>OU974077.1:10312604-10743929 GCA_918843875.1 Diadumene lineata
TTTGAATGCAAATTTATGCAAATTTTTTTTCAAAAAAATGTATTTTTTGCCTTTTTTTGCTACTTTTTTCGGGCATTTGCATAATCACAGCTGTTTTTGTAAAAATTAGTTCCACAAGAGTGATCTACTAATGATGTAATCAAAAGTTCCATTTGAATGCAAATTTACGCAAATTTTTTTTTCAAAAAATGCATTTTTTGCCTTTTTTTGCTACTTTTTTCGGGCATTTGCATAATCACAGCTGTTTTTGTAAAAATTAGTTCCACAAGAGTGATCTACTAATGATGTAATCAAAAGTTCCATTTGAATGCAAATTTATGCAAATTTTTTTTTCAAAAAATGCATTTTTTGCGTTTTTTTGCTACTTTTTTCGGGCATTTGCATAATCACAGCTGTTTTTGTAAAAATTAGTTCCACAACAGTGATATACTAATGATGTAATCAAAAGTTCCACTTGAATGCAAATTTATGCAAATTTTTTTTCAAAAAATGCATTTTTTGCGTTTTTTTGCTACTTTTTTCGGGCATTTGCATAATCACAGCTGTTTTTGTAAAAATTAGTTCCTCAAGAGTGATCTACTAATGATGTAATCAAAAGTTCCATTTGAATGCAAATTTATGCAAATTTTTTTTTCAAAAAATGCATTTTTTGCCTTTTTTTGCTACTTTTTTCGGGCATTTGCATAATCACAGCTGTTTTTGTAAAAATTAGTTCCACAAGAGTGATCTACTAATGATGTAATCAAAAGTTCCATTTGAATGCAAATTTACGCAAATTTTTTTTTCAAAAATGCATTTTTTGCCTTTTTTTGCTACTTTTTTCGGGCATTTGCATAATCACAGCTGTTTTTGTAAAAATTAGTTCCCACAAGAGTGATCTACTAATGATGTAATCAAAAGTTCCATTTGAATGCAAATTTATGCAAATTTTTTTTTCAAAAAATGCATTTTTTGCGTTTTTTTTGCTACTTTTTTCGGGCATTTGCATAATCACAGCTGTTTTTGTAAAAATTAGTTCCACAACAGTGATATACTAATGATGTAATCAAAAGTTCCACTTGAATGCAAATTTATGCAAATTTTTTTTTCAAAAAATGCATTTTTTGCGTTTTTTTGCTACTTTTTTCGGGCATTTGCATAATCACAGCTGTTTTTGTAAAAATTAGTTCCACAACAGTGATCTACTAATGATGTAATCAAAAGTTCCACTTGAATGCAAATTTATGCAAATTTTTTTTTCAAAAAATGCATTTTTTGCGTTTTTTTGCTACTTTTTTCGGGCATTTGCATAATCACAGCTGTTTTTGTAAAAATTAGTTCCACAAGAGTGATGTACTAATGATGTAATCAAAAGTTCCACTAGAAGGCAAATTTATGCAAATTTTTTTTTCAAAAAATGCATTTTTTGCGTTTTTTTGCTACTTTTTTCGGGCATTTGCATAATCACAGCTGTTTTTGTAAAAATTAGTTCCTCAAGAGTGATCTACTAATGATGTAATCAAAAGTTCCATTTGAATGCAAATTTATGCAAATTTTTTTTCAAAAAAATGTATTTTTTGCCTTTTTTTGCTACTTTTTTCGGGCATTTGCATAATCACAGCTGTTTTTGTAAAAATTAGTTACACAAGAGTGATCTACTAATGATCTAATCAAAAGTTCCACTTGAATGCAAATTTATGCAAATTTTTTTTTCAAAAAATGCATTTTTTGCGTTTTTTTGCTACTTTTTTCGGGCATTTGCATAATCACAGCTGTTTTTGTAAAAATTAGTTCCTCAAGAGTGATCTACTAATGATGTAATCAAAAGTTCCATTTGAATGCAAATTTATGCAAATTTTTTTTTCAAAAAATGCATTTTTTGCCTTTTTTTGCTACTTTTTTCGGGCATTTGCATAATCACAGCTGTTTTTGTAAAAATTAGTTCCACAAGAGTGATCTACTAATGATGTAATCAAAAGTTCCATTTGAATGCAAATTTACGCAAATTTTTTTTTCAAAAAATGCATTTTTTGCCTTTTTTTGCTACTTTTTTCGGGCATTTGCATAATCACAGCTGTTTTTGTAAAAATTAGTTCCACAAGAGTGATCTACTAATGATGTAATCAAAAGTTCCATTTGAATGCAAATTTATGCAAATTTTTTTTTCAAAAAATGCATTTTTTGCGTTTTTTTGCTACTTTTTTCGGGCATTTGCATAATCACAGCTGTTTTTGTAAAAATTAGTTCCACAACAGTGATATACTAATGATGTAATCAAAAGTTCCACTTGAATGCAAATTTATGCAAATTTTTTTTTCAAAAAATGCATTTTTTGCGTTTTTTTTGCTACTTTTTTCGGGCATTTGCATAATCACAGCTGTTTTTGTAAAAATTAGTTCCACAACAGTGATCTACTAATGATGTAATCAAAAGTTCCACTTGAATGCAAATTTATGCAAATTTTTTTTTCAAAAAATGCATTTTTTGCGTTTTTTTGCTACTTTTTTCGGGCATTTGCATAATCACAGCTGTTTTTGTAAAAATTAGTTCCACAAGAGTGATGTACTAATGATGTAATCAAAAGTTCCACTAGAAGGCAAATTTATGCAAATTTTTTTTTCAAAAAATGCATTTTTTGCGTTTTTTTGCTACTTTTTTCGGGCATTTGCATAATCACAGCTGTTTTTGTAAAAATTAGTTCCTCAAGAGTGATCTACTAATGATGTAATCAAAAGTTCCATTTGAATGCAAATTTATGCAAATTTTTTTTCAAAAAAATGTATTTTTTGCCTTTTTTTGCTACTTTTTTCGGGCATTTGCATAATCACAGCTGTTTTTGTAAAAATTAGTTACACAAGAGTGATCTACTAATGATCTAATCAAAAGTTCCACTTGAATGCAAATTTATGCAAATTTTTTTTTCAAAAAATGCATTTTTTGCGTTTTTTTGCTACTTTTTTCGGGCATTTGCATAATCACAGCTGTTTTTGTAAAAATTAGTTGCACAAGAGTGATCTACTAATGATGTAATCAAAAGTTCCATTTGAATGCAAATTTACGCAAATTTTTTTTTCAAAAAATGCATTTTTTGCCTTTTTTTGCTACTTTTTTCGGGCATTTGCATAATCACAGCTGTTTTTGTAAAAATTAGTTCCACAAGAGTGATCTACTAATGATGTAATCAAAAGTTCCATTTGAATGCAAATTTATGCAAATTTTTTTTCAAAAAAATGTATTTTTTGCCTTTTTTTGCTACTTTTTTCGGGCATTTGCATAATCACAGCTGTTTTTGTAAAAATTAGTTACACAAGAGTGATCTACTAATGATCTAATCAAAAGTTCCACTTGAATGCAAATTTATGCAAATTTTTTTTTCAAAAAATGCATTTTTTGCGTTTTTTTGCTACTTTTTTCGGGCATTTGCATAATCACAGCTGTTTTTGTAAAAATTAGTTCCACAAGAGTGATCTACTAATGATGTAATCAAAAGTTCCATTTGAATGCAAATTTATGCAAATTTTTTTTTCAAAAAATGCATTTTTTGCGTTTTTTTGCTACTTTTTTCGGGTATTTGCATAATCACAGCTGTTTTTGTAAAAATTAGTTCCACAAGAGTGATCTACTAATGATGTAATCAAAAGTTCCATTTGAATGCAAATTTATGCAAATTTTTTTTTCAAAAAATGCATTTTTTGCGTTTTTTTTGCTACTTTTTTCGGGCATTTGCATAATCACAGCTGTTTTTGTAAAAATTAGTTCCTCAAGAGTGATCTACTAATGATGTAATCAAAAGTTCCATTTGAATGCAAATTTATGCAAATTTTTTTTTCAAAAAATGCATTTTTTGCCTTTTTTTGCTACTTTTTTCGGGCATTTGCATAATCACAGCTGTTTTTGTAAAAATTAGTTCCACAAGAGTGATCTACTAATGATGTAATCAAAAGTTCCATTTGAATGCAAATTTACGCAAATTTTTTTTTTCAAAAAATGCATTTTTTGCCTTTTTTTGCTACTTTTTTCGGGCATTTGCATAATCACAGCTGTGTTTGTAAAAATTAGTTCCACAAGAGTGATCTACTAATGATGTAATCAAAAGTTCCATTTGAATGCAAATTTATGCAAATTTTTTTTTCAAAAAATGCATTTTTTGCGTTTTTTTGCTACTTTTTTCGGGCATTTGCATAATCACAGCTGTTTTTGTAAAAATTAGTTCCACAACAGTGATATACTAATGATGTAATCAAAAGTTCCACTTGAATGCAAATTTATGCAAATTTTTTTTTCAAAAAATGCATTTTTTGCGTTTTTTTTGCTACTTTTTTCGGGCATTTGCATAATCACAGCTGTTTTTGTAAAAATTAGTTCCACAAGAGTGATGTACTAATGATGTAATCAAAAGTTCCACTAGAATGCAAATTTATGCAAATTTTTTTTTCAAAAAATGCATTTTTTGCGTTTTTTTGCTACTTTTTTCGGGCATTTGCATAATCACAGCTGTTTTTGTAAAAATTAGTTCCTCAAGAGTGATCTACTAATGATGTAATCAAAAGTTCCATTTGAATGCAAATTTATGCAAATTTTTTTTCAAAAAAATGTATTTTTTGCCTTTTTTTGCTACTTTTTTCGGGCATTTGCATAATCACAGCTGTTTTTGTAAAAATTAGTTCCACAAGAGTGATCTACTAATGATGTAATCAAAAGTTCCACTTGAATGCAAATTTATGCAAATTTTTTTTTCAAAAAATGCATTTTTTGCGTTTTTTTCCTACTTTTTTCGGGCATTTGCATAATCACAGCTGTTTTTGTAAAAATTAGTTCCACAAGAGTGATCTACTAATGATGTAATCAAAAGTTCCATTTGAATGCAAATTTATGCAATTTTTTTTTTCAAAAAATGCATTTTTTGCGTTTTTTTTGCTACTTTTTTCCGGCATTTGCATAATCACAGCTGTTTTTGTAAAAATTAGTTCCACAAGAGTGATCTACTAATGATGTAATCAAAAGTTCCACTTGAATGCAAATTTATGCAAATTTTTTTTCAAAAAATGCATTTTTTGCGTTTTTTTGCTACTTTTTTCGGGTATTTGCATAATCACAGCTGTTTTTGTAAAAATTAGTTCCACAAGAGTGATCTACTAATGATGTAATCAAAAGTTCCATTTGAATGCAAATTTATGCAAATTTTTTTTTCAAAAAAGGCATTTTTTGCGTTTTTTTGCTACTTTTTTCGGGCATTTGCATAATCACAGCTGTTTTTGTAAAAATTAGTTCCTCAAGAGTGATCTACTAATGATGTAATCAAAAGTTCCATTTGAATGCAAATTTATGCAAATTTTTTTTTCAAAAAATGCATTTTTTGCCTTTTTTTGCTACTTTTTTCGGGCATTTGCATAATCACAGCTGTTTTTGTAAAAATTAGTTCCACAAGAGTGATCTACTAATGATGTAATCAAAAGTTCCATTTGAATGCAAATTTACGCAAATTTTTTTTTCAAAAAATGCATTTTTTGCCTTTTTTTGCTACTTTTTTCGGGCATTTGCATAATCACAGCTGTGTTTGTAAAAATTAGTTCCATAAGAGTGATCTACTAATGATGTAATCAAAAGTTCCATTTGAATGCAAATTTATGCAAATTTTTTTTTCAAAAAATGCATTTTTTGCGTTTTTTTGCTACTTTTTTCGGGCATTTGCATAATCACAGCTGTTTTTGTAAAAATTAGTTCCACAACAGTGATATACTAATGATGTAATCAAAAGTTCCACTTGAATGCAAATTTATGCAAATTTTTTTTCAAAAAATGCACTTTTTGCGTTTTTTTGCTACTTTTTTCGGGCATTTGCATAATCACAGCTGTTTTTGTAAAAATTAGTTCCACAAGAGTGATGTACTAATGATGTAATCAAAAGTTCCACTAGAATGCAAATTTATGCAAATTTTTTTTTCAAAAAATGCATTTTTTGCGTTTTTTTGCTACTTTTTTCGGGCATTTGCATAATCACAGCTGTTTTTGTAAAAATTAGTTCCTCAAGAGTGATCTACTAATGATGTAATCAAAAGTTCCATTTGAATGCAAATTTATGCAAATTTTTTTTCAAAAAAATGTATTTTTTGCCTTTTTTTGCTACTTTTTTCGGGCATTTGCATAATCACAGCTGTTTTTGTAAAAATTAGTTCCACAAGAGTGATCTACTAATGATGTAATCAAAAGTTCCATTTGAATGCAAATTTATGCAAATTTTTTTTTCAAAAAATGCATTTTTTGCGTTTTTTTGCTACTTTTTTCGGGCATTTGCATAATCACAGCTGTTTTTGTAAAAATTAGTTCCACAAGAGTGATCTACTAATGATGTAATCAAAAGTTCCATTTGAATGCAAATTTATGCAATTTTTTTTTCAAAAAATGCATTTTTTGCGTTTTTTTTGCTACTTTTTTCGGGCATTTGCATAATCACAGCTGTTTTTGTAAAAATTAGTTCCACAAGAGTGATCTACTAATGATGTAATCAAAAGTTCCACTTGAATGCAAATTTATGCAAATTTTTTTTTGAAAAAATGCATTTTTTGCGTTTTTTTGCTACTTTTTTCGGGCATTTGCATAATCACAGCTGTTTTTGTAAAAATTAGTTCCACAAGAGTGATCTACTAATGATGTAATCAAAAGTTCCACTTGAATGCAAATTTATGCAAATTTTTTTTTCAAAAAATGCATTTTTGCGTTTTTTTGCTACTTTTTTCGGGCATTTGCATAATCACAGCTGTTTTTGTAAAAATTAGTTCCACAAGAGTGATCTACTAATGATGTAATCAAAAGTTCCACTTGAATGCAAATTTATGCCAATTTTTTTTCAAAAAATGCATTTTTTGCGTTTTTTTGCTACTTTTTTCGGGCATTTGCATAATCACAGCTGTTTTTGTAAAAATTAGTTCCACAAGAGTGATCTACTAATGATGTAATCAAAAGTTCTATTTGAATGCAAATTTATGCAAATTTTTTTTTCAAAAAATGCATTTTTTGCGTTTTTTTTGCTACTTTTTTCGGGCATTTGCATAATCACAGCTGTTTTTGTAAAAATTAGTTCCACAAGAGTGATCTACTAATGATGTAATCAAAAGTTCCACTTGAATGCAAATTTATGCAAATTTTTTTTCAAAAAATGCATTTTTTGCGTTTTTTTGCTACTTTTTTCGGGCATTTGCATAATCACAGCTGTTTTTGTAAAAATTAGTTCCACAAGAGTGATCTACTAATGATGTAATCAAAAGTTCTATTTGAATGCAAATTTATGCAAATTTTTTTTTCAAAAAATGCATTTTTTGCGTTTTTTTGCTACTTTTTTCGGGCATTTGCATCATCACAGCTGTTTTTGTAAAAATTAGTTCCACAAGAGTGATCTACTAATGATGTAATCAAAAGTTCCATTTGAATGCAAATTTATGCAAATTTTTTTTTCAAAAAATGCATTTTTTGCGTTTTTTGGCTACTTTTTTCGAGCATTTGCATAATCACAGCTGTTTTTTTATATTAATTAGTTCCACAAGAGTGATCTACTAATGATGTAATCAAAAGTTCCATTTGAATGCAAATTTATGAAAATTTTTTTTTCAAAAAATGCATTTTTTGCGTTTTTTTGCTACTTTTTTCGGGCATTTGCATAATCACAGCTGTTTTTGTAAAAATTAGTTGCACAAGAGTGATCTACTAATGATGTAATCAAAAGTTCCATTTGAATGCAAATTTATGCAAATTTTTTTTTCAAAAAATGCATTTTTTGCGTTTTTTTGCTACTTTTTTCGGGCATTTGCATAATCACAGCTGTTTTTGTAAAAATTAGTTCCACAAGAGTGATCTACTAATGATGTAATCAAAAGTTCCATTTGAATGCAAATTTATGCAAATTTTTTTTTCAAAAAATGCATTTTTTGCGTTTTTTTTGCTACTTTTTTCGGGCATTTGCATAATCACAGCTGTTTTTGTAAAAATTAGTTCCACAAGAGTGATCTACTAATGATGTAATCAGAATTTCCACTTGAATGCAAATTTATGCAAATTTTTTTTCAAAAAATGCATTTTTTGCGTTTTTTTTGCTACTTTTTTCGGGCATTTGCATAATCACAGCTGTTTTTGTAGAAATTAGTTCCACAAGAGTGATCTACTAATGATGTAATCAAAAGTTCCATTTGAATGCAAATTTATGCAAATTTTTTTTTTCAAAAAATGCATTTTTTGCGTTTTTTTGCTACTTTTTTCGGGCATTTGCATAATCACAGCTGTTTTTGTAAAAATTAGTTCCACAAGAGTGATCTACTAATGATGTAATCAAAAGTTCCATTTGAATGCAAATTTATGCAAATTTTTTTTTCAAAAAATGCATTTTTTGCGTTTTTTTGCTACTTTGTTCGGGCATTTGCATAATCACAGCTGTTTTTGTAAAAATTAGTTCCACAAGAGTGATCTACTAATGATGTAATCAGAATTTCCACTTGAATGCAAATTTATGCAAATTTTTTTTCAAAAAATGCATTTTTTGCGTTTTTTTTGCTACTTTTTTCGGGCATTTGCATAATCACAGCTGTTTTTGTAGAAATTAGTTCCACAAGAGTGATCTACTAATGATGTAATCAAAAGTTCCATTTGAATGCAAATTTATGCAAATTTTTTTTCAAAAAATGCATTTTTTGCGTTTTTTTGCTACTTTTTTCGGGCATTTGCATAATCACAGCTGTTTTTGTAAAAATTAGTTCCACAAGAGTGATCTACTAATGATGTAATCAAAAGTTCCATTTGAATGGAAATTTATGCAAATTTTTTTTTCAAAAAATGCATTTTTTGCGTTTTTTTTGCTACTTTTCTCGGGCATTTGCATAATAACAGCTGTTTTTGTAAAAATTAGTTCCACAAGAGTGATCTACTAATGATGTAATCAAAAGTTCCACTTGAATGCAAATTTATGCAAATTTTTTTTCAAAAAATGCATTTTTTGCGTTTTTTTTGCTACTTTTTTCGGGCATTTGCATAATCACAGCTGTTTTTGTAGAAATTAGTTCCACAAGAGTGATCTACTAATGATGTAATCAAAAGTTCCATTTGAATGCAAATTTATGCAAATTTTTTTTTCAAAAAATGCATTTTTTGCGTTTTTTTGCTACTTTTTACGGGCATTTGCATAATCACAGCTGTTTTTGTAAAAATTAGTTCCACAAGAGTGATCTACTAATGATGTAATCAAAAGTTCCATTTGAATGCAAATTTATGCAAATTTTTTTTTCAAAAAATGCATTTTTTGCGTTTTTTTGCTACTTTTTTCGGGCATTTGCATAATCACAGCTGTTTTTGTAAAAATTAGTTGCACAAGAGTGCTCTACTAATGATGTAATCAAAAGTTCTATTTGAATGCAAATTTATGCAAATTTTTTTTTTCAAAAAATGCATTTTTTGCGTTTTTTTGCTACTTTTTTCGGGCATTTGCATAATCACAGCTGTTTTTGTAAAAATTAGTTCCACAAGAGTGATCTACTAATGATGTAATCAAAAGTTCCATTTGAATGCAAATTTATGCAAATTTTTTTTTCAAAAAATGCATTTTTTGCGTTTTTTTGCTACTTTTTTTGGGCATTTGCATAATCACAGCTGTTTTTGTAAAAATTAGTTCCACAAGAGTGATCTACTAATGATGTAATCAAAATTTCCACTTGAATGCAAATTTATGCAAATTTGATTTTCAAAAAATGCATTTTTTGCGTTTTTTTGCTACTTTTTTCGAGCATTTGCATAATCACAGCTGTTTTTTTATATTAATTAGTTCCACAAGAGTGAGCTACTAATGATGTAATCAAAAGTTCCATTTGAATGCAAATTTATGCAAATTTTTTTTTCAAAAAATGCATTTTTTGCGTTTTTTTTGCTACTTTTTTCGGGCATTTGCATAATCACAGCTGTTTTTGTAAAAATTAGTTGCACAAGAGTGATCTACTAATGATGTAATCAAAAGTTCCATTTGAATGCAAATTTTTGCAAATTTTTTTTTTCAAAAAATGCATTTTTTGCGTTTTTTTGCTACTTTTTTCGGGCATTTGCATAATCACAGCTGTTTTTGTAAAAATTAGTTCCACAAGAGTGATCTACTAATGATGTAATCAAAAGTTCCATTTGAATGCAAATTTATGCAAATTTTTTTTTCAAAAAATGCATTTTTTGCGTTTTTTTGCTACTTTTTTCGGGCATTTGCATAATCACAGCTGTTTTTGTAAAAATTAGTTCCACAAGAGTGATCTACTAATGATGTAATCAAAATTTCCACTTGAATGCAAATTTATGCAAATTTTTTTTCAAAAAATGCATTTTTTGCGTTTTTTTGCTACTTTTTTCGGGCATTTGCATAATCACAGCTGTTTTTGTAGAAATTAGTTCCACAAGAGTGATCTACTAATGATGTAATCAAAAGTTCCATTTGAATGCAAATTTATGCAAATTTTTTTTCACAAAATGCATTTTTTGCGTTTTTTTGCTACTTTTTTCGGGCATTTGCATAATCACAGCTGTTTTTGTAAAAATTAGTTCCACAAGAGTGATCTACTAATGATGTAATCAAAAGTTCCATTTGAATGGAAATTTATGCAAATTTTTTTTTCAAAAAATGCATTTTTTGCGTTTTTTTGCAACTTTTCTCGGGCATTTGCATAATAACAGCTGTTTTTGTAAAAATTAGTTCCACAAGAGTGATCTACTAATGATGTAATCAAAAGTTCCACTTGAATGCAAATTTATGCAAATTTTTTTTCAAAAAATGCATTTTTTGCGTTTTTTTGCTACTTTTTTCGGGCATTTGCATAATCACAGCTGTTTTTGTAGAAATTGGTTCCACAAGAGTGATCTACTAATGATGTAATCAAAAGTTCCATTTGAATGCAAATTTATGCAAATTTTTTTTTCAAAAAATGCATTTTTTGCTACTTTTTTCGGGCATTTGCATAATCACAGCTGTTTTTGTAAAAATTAGTTCCACAAGAGTGATCTACTAATGATGTCATCAAAAGTTCCATTTGAATGCAAATTTATGCAAATTTTTTTTTCAAAAAATGCATTTTTTGCGTTTTTTTTGCTACTTTTTTCGGGCATTTGCATAATCACAGCTGTTTTTGTAAAAATTAGTTCCACAAGAGTGATCTACTAATGATGTAATCAAAAGTTCCATTTGAATGCAAATTTATGCAAATTTTTTTTTCAAAAAATGCATTTTTTGCGTTTTTTTTGCTACTTTTTTCGGGCATTTGCATAATCACAGCTGTTTTTGTAAAAATTCGTTGCACAAGAGTGATCTACTAATGATGTAATCAAAAGTTCCATTTGAATGCAAATTTATGCAAATTTTTTTTTCAAAAAATGCATTTTTTGCGTTTTTTTTGCTACTTTTTTCGGGCATTTGCATAATCACAGCTGTTTTTGTAAAAATTAGTTCCACAAGAGTGATCTACTAATGATGTAATCAAAATTTCCACTTGAATGCAAATTTATGCAAATTTGTTTTTCAAAAAATGCATTTTTTGCGTTTTTTTGCTACTTTTTTCGGGCATTTGCATAATCACAGCTGTTTTTGTAGAAATTAGTTCCACAAGAGTGATCTACTAATGATGTAATCAAAAGTTCCATTTGAATGCAAATTTATGCAAATTTTTTTTCAAAAAATGCATTTTTTGCGTTTTTTTTCTACTTTTTTCGGGCATTTGCATAATCACAGCTGTTTTTGTAAAAATTAGTTCCACAAGAGTGATCTACTAATGATGTAATCAAAAGTTCCATTTGAATGCAAATTTATGCAAATTTTTTTTTCAAAAAATGCATTTTTTGCGTTTTTTTGCTACTTTTTTCGGGCATTTGCATAATAACAGCTGTTTTTGTAAAAATTAGTTCCACAAGAGTGATCTACTAATGATGTAATCAAAATTTCCACTTGAATGAAAATTTATGCAAATTTTTTTGCAAAAAATGCATTTTTTTGCGTTTTTTTGCTACTTTTTTCGGGCATTTGCATAATCACAGCTGTTTTTGTAGAAATTAGTTCCACAAGAGTGATCTACTAATGATGTAATCAAAAGTTCCATTTGAATGCAAATTTATGCAAATTTTTTTTTCAAAAAATGCATTTTTTGCGTTTTTTTGCTACTTTTTTCGGGCATTTGCATAATCACAGCTGTTTTTGTAAAAATTAGTTCCACAAGAGTGATCTACTAATGATGTAATCAAAATTTCCACTTGAATGCAAATTTATGCAAATTTTTTTTCAAAAAATGCATTTTTTGCGTTTTTTTTGCTACTTTTTTCGGGCATTTGCATAATCACAGCTGTTTTTGTAGAAATTAGTTCCACAAGAGTGATCTACTAATGATGTAATCAAAAGTTCCATTTGAATGCAAATTTATGCAAATTTTTTTTTCAAAAAATGCATTTTTTGCGTTTTTTTGCTACTTTTTTCGGGCATTTGCATAATCACAGCTGTTTTTGTAAAAATTAGTTCCACAAGAGTGATGTACTAATGATGTAATCAAAAGTTCCATTTGAATGTAAATTTATGCAAATTTTTTTTCAAAAAATGCATTTTTTGCGTTTTTTTGCTACTTTTTTCGGTCAGTTGCATCATCACAGCTGTTTTTGTAAAAATTAGTTCCACAAGAGTGATCTACTAATGATGTAATCAAAAGTTCCATTTGAATGCAAATTTATGCAAATTTTTTTTTCAAAAAATGCATTTTTTGCGTTTTTTGGCTACTTTTTTCGAGCATTTGCATAATCACAGCTGTTTTTTTATATTAATTAGTTCCACAAGAGTGATCTACTAATGATGTAATCAAAAGTTCCATTTGAATGCAAATTTATGCAAATTTTTTTTTCAAAAAATGCATTTTTTGCGTTTTTTTGCTACTTTTTTCGGGCATTTGCATAATCACAGCTGTTTTTGTAAAAATTAGTTCCACAAGAGTGATCTACTAATGATGTAATCAAAAGTTCCATTTGAATGGAAATTTATGCAAATTTTTTTTTCAAAAAATGCATTTTTTGCGTTTTTTTGCTACTTTTCTCGGGCATTTGCATAATAACAGCTGTTTTTGTAAAAATTAGTTCCACAAGAGTGATCTACTAATGATGTAATCAAAAGTTCCACTTGAATGCAAATTTATGCAAATTTTTTTTCAAAAAATGCATTTTTTGCGTTTTTTTTCTACTTTTTTCGGGCATTTGCATAATCACAGCTGTTTTTGTAAAAATTAGTTCCACAAGAGTGATCTACTAATGATGTAATCAAAAGTTCCATTTGAATGCAAATTTATGCAAATTTTTTTTTCAAAAAATGCATTTTTTGCGTTTTTTTGCTACTTTTTTCGGGCATTTGCATAATAACAGCTGTTTTTGTAAAAATTAGTTCCACAAGAGTGATCTACTAATGATGTAATCAAAAGTTCCATTTGAATGCAAATTTATGCAAATTTTTTTTTCAAAAAATGCATTTTTTGCGTTTTTTTGCTACTTTTTTCGGGCATTTGCATAATCACAGCTGTTTTTGTAAAAATTAGTTCCACAAGAGTGATCTACTAATGATGTAATCAAAATTTCCACTTGAATGCAAATTTATGCAAATTTTTTTTCAAAAAATGCATTTTTTGCGTTTTTTTGCTACTTTTTTCGGGCATTTGCATAATCACAGCTGTTTTTGTAGAAATTAGTTCCACAAGAGTGATCTACTAATGATGTAATCAAAAGTTCCATTTGAATGCAAATTTATGCAAATTTTTTTTTCAAAAAATGCATTTTTTGCGTTTTTTTGCTACTTTTTTCGGGCATTTGCATAATCACAGCTGTTTTTGTAAAAATTAGTTCCACAAGAGTGATGTACTAATGATGTAATCAAAAGTTCCATTTGAATGTAAATTTATGCAAATTTTTTTTCAAAAAATGCATTTTTTGCGTTTTTTTGCTACTTTTTTCGGTCATTTGCATCATCACAGCTGTTTTTGTAAAAATTAGTTCCACAAGAGTGATCTACTAATGATGTAATCAAAAGTTCCATTTGAATGCAAATTTATGCAAATTTTTTTTTCAAAAAATGCATTTTTTGCGTTTTTTGGCTACTTTTTTCGAGCATTTGCATAATCACAGCTGTTTTTTTACATTAATTAGTTCCACAAGAGTGATCTACTAATGATGTAATCAAAAGTTCCATTTGAATGCAAATTTATGCAAATTTTTTTTTCAAAAAATGCATTTTTTGCGTTTTTTTGCTACTTTTTTCGGGCATTTGCATAATCACAGCTGTTTTTGTAAAAATTAGTTCCACAAGAGTGATCTACTAATGATGTAATCAAAAGTTCCATTTGAATGGAAATTTATGCAAATTTTTTTTTCAAAAAATGCATTTTTTGCGTTTTTTTGCTACTTTTTTCGGGCGTTTGCATAATAACAGCTGTTTTTGTAAAAATTAGTTCCACAAGAGTGATCTACTAATGATGTAATCAAAAGTTCCACTTGAATGCAAATTTATGCAAATTTTTTTTCAAAAAATGCATTTTTTGCGTTTTTTTGCTACTTTTTTCGGGCATTTGCATAATCACAGCTGTTTTTGTAGAAATTAGTTCCACAAGAGTGATCTACTAATGATGTAATCAAAAGTTCCATTTGAATGCAAATTTATGCAAATTTTTTTTTCAAAAAATGCATTTTTTGCGTTTTTTTGCTACTTTTTTCGGGCATTTGCATAATCACAGCTGTTTTTGTAAAAATTCGTTGCACAAGAGTGATCTACTAATGATGTAATCAAAAGTTCCATTTGAATGCAAATTTATGCAAATTTTTTTTTCAAAAAATGCATTTTTTGCGTTTTTTTTGCTACTTTTTTCGGGCATTTGCATAATCACAGCTGTTTTTGTAAAAATTAGTTCCACAAGAGTGATCTACTAATGATGTAATCAAAATTTCCACTTGAATGCAAATTTATGCAAATTTTTTTTTCAAAAAATGCATTTTTTGCGTTTTTTTGCTACTTTTTTCGGGCATTTGCATAATCACAGCTGTTTTTGTAGAAATTAGTTCCACAAGAGTGATCTACTAATGATGTAATCAAAAGTTCCATTTGAATGCAAATTTATGCAAATTTTTTTTCAAAAAATGCATTTTTTGCGTTTTTTTTCTACTTTTTTCGGGCATTTGCATAATCACAGCTGTTTTTGTAAAAATTAGTTCCACAAGAGTGATCTACTAATGATGTAATCAAAAGTTCCATTTGAATGCAAATTTATGCAAATTTTTTTTTCAAAAAATGCATTTTTTGCGTTTTTTTGCTACTTTTTTCGGGCATTTGCATAATAACAGCTGTTTTTGTAAAAATTAGTTCCACAAGAGTGATCTACTAATGATGTAATCAAAATTTCCACATGAATGAAAATTTATGCAAATTTTTTTGCAAAAAATGCATTTTTTTGCGTTTTTTTGCTACTTTTTCGGGCATTTGCATAATCACAGCTGTTTTTGTAGAAATTAGTTCCACAAGAGTGATCTACTAATGATGTAATCAAAAGTTCCATTTGAATGCAAATTTATGCAAATTTTTTTTTCAAAAAATGCATTTTTTGCGTTTTTTTTGCTACTTTTTTCGGGCATTTGCATAATCACAGCTGTTTTTGTAAAAATTAGTTCCACAAGAGTGATCTACTAATGATGTAATCAAAATTTCCATTTGAATGCAAATTTATGCAAATTTTTTTTCAAAAAATGCATTTTTTGCGTTTTTTTTTGCTACTTTTTTCGGGCATTTGCATAATCACAGCTGTTTTTGTAGAAATTAGTTCCACAAGAGTGATCTACTAATGATGTAATCAAAAGTTCCATTTGAATGCAAATTTATGCAAATTTTTTTTTCAAAAAATGCATTTTTTGCGTTTTTTTGCTACTTTTTTCGGGCATTTGCATAATCACAGCTGTTTTTGTAAAAATTAGTTCCACAAGAGTGATGTACTAATGATGTAATCAAAAGTTCCATTTGAATGTAAATTTATGCAAATGTTTTTTCAAAAAAAATGCATTTTTTGCGTTTTTTTGCTACTTTTTTCGGGCATTTGCATAATCACAGCTGTTTTTGTAAAAATAGTTCCACAAGAGTGATCTACTAATGATGTAATCAAAAGTTCCATTTGAATGCAAATTTATGCAAATTTTTTTTTCAAAAAATGCATTTTTTGCGTTTTTTGGCTACTTTTTTCGAGCATTTGCATAATCACAGCTGTTTTTTTATATTAATTAGTTCCACAAGAGTGATCTACTAATGATGTAATCAAAAGTTCCATTTGAATGCAAATTTATGCAAATTTTTTTTTCAAAAAATGCATTTTTTGCGTTTTTTTGCTACTTTTTTCGGGCATTTGCATAATCACAGCTGTTTTTGTAAAAATTAGTTCCACAAGAGTGATCTACTAATGATGTAATCAAAAGTTCCATTTGAATGGAAATTTATGCAAATTTTTTTTTCAAAAAATGCATTTTTTTGCGTTTTTTTGCTACTTTTCTCGGGCATTTGCATAATAACAGCTGTTTTTGTAAAAATTAGTTCCACAAGAGTGATCTACTAATGATGTAATCAAAAGTTCCACTTGAATGCAAATTTATGCAAATTTTTTTTCAAAAAATGCATTTTTTGCGTTTTTTTTTCTACTTTTTTCGGGCATTTGCATAATCACAGCTGTTTTTGTAAAAATTAGTTCCACAAGAGTGATCTACTAATGATGTAATCAAAAGTTCCATTTGAATGCAAATTTATGCAAATTTTTTTTTCAAAAAAATGCATTTTTTGCGTTTTTTTGCTACTTTTTTCGGGCATTTGCATAATCACAGCTGTTTTTGTAAAAATTAGTTCCACAAGAGTGATCTACTAATGATGTAATCAAAATTTCCACTTGAATGAAAATTTATGCAAATTTTTTTGCAAAAAATGCATTTTTTTGCGTTTTTTTGCTACTTTTTTCGGGCATTTGCATAATCACAGCTGTTTTTGTAGAAATTAGTTCCACAAGAGTGATCTACTAATGATGTAATCAAAAGTTCCATTTGAATGCAAATTTATGCAAATTTTTTTTTCAAAAAATGCATTTTTTGCGTTTTTTTTGCTACTTTTTTCGGGCATTTGCATAATCACAGCTGTTTTTGTAAAAATTAGTTCCACAAGAGTGATCTACTAATGATGTAATCAAAATTTCCACTTGAATGCAAATTTATGCAAATTTTTTTTCAAAAAATGCATTTTTTGCGTTTTTTTGCTACTTTTTTCGGGCATTTGCATAATCACAGCTGTTTTTGTAGAAATTAGTTCCACAAGAGTGATCTACTAATGATGTAATCAAAAGTTCCATTTGAATGCAAATTTATGCAAATTTTTTTTCAAAAAATGCATTTTTTGCGTTTTTTTGCTACTTTTTCGGGCATTTGCATAATCACAGCTGTTTTTGTAAAAATTAGTTCCACAAGAGTGATCTACTAATGATGTAATCAAAAGTTCCATTTGAATGTAAATTTATGCAAATTTTTTTTCAAAAAATGCATTTTTTGCGTTTTTTTGCTACTTTTTTCGGTCATTTGCATCATCACAGCTGTTTTTGTAAAAATTAGTTCCACAAGAGTGATCTACTAATGATGTAATCAAAAGTTCCATTTGAATGCAAATTTATGCAAATTTTTTTTTCAAAAAATTCATTTTAGCGTTTTTTGGCTACTTTTTTCGAGCATTTGCATAATCACAGCTGTTTTTTTACATTAATTAGTTCCACAAGAGTGATCTACTAATGATGTAATCAAAAGTTCCATTTGAATGCAAATTTATGCAAATTTTTTTTTCAAAAAATGCATTTTTTGCGTTTTTTTTGCTACTTTTTTCGGGCATTTGCATAATCACAGCTGTTTTTGTAAAAATTAGTTCCACAAGAGTGATCTACTAATGATGTAATCAAAAGTTCCATTTGAATGGAAATTTATGCAAATTTTTTTTTCAAAAAATGCATTTTTTGCGTTTTTTTGCTACTTTTCTCGGGCATTTGCATAATAACAGCTGTTTTTGTAAAAATTAGTTCCACAAGAGTGATCTACTAATGATGTAATCAAAAGTTCCACTTGAATGCAAATTTATGCAAATTTTTTTTCAAAAAATGCATTTTTTGCGTTTTTTTTGCTACTTTTTTCGGGCATTTGCATAATCACAGCTGTTTTTGTAGAAATTAGTTCCACAAGAGTGATCTACTAATGATGTAATCAAAAGTTCCATTTGAATGCAAATTTATGCAAATTTTTTTTTCAAAAAATGCATTTTTTGCGTTTTTTTTGCTACTTTTTTCGGGCATTTGCATAATCACAGCTGTTTTTGTAAAAATTAGTTCCACAAGAGTGATCTACTAATGATGTAATCAAAAGTTCCATTTGAATGCAAATTTATGCAAATTTTTTTTTCAAAAAATGCATTTTTTGCGTTTTTTTGCTACTTTTTTCGGGCATTTGCATAATCACAGCTGTTTTTGTAAAAATTAGTTCCACAAGAGTGATCTACTAATGATGTAATCAAAAGTTCCATTTGAATGCAAATTTATGCAAATTTTTTTTCAAAAAATGCATTTTTTGCGTTTTTTTGCTACTTTTTTTCGGGCATTTGCATAATCACAGCTGTTTTTGTAAAAATTAGTTCCACAAGAGTGATCTACTAATGATGTAATCAAAAGTTCCATTTGAATGCAAATTTATGCAAATTTTTTTTTTCAAAAAATGCATTTTTTGCGTTTTTTTGCTACTTTTTTCGGGCATTTGCATAATCACAGCTGTTTTTGTAAAAATTAGTTCCACAAGAGTGATCTACTAATGATGTAATCAAAAGTTCCATTTGAATGCAAATTTATGCAAATTTTTTTTCAAAAAATGCATTTTTTGCGTTTTTTTGCTACTTTTTTCGGGCATTTGCATAATCACAGCTGTTTTTGTAAAAATTAGTTCCACAAGAGTGATCTACTAATGATGTAATCAAAATTTCCACTTGAATGCAAATTTATGCAAATTTTTTTTTCAAAAAATGCATTTTTTGCGTTTTTTTGCTACTTTTTTCTGGCATTTGCATAATCACAGCTGTTTTTGTAGAAATTAGTTCCACAAGAGTGATCTACTAATGATGTAATCAAAAGTTCCATTTGAATGCAAATTTATGCAAATTTTTTTTCAAAAAATGCATTTTTTGCGTTTTTTTGCTACTTTTTTCGGGCATTTGCATAATCACAGCTGTTTTTGTAAAAATTAGTTCCACAAGAGTGATCTACTAATGATGTAATCAAAAGTTCCATTTGAATGGAAATTTATGCAAATTTTTTTTTCAAAAAATGCATTTTTTGCGTTTTTTTGCTACTTTTTTCGGGCATTTGCATAATAACAGCTGTTTTTGTAAAAATTAGTTCCACAAGAGTGATCTACTAATGATGTAATCAAAATTTTTACTTGAATGAAAATTTATGCAAATTTTTTTTCAAAAAATGCATTTTTTGCGTTTTTTTGCTACTTTTTTCGGGCATTTGCATAATCACAGCTGTTTTGTAGAAATTAGTTCCACAAGAGTGATCTACTAATGATGTAATCAAAAGTTCCATTTGAATGCAAATTTATGCAAATTTTTTTTTCAAAAATGCATTTTTTGCGTTTTTTTTGCTACTTTTTTCGGGCATTTGCATAATCACAGCTGTTTTTGTAAAAATTAGTTCCACAAGAGTGATCTACTAATGATGTAATCAAAATTTCCACTTGAATGCAAATTTATGCAAATTTTTTTTTCAAAAAATGCATTTTTTGCGTTTTTTTGCTACTTTTTTCGGGCATTTGCATAATCACAGCTGTTTTTGTAAAAATTAGTTCCACAAGAGTGATCTACTAATGATGTAATCAAAAGTTCCATTTGAATTGAAATTTATGCAAATTTTTTTTTCAAAAAATGCATTTTTTGCGTTTTTTTGCTACTTTTCTCGGGCATTTGCATAATCACAGCTGTTTTTGTAAAAATTAGTTCCACAAGAGTGATCTACTAATGATGTAATCAAAAGTTCCATTTGAATGCAAATTTATGCAAATTTTTTTTCAAAAAATGCATTTTTTGCGTTTTTTTGCTACTTTTTTCGGGCATTTGCATAATCACAGCTGTTTTTGTAGAAATTAGTTCCACAAGAGTGATCTACTAATGATGTAATCAAAAGTTCCATTTGAATGCAAATTTATGCAAATTTTTTTTTCAAAAAATGCATTTTTTGCGTTTTTTTGCTACTTTTTTCGGGCATTTGCATAATCACAGCTGTTTTTGTAAAAATTAGTTCCACAAGAGTGATGTACTAATGATGTAATCAAAAGTTCCATTTGAATGCAAATTTATGCAAATTTTTTTTTCAAAAAATGCATTTTTTGCGTTTTTTTGCTACTTTTTTCGGGCATTTGCATAATCACAGCTGTTTTTGTAAAAATTAGTTCCACAAGAGTGATCTACTAATGATGTAATCAAAAGTTCCATTTGAATGCAAATTTATGCAAATTTTTTTTTCAAAAAATGCATTTTTTGCGTTTTTTTTGCTACTTTTTTCGGGCATTTGCATAATCACAGCTGTTTTTGTAAAAATTAGTTCCACAAGAGTGATCTACTAATGATGTAATCAAAAGTTCCATTTGAATGCAAATTTATGCAATTTTTTTTTTTCAAAAAATGCATTTTTTGCGTTTTTTTGCTACTTTTTTCGGGCATTTGCATAATCACAGCTGTTTTTGTAAAAATTAGTTCCACAAGAGTGATCTACTAATGATGTAATCAAAAGTTCCATTTGAATGCAAATTTATGCAAATTTTTTTTTCAAAAAATGCATTTTTTGCGTTTTTTTGCTCCTTTTTTCGGGCATTTGCATAATCACAGCTGTTTTTGTAAAAATTAGTTCCACAAGAGTGATCTACTAATGATGTAATCAAAATTTCCACTTGAATGCAAATTTATGCAAATTTTTTTTCAAAAAATGCATTTTTTGCGTTTTTTTGCTACTTTTTTCGGGCATTTGCATAATCACAGCTGTTTTTGTAAAAATTAGTTCCACAAGAGTGATCTACTAATGATGTAATCAAAAGTTCCATTTGAATGGAAATTTATGCAAATTTTTTTTTCAAAAAATGCATTTTTTGCGTTTTTTTGCTACTTTTTTCGGGCATTTGCATAATAACAGCTGTTTTTGTAAAAATTAGTTCCACAAGAGTGATCTACTAATGATGTAATCAAAAGTTCCACTTGAATGCAAATTTATGCAAATTTTTTTTCAAAAAATGCATTTTTTGCGTTTTTTTGCTACTTTTTTCGGGCATTTGCATAATCACAGCTGTTTTTGTAGAAATTAGTTCCACAAGAGTGATCTACTAATGATGTAATCAAAAGTTCCATTTGAATGCAAATTTATGCAAATTTTTTTTTCAAAAAATGCATTTTTTGCGTTTTTTTGCTACTTTTTTCGGGCATTTGCATAATCACAGCTGTTTTTGTAAAAATTAGTTCCACAAGAGTGATGTACTAATGATGTAATCAAAAGTTCCATTTGAATGCAAATTTATGCAAATTTTTTTTTCAAAAAATGCATTTTTTGCGTTTTTTTGCTACTTTTTTCGGGCATTTGCATAATCACAGCTGTTTTTGTAAAAATTAGTTCCACAAGAGTGATCTACTAATGATGTAATCAAAAGTTCCATTTGAATGCAAATTTATGCAAATTCTTTTTTCAAAAAATGCATTTTTTGCGTTTTTTTGCTACTTTTTTCGGGCATTTGCATAATCACAGCTGTTTTTGTAAAAATTAGTTCCACAAGAGTGATCTACTAATGATGTAATCAAAAGTTCCATTTGAATGCAAATTTATGCAAATTTTTTTTTTCAAAAAATGCATTTTTTGCGTTTTTTTGCTACTTTTTTCGGGCATTTGCATAATCACAGCTGTTTTTGTAAAAATTAGTTCCACAAGAGTGATCTACTAATGATGTAATCAAAAGTTCCATTTGAATGCAAATTTATGCAAATTTTTTTTTCAAAAAATGCATTTTTTGCGTTTTTTTGCTACTTTTTTCGGGCATTTGCATAATCACAGCTGTTTTTGTAAAAATTAGTTCCACAAGAGTGATCTACTAATGATGTAATCAAAATTTCCACTTGAATGCAAATTTAGGCAAATTTGTTTTTCAAAAAATGCATTTTTTGCGTTTTTTTGCTACTTTTTTCGGGCATTTGCATAATCACAGCTGTTTTTGTAGAAATTAGTTCCACAAGAGTGATCTACTAATGATGTAATCAAAAGTTCCATTTGAATGCAAATTTATGCAAATTTTTTTTCAAAAAATGCATTTTTTGCGTTTTTTTGCTACTTTTTTCGGGCATTTGCATAATCACAGCTGTTTTTGTAAAAATTAGTTCCACAAGAGTGATCTACTAATGATGTAATCAAAAGTTCCATTTGAATGGAAATTTATGCAAATTTTTTTTTCAAAAAATGCATTTTTTGCGTTTTTTTGCTACTTTTTTCGGGCATTTGCATAATAACAGCTGTTTTTGTAAAAATTAGTTCCACAAGAGTGATCTACTAATGATGTAATCAAAATTTCCACTTGAATGAAAATTTATGCAAATTTTTTTTCAAAAAATGCATTTTTTGCGTTTTTTTGCTACTTTTTTCGGGCATTTGCATAATCACAGCTGTTTTTGTAGAAATTAGTTCCACAAGAGTGATCTACTAATGATGTAATCAAAAGTTCCATTTGAATGCAAATTTATGCAAATTTTTTTTTCAAAAAATGCATTTTTTGCGTTTTTTTGCTCCTTTTTTCGGGCATTTGCATAATCACAGCTGTTTTTGTAAACATTAGTTCCACAAGAGTGATCTACTAATGATGTAATCAAAATTTCCACTTGAATGCAAATTTATGCAAATTTTTTTTCAAAAAATGCATTTTTTGCGTTTTTTTGCTACTTTTTTCGGGCATTTGCATAATCACAGCTGTTTTTGTAGAAATTAGTTCCACAAGAGTGATGTACTAATGATGTAATCAAAAGTTCCATTTGAATGCAAATTTATGCAAATTTTTTTTTAAAAAAATGCATTTTTTGCGTTTTTTTGCTACTTTTTTCGGGCATTTGCATAATAACAGCTGTTTTTGTAAAAATTAGTTCCACAAGAGTGATCTACTAATGATGTAATCAAAAGTTCCATTTGAATGCAAATTTATGCAAATTTTTTTTTCAAAAAATGCATTTTTTGCGTTTTTTTGCTACTTTTTTCGGGCATTTGCATAATCACAGCTGTTTTTGTAAAAATTAGTTGCACAAGAGTGATCTACTAATGATGTAATCAAAAGTTCCATTTGAATGCAAATTTATGCAAATTTTTTTTTTCAAAAAATGCATTTTTTGCGTTTTTTTGCTACTTTTTTCGGGCATTTGCATAATCACAGCTGTTTTTGTAAAAATTAGTTCCACAAGAGTGATCTACTAATGATGTAATCAAAAGTTCCATTTGAATGCAAATTTATGCAAATTTTTTTTCAAAAAATGCATTTTTTGCGTTTTTTTGCTACTTTTTTCGGGCATTTGCATAATCACAGCTGTTTTTGTAAAAATTAGTTCCACAAGAGTGATCTACTAATGATGTAATCAAAATTTCCACTTGAATGCAAATTTATGCAAATTTTTTTTCAAAAAATGCATTTTTTGCGTTTTTTTGCTACTTTTTTCGGGCATTTGCATAATCACAGCTGTTTTTGTAAAAATTAGTTCCACAAGAGTGATCTACTAATGATGTAATCAAAATTTCCACTTGAATGCAAATTTATGCAAATTTGTTTTTCAAAAAATGCATTTTTTGCGTTTTTTTGCTACTTTTTTCGGGCATTTGCATAATCACAGCTGTTTTTGTAGAAATTAGTTCCACAAGAGTCATCTACTAATGATGTAATCAAAAGTTCCATTTGAATGCAAATTTATGCAAATTTTTTTTCAAAAAATGCATTTTTTGCGTTTTTTTGCTACTTTTTTCGGGCATTTGCATAATCACAGCTGTTTTTGTAAAAATTAGTTGCACAAGAGTGATCTACTAATGATGTAATCAAAAGTTCCATTTGAATGGAAATTTATGCAAATTTTTTTTTCAAAAAATGCATTTTTTGCGTTTTTTTGCTACTTTTTTCGGGCATTTGCATAATAACAGCTGTTTTTGTAAAAATTAGTTCCACAAGAGTGATCTACTAATGATGTAATCAAAATTTCCACTTGAATGAAAATTTATGCAAATTTTTTTTCAAAAAATGCATTTTTTGCGTTTTTTTTGCTACTTTTTTCGGGCATTTGCATAATCACAGCTGTTTTTGTAGAAATTAGTTCCACAAGAGTGATCTACTAATGATGTAATCAAAAGTTCCATTTGAATGCAAATTTATGCAAATTTTTTTTTCAAAAAATGCATTTTTTGCGTTTTTTTGCTACTTTTTTCGGGCATTTGCATAATCACAGCTGTTTTTGTAAAAATTAGTTCCACAAGAGTGATCTACTAATGATGTAATCAAAAGTTCCACTTGAATGCAAATTTATGCAAATTTTTTTTTCAAAAAATGCATTTTTTGCGTTTTTTTGCTACTTTTTTCGGGCATTTGCATAATCACAGTTGTTTTTGTAAAAATTAGTTCCACAAGAGAGATCTACTAATGATGTAATCAAAAATTCCACTTGAATGCAAATTTATGCATATTTTTTTTTCAAAAAATGCATTTTTTGCGTTTTTTTGCTACTTTTTTCGGGCATTTGCATAATCACAGCTGTTTTTGTAAAAATTAGTTCCACAAGAGTGATCTACTAATGATGTAATCAAAAGTTCCACTTGAATGCAAATTTATGCAAATTTTTTTTTCAAAAAATGCATTTTTTGCGTTTTTTTTGCTACTTTTTTCGGGCATTTGCATAATCACAGCTGTTTTTGTAAAAATTAGTTCCACAAGAGTGATGTACTAATGATGTAATCAAAAGTTCCATTTGAATGCAAATTTATGCAAATTTTTTTTTCAAAAAATGCATTTTTTGCGTTTTTTTGCTACTTTTTTCGGGCATTTGCATAATCACAGCTGTTTTTGTAAAAATTAGTTCCACAAGAGTGATTTACTAATGATGTAATCAAAAGTTCCATTTGAATGCAAATTTATGCAAATTTTTTTTTCAAAAAATGCATTTTTTGCTTTTTTTTGCTACTTTTTTCGGGCATTTGCATAATCACAGCTGTTTTTGTAAAAATTAGTTCCACAAGAGTGATCTACTAATGATGTAATCAAAAGTTCCACTTGAATGCAAATTTATGCAAATTTTTTTTCAAAAAATGCATTTTTTGCGTTTTTTTGCTACTTTTTTCGGGCATTTGCATAATCACAGTTGTTTTTGTAAAAATTAGTTCCACAAGAGTGATCTACTAATGATGTAATCAAAAATTCCACTTGAATGCAAATTTATGCAATTTTTTTTTTCAAAAAATGCAATTTTTTGCGTTTTTTTGCTACTTTTTTCGGGCATTTGCATAATCACAGCTGTTTTTGTAAAAATTAGTTCCACAAGAGTGATCTACTAATGATGTAATCAAAAGTTCCATTTGAATGCAAATTTATGCAAATTTTTTTTCAAAAAATGCATTTTTTGCGTTTTTTTGCTACTTTTTTCGGGCATTTGCATAATCACAGCTGTTTTTGTAAAAATTAGTTCCACAAGAGTGATCTACTAATGATGTAATCAAAAGTTCCACTTGAATGCAAATTTATGCAAATTTTTTTTTCAAAAAATGCATTTTTTGCGTTTTTTTGCCTACTTTTTTCGGGCATTTGCATAATCACAGCTGTTTTTGTAAAAATTAGTTCCACAAGAGTGATCTAGTAATGATGTAATCAAAAATTCCACTTGAATGCAAATTTATGCAATTTTTTTTTTCAAAAAATGCAATTTTTTGCGTTTTTTTGCTACTTTTTTCGGGCATTTGCATAATCACAGCTGTTTTTGTAAAAATTAGTTCCACAAGAGTGATCTACTAATGATGTAATCAAAAGTTCCATTTGAATGCAAATTTATGCAAATTTTTTTTTCAAAAAATGCATTTTTTGCGTTTTTTTGCTACTTTTTTCGGGCATTTGCATAATCACAGCTGTTTTTGTAAAAATTAGTTCCACAAGAGTGATCTACTAATGATGTAATCAAAAGTTCCACTTGAATGCAAATTTATGCAAATTTTTTTTTTCAAAAAATGCATTTTTTGCGTTTTTTTGCTACTTTTTTCGGGCATTTGCATAATCACAGTTTGTTTTTGTAAAAATTAGTTCCACAAGAGTGATCTACTAATGATGTAATCAAAAATTCCCCTTGAATGCAAATTTATGCATATTTTTTTTTCAAAAAATGCATTTTTTGCGTTTTTTTGCTACTTTTTTCGGGCATTTGCATAATCACAGCTGTTTTTTGTAAAAATTAGTTCCACAAGAGTGATCTACTAATGATGTAATCAAAAGTTCCACTTGAATGCAAATTTATGCAAATTTTTTTTTCAAAAAATGCATTTTTTGCGTTTTTTTTTGCTACTTTTTTCGGGCATTTGCATAATCACAGCTGTTTTTGTAAAAAATTAGTTCCACAAGAGTGATCTACTAATGATGTAATCAAAAGTTCCATTTGAATGCAAATTTATGCAAATTTTTTTTTCAAAAAATGCATTTTTTGCGTTTTTTTTGCTACTTTTTTCGGGCATTTGCATAATCACAGCTGTTTTTGTAAAAATTAGTTCCACAAGAGTGATCTACTAATGATGTAATCAAAAGTTCCACTTGAATGCAAATTTATGCAAATTGTTTTTTTCAAAAAATGCATTTTTTGCGTTTTTTTTGCTACTTTTTTCGGGCATTTGCATAATCAAAGTTGTTTTTGTAAAAATTAGTTCCACAAGAGTGATCTACTAATGATGTAATCAAAAATTCCCCTTGAATGCAAATTTATGCATATTTTTTTTTCAAAAAATGCATTTTTTGCGTTTTTTTGCTACTTTTTTCGGGCATTTGCATAATCACAGCTGTTTTTGTAAAAATTAGTTCCACAAGAGTGAGCTACTAATGATGTAATCAAAAGTTCCACTTGAATGCAAATTTATGCAAATTTTTTTTTCAAAAAATGCATTTTTTGCGTTTTTTTTGCTACTTTTTTCGGGCATTTGCATAATCACAGCTGTTTTTGTAAAAATTAGTTCCTCAAGAGTGATCTACTAATGATGTAATGAAAAGTTCCACTTGAATGCAAATTTACGCAAAATTTTTTTTCAAAAAATGCATTTTTTGCGTTTTTTTGCTACTTTTTTCGGGCATTTGCATAATCACAGCTGTTTTTGTAAAAATTAGTTCCACAAGAGTGATCTACTAATGATGTAATCGAAAGTTCCATTTGAATGCAAATTTATGCAAATTTTTTTTTCAAAAAATGCATTTTTTTGCGTTTTTTTGCTACTTTTTTCGGGCATTTGCATAATCACAGCTGTTTTTGTAAAAATGAGTTCCTCAAGAGCGATTTACTAATGATGTAATCAAAAGTTCCATTTGAATGCAAATTTACGCAAATTTTTTTTTCAAAAAATGCATTTTTTGCCTTTTTTTGCTACTTTTTTCGGGCATTTGCATAATCACAGCTGTTTTTGTAAAAATTAGTTCCACAAGAGTGATCTACTAATGATGTAATCAAAAGCTCCATTTGAATGCAAATTTATGCAAATTGTTTTTTCAAAAAATGCATTTTTTGCGTTTTTTTTGCTACTTTTTTCGGGCATTTGCATAATCAATGCTGTTTTTGTAAAAATTAGTTCCACAACAGTGATCTACTAGTGATGTAATCAAAAGTTCCATTTGAATGCAAATTTATGGAAATTTTTTTTTCAAAAAATGCATTTTTTGCGTTTTTTTTGCTACTTTTTTCGGGCATTTGCATAATCACAGCTGTTTTTGTAAAAATTAGTTCCACAAGAGTGATCTACTAATGATGTAATCAAAAGTTCCATTTGAATGCAAATTTATGCAATTTTTTTTTTCAAAAAATGCATTTTTTGCGTTTTTTTGCTACTTTTTTCGGGCATTTGCATAATCACAGCTGTTTTTGTAAAAATTAGTTCCTCAAGAGTGATCTACTAATGATGTAATCAAAAGTTCCATTTGAATGCAAAATTTATGCAAATTTTTTTTTCAAAAAATGTATTTTTTGCCTTTTTTTGCTACTTTTTTCGGGCATTTGCATAATCACAGCTGTTTTTGTAAAAATTAGTTCCACAAGAGTGATCTACTAATGATGTAATCAATAGCTCCATTTGAATGCAAATTTATGCAAATTGTTTTTTCAAAAAATGCATTTTTTGCGTTTTTTTGCTACTTTTTTTTTGGGCATTTGCATAATCACAGCTGTTTTTGTAAAAATTAGTTCCACAAGAGTGATCTACTAATGATGTAATCAAAAGTTCCATTTGAATGCAAATTTATGCAAATTTTTTTTTCAAAAAATGCATTTTTTGCGGTTTTTTTGCTACTTTTTTCGGGCATTTGCATAATCACAGCTGTTTTTGTAAAAATTAGTTCCACAAGAGTGATCTACTAATGATGTAATCAAAAGTTCCATTTGAATGCAAATTTATGCAAATTTTTTTTTTTTCAAAAAATGCATTTTTTGCGTTTTTTTTGCTACTTTTTTCGGGCATTTGCATAATCACAGCTGTTTTTGTAAAAATTAGTTCCACAAGAGTGATCTACTAATGATGTAATCAAAAGTTCCATTTGAATGCAAATTTATGCAAATTTTTTTTTCAAAAAATGCATTTTTTTGCGTTTTTTTTTGCTACTTTTTTCGGGCATTTGCATAATCACAGCTGTTTTTGTAAAAATTAGTTCCACAAGAGTGATCTACTAATGATGTAATCAAAAGTTCCATTTGAATGCAAATTTATGCAAATTTTTTTTTTCAAAAAATGCATTTTTTGCGTTTTTTTTGCTACTTTTTTCGGGCATTTGCATAATCACAGCTGTTTTTTGTAAAAATTAGTTCCACAAGAGTGATCTACTAATGATGTAATCAAAAGTTTCCATTTGAATGCAAATTTTATGCAAATTTTTTTTTCAAAAAATGCATTTTTTTGCGTTTTTTTTGCTACTTTTTTCGGGCATTTGCATAATCACAGCTGTTTTTGTAAAAATTAGTTCCACAAGAGTGATCTTACTAATGATGTAATCAAAACTTCCATTTGAATGCAAATTTATGCAAATTTTTTTTTTCAAAAAATGCATTTTTTGCGTTTTTTTTGCTACTTTTTTCGGGCATTTGCATAATCACAGCTGTTTTTGTAAAAAATTAGTTCCACAAGAGTGATCTACTAATGATGTAATCAAAAGCTTCCATTTTGAATGCAAATTTATGCAAATTTTTTTTTCAAAAAATGCATTTTTTTGCGTTTTTTTTTGCTACTTTTTTCGGGCATTTGCATAATCACAGCTGTTTTTGTAAAAATTAGTTCCACAAGAGTGATCTACTAATGATGTAATCAAAAGTTTCCATTTGAATGCAAATTTATGCAAATTTTTTTTTTCAAAAAATGCATTTTTTGCGTTTTTTTTGCTACTTTTTTCGGGCATTTGCATAATCACAGCTGTTTTTGTAAAAATTAGTTCCACAAGAGTGATCTACTAATGATGTAATCAAAAGTTCCATTTGAATGCAAATTTATGCAAATTTTTTTTTTCAAAAAATGCATTTTTTGCGTTTTTTTTGCTACTTTTTTCGGGCATTTGCATAATCACAGCTGTTTTTGTAAAAATTAGTTCCACAAGAGTGATCTACTAATGATGTAATCAAAAGTTCCATTTGAATGCAAATTTATGCAAATTTTTTTTTCAAAAAAATGCATTTTTTGCGTTTTTTTTTGCTACTTTTTTCGGGCATTTGCATAATCACAGCTGTTTTTGTAAAAATTAGTTCCACAAGAGTGATCTACTAATGATGTAATCAAAAGTTCCATTTGAATGCAAATTTATGCAAATTTTTTTTTTCAAAAAATGCATTTTTTGCGTTTTTTTGCTACTTTTTTCGGGCATTTGCATAATCACAGCTGTTTTTGTAAAAATTAGTTCCACAAGAGTGATCTACTAATGATGTAATCAAAACTTCCATTTGAATGCAAATTTATGCAAATTTTTTTTTCAAAAAATGCATTTTTTGCGTTTTTTTGCTACTTTTTTCGGGCATTTGCATAATCACAGCTGTTTTTGTAAAAATTAGTTCCACAAGAGTGATCTACTAATGATGTAATCAAAACTTCCATTTGAATGCAAATTTATGCAAATTTTTTTTTCAAAAAATGCATTTTTTGCGTTTTTTTTGCTACTTTTTTCGGGCATTTGCATAATCACAGCTGTTTTTGTAAAAATTAGTTCCACAAGAGTGATCTACTAATGATGTAATCAAAAGTTCCATTTGAATGCAAATTTATGCAAATTTTTTTTTCAAAAAATGCATTTTTTGCGTTTTTTTTGCTACTTTTTTCGGGCATTTGCATAATCACAGCTGTTTTTGTAAAAATTAGTTCCACAAGAGTGATCTACTAATGATGTAATCAAAAGTTCCATTTGAATGCAAATTTATGCAAATTTTTTTTTTCAAAAAATGCATTTTTTGCGTTTTTTTTGCTACTTTTTTCGGGCATTTGCATAATCACAGCTGTTTTTGTAAAAATTAGTTCCACAAGAGTGATCTACTAATGATGTAATCAAAAGTTCCATTTGAATGCAAATTTATGCAAATTTTTTTTTCAAAAAATGCATTTTTTGCGTTTTTTTTGCTACTTTTTTCGGGCATTTGCATAATCACAGCTGTTTTTGTAAAAATTAGTTCCACAAGAGTGATCTACTAATGATGTAATCAAAAGTTCCATTTGAATGCAAATTTATGCAAATTTTTTTTTTCAAAAAATGCATTTTTTGCGTTTTTTTTGCTACTTTTTTCGGGCATTTGCATAATCACAGCTGTTTTTGTAAAAATTAGTTCCACAAGAGTGATCTACTAATGATGTAATCAAAAGTTCCATTTGAATGCAAATTTATGCAAATTTTTTTTTCAAAAAATGCATTTTTTGCGTTTTTTTTGCTACTTTTTTCGGGCATTTGCATAATCACAGCTGTTTTTGTAAAAATTAGTTCCACAAGAGTGATCTACTAATGATGTAATCAAAAGTTCCATTTGAATGCAAATTTATGCAAATTTTTTTTTCAAAAAATGCATTTTTTGCGTTTTTTTGCTACTTTTTTCGGGCATTTGCATAATCACAGCTGTTTTTGTAAAAATTAGTTCCACAAGAGTGATCTACTAATGATGTAATCAAAAGTTCCATTTGAATGCAAATTTATGCAAATTTTTTTTTCAAAAAATGCATTTTTTGCGTTTTTTTGCTACTTTTTTCGGGCATTTGCATAATCACAGCTGTTTTTGTAAAAATTAGTTCCACAAGAGTGATCTACTAATGATGTAATCAAAAGTTCCATTTGAATGCAAATTTATGCAAATTTTTTTTTCAAAAAATGCATTTTTTGCGTTTTTTTGCTACTTTTTTCGGGCATTTGCATAATCACAGCTGTTTTTGTAAAAATTAGTTCCACAAGAGTGATCTACTAATGATGTAATCAAAAGTTCCATTTGAATGCAAATTTATGCAAATTTTTTTTTCAAAAAATGCATTTTTTGCGTTTTTTTGCTACTTTTTTCGGGCATTTGCATAATCACAGCTGTTTTTGTAAAAATTAGTTCCACAAGAGTGATCTACTAATGATGTAATCAAAACTTCCATTTGAATGCAAATTTATGCAAATTTTTTTTTCAAAAAATGCATTTTTTGCGTTTTTTTGCTACTTTTTTCGGGCATTTGCATTGCTTTTCATTTAGCAATGCATGATGGGTAATTTCCGTTATTCTCGTGAGCACCTTCCCCATCCTTCGTTTTTTTGAAAATTATATATAAGTCTTTTGTCAGATTGCCAAATGAAACATTGGACCATGTTCTCCGACTGCTCAATATTAATAACTTTGAATTTTAGTAAATTTAGCTCTGACAAAAGAAAGAATTCGCTTCTAAGGCTCTGAGGTCTAAATGTGGAATAAGCCAATGTTATGTCTGCAAAAGTAGTTAGTTATTCACAGAAAAAAATGACTATAACAATGCAACAATTCCATCATTCTCCCCGCATATCCATCAGTTCTTTGTGGTATGCAGATTTAACCCGTCAAAATGCTTTAGGATGCATTATTCTGGGACCTTTGAGGCGCTTTCCTTTCCCAAGAAGTTCGCTGGGTTGCAACGACTTTCAAGTAAATAAATGCCACAGGAAGCCCATTTTTAAAGCAGGCCGCAATGCATTTTTCTGGACGATTGCTGTTTGTGGTATTAGTGTAAATAATGGTGTTCGTTTATGAGTTCTTTCTAGATTGGCCTTGATGTTTTCTTTGTTGTACGTTTTGTGATAACCTAACGAAAGCAGTGCCGTGCAAGGGATTTAAGGTAGGTGTATTTGCGACATGTAAGTTGTTAGAAGCTCGACTCAATCTTATGAATTTAAAAACGTTTTGAAATATTTTAATGCTCAATTAACTTACTTGTTTACTGATATTTATATTCATAATCTCCTACTGTTTGATCTGGAATTTGATTTTAATAACTAATTCATGTCAATGAAGTCTAATAAAGTATGTGGTTTTACTTGATTAATCTGCTGCGACTTACCCTGTGGACCTCATAATGCACGATGTTCCTTTTCATTGTTCAAATATATATGTACAATTTCACACTCGTGCTTGACACTATGCCAATGAAATTTTCTTTCAATACGGACAAGGATACCAGATTTACAAAATTATTCTTAAGGATCTGTACAAGTAGCAGCGTTGAAATCATTCGTAAGAAAATGACAAGTTTTTTTTAATCCCAAACGATGTTTCGGCGTGACCGCCATCATCAGTTGGCATGTTGATTTTATAGTAAGATCTAGATCTTACTTATAATCAACATCAAAATCCACTGATGATGGCGGTCACGCCGAAACATGTTTGAAATTAAAAAAACTTGTCATTTTTCTAAGAATTAAAATCATTCTTCAAGTATGAAAATTGATTATTTGTCAGTCATTTTGATTCCAAAATTCCAATGTAACTCCCTCTTTTTCAGAAAAAATCTTGAATCTTTATGCTGTATTTGAGTTTTATTTACTTTTTCATTCGTAGGGTACGTTTAGGGTTCCATTTACTGTTCTAGATTAGGAGGTCCAGGTTTTCACGACAAACAATAATTTGCTTTTACGTTATGCTTTTACCAAAAACTGACAGAAGAAAAATAAATAAATTGTGGCGACACTGTGTATCAAGTTCAACTGAATATTGACATACCCAGCTTCATTAGACACACAGCTACCCACAAATCTAATTTGTAGGAAAATACAATCTATTGCATTCATTTAAGGATACATTTTCTTTCTAAACATGTTTAAATTTCTAAGGCTCCTTTTATGTCTTACCCACAATAAACTAATATATTTTCTGAAAGCTTTAATACCAAATATTATGGTTTAGGAATCAATGAGACTCTAAAATTTAAACAAGTGACATATTAATTTTTTTAACAAAAATCAACCAGTAGCTTTCAAAAAGTTATTTTTCCTCAAAATGTTTGCAATAAGAATGATCACTGTTTTGCTGTCACTGTTACCAAACTGCCTGTGATCTTTGTCTCTGAAAGCCATGCCACCGTCCAGATTACAATTATAAATTTTGTCACAGCAAATCACTTTCAAAAGAAATCGCTGGTGTGATTTTGTATATCTAAAACTTCAATGTGGGTGGTTCATGTTGATTTCGAAAAGCAAATATTACTTATAATTTATTCAACATAGAAATATAAAAAAAAAAACACCCGTTAATTGAGTATGCAGAAGGAGGAGTCGAACATGGGGGGAGGGACTCCGGAGGTAAACGATCGGGGCTGCTCTTGGTATCTTTTAGGGTTAAAAATCAGCGATTTGATATCTTTCAGGGTATAAAATATGAAATTTGCCAAATTCTCCCTTTTTGGTATCTTTTAGGGTTGAATAACGGCTAGTAAACTGTTGTTGTTCAAACTGTTTGCAAAAAATATATCTAAACATGTATCATAACCTGCAGCCCAATATCAATAATATATACATTATCATACAACCATCCTCTATTACACAACAGATCAGTGTCTACGCCTAAATAAATAAGTTTTATACAAATTTCTCGAACCCTCAAAAAATTATAAATTAAACTTACTATTTAGACTTCAAATATATCTTACCTCTAGCACAATATAACTTTTTAACAAGTCCCATCTTATACCATTGCTACATGACTTGTTTGTTTTATGCCACACCTCTTAATAAATTTATTCCACAAACACAAAAACAGCCAGTAATTCATTTTATTATTTTTTACAGTGATACCCATAACTGTGACTAGTACAATCCAAGACCAACTACTTCAAGCAGACAAAGATATTTATTTTTCATTTAAATAGCTCTGAAGTGAAATGATGTTTTAGCTATGTCTGGATGGCATAACAGTCTGAACAACCTTTCAATTCTACAGTCAATTAGAAGTGCTTAAACACTCAAAAATGCAGGAAGAAATGTCATAATTAGTGAACAATACTTTGACAGAAATCAGTAGTGATGTTGTGTTATCTCCCTTCTCCGAATTACACCCACCCCTCCAGCCAAAAAAAATTGTTTATTGTACATTGTTTATTGTATTGTAATTGTGCTATAATCTTCCATTTAATCTTGGTTTTGAAATCCTAGGTCTGAGCAACTGTATGAAAATCTACCGTTTATGAGATGCACTAATTTTGTTTCAGCCCTTCTTTCCTTCTTCTCTCCTTATAGGGTGACATTACACTAGTTAGGTGGTGTTTTATTACAGGTCTTATGAAATGGCTTAAGTAACAATCGCCCGACTGGTTTTGCTACCTGACCTCTATAGTTGTTGAGTTGGCATTATCCCGTAAGCCGGGCTCCCTGTGGCACAAACAACAAAAAATAGCTTATTATGAGCTATTTGAATAGCTCATAATAAGCTATTTTTCATCAAAGCTGACGATTTCATGTGCAATTCTTCCCTGGTAAAAGTCTTTATACTTAAAAGTATAAAGACTTTTACCAGGGAAGCATTGCACATGAAATCTTCAGCTTTGATGAATACTTGCATTAACGATAATATGCTATCATTTGGCTGCCTGTGATCTTTGTCTCTGAAAGCCACCTTCCAGATTACAATTATAAAATTTGTTGCAGCAAATCACTTTCGAAATAAATCGCTGGTGTAATTTTGTATATCTAAAACGTCAATGTGGGTGGTTCATGTGGATTCGAAAGTTGATAATTATTTGACAACCAGACACACTTTCCAATAGCAAATATTACTTATAATTTATTCAACATAGAAATATAAAAATCACCCGTTAATTGAGTATGCAGAAGGAAGAGTCAAACCTGGGGGGAGGGACTCTGGAGGTAAACGGTCGGGGATGCTCTTGGTAACTTTTAGGGATAAAAATCAGTGATTTAATATCTTTCAGGGTTTAAAATATGAAATTTGCCAAATTCTCAATTTTTGGTATCTTTTAGGGTTGATAGCACTGAAACTCCTAATTTTGGTATCTATTAGAGTAAGAGATGAAAACTTTGCGGAGCAACGCCCTTTTGAAAAACGTCAGGTATCTTTTAGGGGTATTTTTGAAAAATTCCGACAAGCATACCCAATGGTAGAACACCATTGAATTTCGACATTCAAGTAATCCAACAGTCGATCCGCTACCACAGGGATCCCGAAAAAATAAGATCACTCAAACACAACTAGACACGCAAGGAGAAATGGTTAGCCTGTTTTTTTTTTTTTTTTTGTTTTTTTTTTTTCGCAGGACAATACCAAACCAGTAGTTCTTTTAGTTTGCTACTAACTTTTTTTAATTGCATTTTGGTTCTGTCACATTTCTTATTTTGTTAACTTTGTTTATTATTTATTATGTATAGTTTAAGTAATGTTTTTTTTTTTTCATGTACTTGCTTCTTATTCTTTGACACTTCACTGATCCGTTCCAACTTTACTGCAACCTCAGGCCAAATATTAAGTCAAATAATAGGCATCAATCACAAAGAGGTCTCTCAAGCTAGTTATATTATAGAGCAGAGCAGTAAGATTGAACGCCGGTGAAAGCGACAGGCTGTATAGGTCGGTACACACTTGGCCACAAGTCACAGTGACTTGTCCCCACAACAGGTCCCCTCAGTTTGCACTGGTTCAACAATCCAACCAGTTGGATTTCATGAGGCAAGTTGCAGCGACAACAATTTCCGATATAAATACTTAGTACACAAAGGGAAAAATTGTTGCAGCAACTTGTTGTGAAGACAAGTTGCTGCAACTTGTCGCCTAATGCGTATCGACTTGTATAAATTGTATAACTATAATTCTGTAATAACTATAATTCATAAACATTATTTAAAAAATTTACTTACAGTCAAAACGGCTCAAGCTTACCCCCCCCCCCCAATATCATCAAAGAATGATTATCATTATTGATTTTAAAAACACATACAACCAAACGAACATTGAACGTCCAAAACTGACAACAACTGGAAGCTAAAAAAAAACAATTTTGAAAGAACAAGAATGTCGTCCGTAGTTAGGAGTTGAGGTGGGCGAGTGTTGGAGCCAGGAAAGCCTCTATAAGGGAGAAACCTAGGGGTTTAAGGTTGAGCCGTTTGGACTGTAAATGTTATTGATTTTATATCGTTGAAAGCTGATAAATGCGGTGCTTTACTGAAGGAATAAAAGACGCGCGAGCGTGCTATATCGAGAAATAATGCCCGCGCGAATAGGCAGAACACCAAAGAAGTGTTAGAGAAGCATGACGCGTAGTGTGTTCTGCCTATCCCTAAGGGCTTTATTTCTCGATAAAGCACAGCAAGCAAGTTTTTTTATTCCTTTTATAAAATACAAGTTGAAAAAGTAAAAGGAAGAAGTCAAAAATAGCCGACGTGTGCGTCCTTTGTGCTTTCATAAAGCACGCGCGTTGACAATTCAGAGCGCGCGGTATATCATAGATATTTTTTTAAAGAATCCTGTTATATATTACAAATTAGGTAAATGTAACTTTCGTATAACTATGATATAAGTTTGACAGATATTTTTTGGACACTTGCACCCATTGTTTCAAACACCGTAAATATCTATGAATGTCTCAATATAGGATTCCTTTCTAAATAGATTTCACTTCTCAGCTTGATTGCCTTTTCCACTGTACTTCTTTAGTAGATTGATGATCTAATCCAATTTTCGAAGTGGATGTGTTCAAATCAAATCTCATTCAGCACTGTTTGTGTCGTGAGAGAGGTTGTATCGCTAGCTATTTGGTTTGGACGAAGTCACATCAGTTATTCTATCAATATAGTGCAACTCGGAGAAAACCAGTTTTAACGTGTCAACACCACAATATAGATCTCTAGAAAATCATAAAAGTAAATGATCATAACAAGCACAATCTTAGCCTGATTTCCATATAACCGCAAACGATCGAAAACTGTCGTAGGATCGAAAAACATAAATATTTTTTCGATCGCTTGCGACCGTTCTCTTTCGAATATATGAAAACCTGGCTTTAGTTTTAATACCGATGCACGCGTATGGACATCAGCAATATGTGTTATGACTGGCTAGTGTATTTGAATAAAGCATATAGGTATGTTGGAAAGTACAAACAATTGAAACATAAACAAGCCGTTACAATTGAAACCGCCGCCCGGTTGGCTCAGTTGATTGGTCTCCTGTGGTCGGACCAACACTCGGAACTTAAAAAATTGAGGAGAATTTGCTGCCTTTGTAATTACATCTGCGAATGGTCAGAATTTCATGTCTTCTCGGATAAGGACATCAAACGGGATGTCCCGAGATTATATTATATAACTCTTCAGGGTTAATACGTGACCCTTGTTAAATAAGGATTACTAGGCAATCCATTAGGATGGATAAATGAACGGCAAGGATGTATAATCAAATATAGGATTAGATTAAACTCTTGAATGGATGGACAATAAATGCATTTCAGGGACGAATGAATTAAAGAATAACGTAAATAAATTAAAACGTTTGATGGATGAAAACACTTAAAATTCTAGACAGCCAGACAAACAGCGCCACAAACAGAGAGAAAGACAGACAAACAAAGAAAGACATAATTACCTAAGAGCTTGCTCAGCTCTTCTTGCTGCTAGTTCCATTTCATCAGCCGCGGCACGTGACTTGGCTTTGATGGATGTTAATGTTGAGTGATGTGTATCAAGGAGTTGCTGGTACGTTTCCATGGGAACAGTATCACACTGAAATGAACAACGATTTGACTACTGAATGGCTCAGTGAATCCATAAATCGGTCAATCAATCAATCAATCAACCACTCAATCAGATGGCAATGAATTCAGGTAATGAATGGGAAAATGAAGAAACATCTAAAGATTGTATCTCAATGTCCAGCCAATCAGAATTAACCATGAATACCAATTATATAGAAGCTTCCAGAAGCACTAACCCCCTGTTCAATACTTTTTCTATAGAAGTTAGAGTGTTTTTAAGAACATCTGTGTAAGAATTTCGCGATTTGAACAAATTCTTGATTTTTTATGAGCTTTTAAACATGCCAAAATAGCGAATTCAGGATTCCTGTGGTGGAACAGCACCACCTGCAGTGCAAAGAACGACTCAATGACCTGTGACGACAACCCAGGAAATGTTTGTATATACAGTGCTCCCGGGGGGGTACTCCCTTTAGATCTGGGTAGGGGTGTTCCGCTGGGATCCTGTAGGGATTACCCTGTTTATGACAAAAAATACCTAACTTCCATACCCTGTTTATGACAAATTACAATTGCTTACGAACATTATATGATTTGTATAAATATATCAATTCAGACACACGTGCTGCTCTTATCTTTATTTTTAAGTCAACGATCTTATTCCTGCCGATTTCTTGAATGCAAACAATTTCTCTCATTTTTTGGGCCCTGAGTATGACAGTAAGTCTGGATTAAATCGGAAATAGAGTAGAATTGGATACCCTGTTCATGACACCAAGGTCGAAAAACCATACCCTGTTCAGCGGATCATCCCCGTATAGTCGATATAGGGGGACAGTGCTTCGAGTGTTGTGAAACTATTCCTCTGCTTATCAACCAAACTAAGTTACAATTTCCCTTATTAGACTTCCTATGTGTTGTAAGAGCATGTCCGACGCTATAGGAGTCATAGAAGTCATTTTTTAGTTGAAATCCTGCGACTTTGTGCATATTTTGTTACATTGTGTTATTACTAGTATGCTCCGAGTGTGACTTTGGTTTACAAGTAAGTTCGATTTACACAACATTTATTTCCTTTTACTACAATCATGCTACATGTGAAGTTATTTGTGCTTTATTTCAAGATAGCAATACTTCTAGAAAGCCATTATGATAGATCGTAGTCTTCCTGTCTTGATGTATATGATTTATACTGAGGCTTTTTTTAGTATATTAGCGGAAAATACGCAGGATTAGTGATATAACTAAATATAATAAAATTGTTCTATGTGAACTCGGTTGAACTGAGCTCACAGAATAGAGTTAAGTAGACATCGTTCTTGTAGAATAAAGTTGTTTATGAAATATTTTGTCTGTAGTAGTTTGGATTGTTTTTAATTCAGTTGATCAATCAATTGTTTCCCGCACAAAGTTACTCGCGACAATTATAGTTCGCTACAATAACAGTATCATTTTGACAGAACAATTTTAGTTTTATACTAAACGTTCATACATGCACCTTCCAATAGTTCAGTTTTCAATGAATTTAACTCTTTCACATGTAAATAGGTTTTTTAGGATTTATATTTATTGTAATGATTATTGCGTTTCAGCGCCACTAGTGCACATAACAAACATTGAGTGAAAAAAAAACATTCAATCATTTTGTACTTGTATGAGGTGATTTTATTAAAGCCTATGAAAACAACGTTAGTATAACAGTCAGTTTAAAATGTTCAATGGATTATCGATCGAATGTTTGACTGAAATTAAATTCTATTCAAAGAATGCGACAGTGGTTTGATAAAAGCATGAAAAACAGATTGTATGGAAAATATTGAAATAATTGTGAATTTAATTTGTTCTACTAAAGTTTTGCATGTTCATAAACCTCTGGTGACTTGTATTTACGGTGTACGTGTATTCTGGACTTTACATAAATTTGTTTTGATTACATCCTTACTCCATAACTATGATCGTCAGTGTCGTCATAGCTCATTTTAAGTTATTTCTTGGTCGTCAATAACTCGGTTCATTTCTGCTAAAATTCGAAATAAAAACATTTCAAATCTAAATAGAAATGATCACTAGATATTTCCGATGATTTTTGCAATTTCTAAAACCGAATTTTGACCAATCTAGCCTTGCAAATGTGTTCAATATTTTGCATTATTTCTAAGAAAATGTATGAGACTTCAGTGAATGCAACTTGATACGTTCCTGGGTGAGCGTCACTTCCGCTCTTTATTCCCCGCAATGCATTATTTCAAGTGTTCCACGGAAAAATCAACTTTAAAATTTCGTAAAAAATCAGGGATTTATTTTAATCGCTTAATTCTTTCGCAGATGTTCCTAGAAAATTCTGGGGATTTTGTATAACAAATATTGAACAGGGGGTTATTAGATAGGGATTTTATCAGAGAAAGAGAGCGATATCCACGCTTCGTCATAGGCTTGCGGATATCTACGTCAATTTTAAAACATCTGATGTTCTCGATGAATCAGTAAGCACTCTCTTCTTTTTACAGTGTTTAGCTCACATTTTACCGCGTCTATTTACTAGGTAATAAATAATCAGCTTATTTGTACTCGTGAATCATAAATTTAGTTTACAATGTAATATAGATATATATGTTTCCTTTGAACACAGCTATTCAAAATAGCTTAACGTTAAATGACTAAGTAGTTCGGGTCAGTTGATCAGGTATAGGTGTCAGCAAGTACGAACGGAACACATACAGGTAACAATACACACCTTGACACCTTTCATTTCTTCTTTCATTTTAGCAACTTGTGCTTCTGCTTTTAGTGCACGTTTCTATGACAATAACAACAATTATTGGTATAAGACAAGTGTGACAAGTGGCTACATGTTGCTGGAGTTTAGCAGCTATAAACGAATCATAAGCTTATTTTAGTATGTAACGGAGCTTTCTCAGCCATCACGCACAAGTATTACTAAATGCAAAATAAATAAATGATACATCAACAACAATTCAGTAGTCGAGGCTCCGAATTAAATCGAGAGATTTCGAACACATTGTTGATTAAAATGTTCAGTCCATCGAACCTGAAGAGCGAATTGTATCTTGATAGGACCAAGTTTTCATTTCACTCTTTGAAACAGGATAAAGTTATGAATCGAACACACTTCGCTCTAGTCGGTACCAGTTCCTCTCTGTCAGTCTTTTTATACTCTATTTTGATCCGTTGATCGAGAAATCGAGAGAATCGGCGACTTTCAATCAAGTTACACGTTATATAGTTATTTCAAATTAAGTTGTCATCGCGAAGGCAATAATTGGTCATTACAAGACTGGAAATATGGGTATAAATATTACTGTCATAATTATTGCACCAAGAAATCCACACCATTTAGTTATGACTTTATGCTGTCTGTTCGCTCTATAGATTCAAAGGTCAATATTCATCTTTTTGACTGTCCAAGATGCCATTCTACATTCTGCCATGACTTTTACCCATCATTCCAAGTGGCCTTTTGATGATGACAATGTTATTTCACATTGCTGTATACTATAACTCAACCAATAAGAGAGAGCTTTGCATTTTGTAACAAAAACAAAGTGGAGCCGGCAATATCTCGTAAGCCGGGCTCCCTGTGATAGAGTCGGACTCTTATATCAACAACTAGAGGTCACGCAGCGCGCACTCCAGCCGGCATGTTGCATTTCGCGGACTGGACTGGACTGGACTTGCAAAACGCGGACTTGTAAAACGCGGACTTGTAAAACGCGGACTTGTCAAACGCGGACTTGTTAAACGCGGACTTGTAAAACGCGCAGTGACAAAACGACAAAAATAGATATAATAGTGAATGAATAAATGAATGCATGAATGGTTGAATGAATGATTCATTTCATTAAAGCTCCGCTATTAGGTTTACCTAATTTTTATATTAATTGTGTACCTTACATTAGTATGAATGCAAGTATGGAGAACATTGTTAAATCCAAGTTTTGGATTAATAAATGGGGCTTTGTTTCAAGAATGTTTCGACTTTCAATTCAAGTCATAATTGACAACAGAAACTCCTACTTAGGCCTGGTTTCCATATGATCGAAAACGGTCGCAAACGATCGAGAAAAATTTTTTTGATCATATGGAAACACTGGGGGGGTGCCCCTTTTTTGATTTACTTTTATACATAATTCTTTTCATTTTTGATTGATAATCAGTCATCTTAATTTAACCCCCCCCCCTCCTCCCCCCATTTTTGAGTACACCTTTTGCAAAATTTATGGATCATTTTTTGATTCGTGCCCTCCACCCCTTTCAAAATTTCTGGATCATTTATTTTATTATTGTCCTCCCTTTGCAAACATTATTGATCATTTTTTTATTAGTGCCCGGCCCCTTTGAAAATTTCTGGATCATATTTTGATTAGTACCCCCCCCCCTCCCCCCCCCTTCCTTTCAAAATTTCTGGATCATTTTTTATTAGTACCCGCCCCCTTTCAAAATATCTGGAGCTGTCCCTGCTATAGCCCTCTAGAATTCCTCATACCTGATTTAATTCTTCTATGGGCATGAGTTGGTCTTGTGAACTATTACCAGCAGCAACTAGATAGTGAACACTACCACTGTCGGGAGAATGACAGTTTAATGAGTTATTGCTGTGTCTATCATCTGTCTCTGAGTCTGAGGTATCCGATCCAGGCGGAGTGAAGCCAAACACATATTGAGAATCATCGCCATTCTCATCCAAGTTGTGGGGAGGCCTAGGTACAGGGTAAACCTCATGCACCTCATCTCCAATGATCTACAAAATGAATAATTAGATCTGACTGTTACAGCAAAATTTGTTGTATTGCGAGCTTTCGTTTCAAAATTTTGTTTTGAATTTGGCCTTTATTGAATTGTTACTCAATTTTGCAAGGCAGAGCTTGTCTTTAGACCTACTGTCATTTGTTAATTTCACATAAACTCCACCCCTGAAATTGATTGGCAGTTGAGAAAAGATGAAATCAAAACAAAGTATTGAAATGGCAGGTCGGGATACAACGAGTTTTGCTGTAATAAAACAACACTTATTCCCCAACACCAAAACTATCCTAAACGGTTTCTACTCACCTACCAAGTGAATTAAGTAATTATTTATATTAGTATTCAATCAGTGCTTACAATATCTAACTATTTAAGAAATCAATGTAATTTGAACTGGCTTCAAAGTAAAAGTTGTCTATAATTATAACAATTTTTGGCTAGTTTTTAAGATAGTTAGCTATATCATGCGATTTCTATTTATCTTCTTGGTCCAATTAAGGCATAGAAATCTAAACTATAAACAAATTATGCAACAAGGATAGAAAACACATGGATGGATGGATGGATGGATGGATGGATGGATGGATGGATGGATGGATGGATGGATGGATGAATGGATGGATGGAGGGATGGATGGATGGATGGATGGATGGATGGATAGATAGATAGATAGATAACTTTTATTTGAAAACGAATACTCTATCAACATTAATTATAACTATAAGCAATATTGTTCTACCTAGAGGTCGTTTAAAAAGAGAAAAAATGACGTATATAATATATACGTTATGATATATATGTGCAATTGTAATATCCTAAAATTAGTTAAAAATTACTGTTATATAATTAAAATGTCATTGGGAGCAGAGATCAATTTGTTTAATTTGTGTTTTAAATTTGTTTAAAGAGCTTGCGCTCTTAACCAATTTAGGGAGTGAATCCCATAGTTTTGAACCCGAATATACAAAGTTTTTTTGGTATAGGGTGGTTTGGGCTTTTGGCAGAGAAAATGTATTGGAGTCCCTCAATTGATAATTGGAGTGTTTGTTTTTCTCAAACATCTCATTCATATAGGGTGGGACCCTTTGATTTGCTACTTTAAACATCATCACTGCTTTGTGTTCTGCTCTCCGTCTAGCTAAGGTTTTCCAGTTTAGTCTTTTGAAAATCTCTTCGGTTGATACGTATGAATATGGAGCACCAGTTATAATTCGTGCTGATCTATTTTGAAGCTTTTGCAATTTGTCTGCTAGAGTATCATTTATACTATCCCACACTTGACAACAATAATCAAAATGCGGTTCGATTATAGCTCTATACACCGTTACAAGTAGTTCCTGTGTAAGGACTGTTTTGAGCTTTCTTAATACAGATAAACCGGAAGAGATTTTCGTTACAATATATTCTATATGCGTTTTCCAATTTAAATTCTCATCGACATATATGCCGAGACACTTTGTTGATGTTTTTCTTCTGATTTCTGCTCCATTTATGTTTAACGTAAAATCATTTCCCTCAAAGCTATTTAGACTTTGAGAGAGACCAATGAGCATGAATTCTGATTTAAGAGTGTTAAGCGTTAACTTATTGGCAGATAACCAATCAGCAACGCTTTCAAGATCATAGTTCATTTGTTTTTTGAGATTTACTATATCTGTTTCCGAAAGTGTTAAAGTTGTGTCATCGGCATATAGTCTAGTATTATTATATTTAAGACTTTTTGGAAGGTCGTTTATATATAACAGAAATAAAGTTGTTCCTATTATTGTACCTTGAGGTATACCGTGAGCTATCGGAAGTGGATCTGACAGCACACCGTTAACATAACAATGTTGAGATCTATTTGTCAGAAATGACTGAAACCAAAGGAGAGTAGATGGTGCAAAACCATATAACTTTAGTTTTGACAGGAGGATTGAATGATCAACGGTGTCAAAATCCCTTTTAAAATCTAGAAATACGACACCATTGATCATTCTCCTATCCATATTTAGGCTCCATTCATTAGTCATATCTAATAATGCAGTCACTGTTGAGTGTAATGGTCTAAAACCAGATTGGAACATATAGAATAGTTTGTGTTCTTCTATATACGTTATTAGTTGACTTAGTATTGTGCTTTCAAAAATTCTCGAGATTGTAAGTGTTACTGACACTGGTCTATAGTTGTTTGGATCATTAGCCTTTCCTGATTTGAAAATTGGTGTGACTTAAAAAAGTTAAATAAATTAAAGAATAGATGAATAAATTAAAGAATTGATGAATAAATTAAAGAATGGAGGAATGAATTAAAGAATGAATGAGTTAATTAATAGATGGAAATAAAAGAATAGATGAATAAATTAAACAACAGATGAATGAATTAAAGAATAGAAGAATGAATCAAAGAATAGTTGAATTAATTAAAAAATAGATGAGTTAAATAAAACCATGAAAGCATTAATTATAGCAAGGATTAATGAATCAAAGCATAGATGAATAAATGGGATACCATAACACTAAGCAAGCAGCACACCAATCAATGGCTTCCTGTTGATGAACATCAAATCAAGTTAAATGGAGAAAATATACAGTGAATTCTATTATAGAGTGCACACACTAAAAGTGTGCAACAGTTATCACTGTTTAGTAGTAAATAGTACTAAAACCCAAAAGAAAATAGAATTACATGTAGCATAAAATAGCATTATTTAGTGGTATTTATGTTGCACGCTTTTAGTGTGTCAACTCTATTGTGAAGGCTGTTTTTCAATACCTGCACAACACGTTTTTTTCTTTGATGCTACATTCTTTTCTTTCAAGACAAAATTCTTGAATGAGAATGGGTTGGTTTGAGCATCAGTGTTTGCTGCTGCACCTGCAACAAAAACAAATATTATTAGAAACTTGTTGTAATATTATTAAAAGGACATGGTTTGCAGGCCTATTGTTATAGGACTTTGTTTGCTTCAATGAAGTGGTCTTGATTCTGCACAAGATTTAATTTATTTTCATCCAATATTGGAAAATGATTAACATAAATGTTGTCTCCAGGAACATTCCCAAATCATAAATCTTGAAATATTTTGAACCAGTAGCAAAATAATGATTTTGGTCTGTTCAATCAGTCATCATTCCATCAAAGGAAAACACAAGATTAGATACAGTCACGATTGAAAACCGACAACAAAGTTCTAAACATCAGAGTTTCCCAACCATTTATCTCTATTAACTATGCTTGTAGAGACAGATGTATTATTTTACAAGGGGGTGCCAAAAGTTAATTTCATTTTTTTTTTTACTTTTCTTTTACTTTTTTTTAAAAAGTTTATTTAAAAAAGCAAAATATATGAATGAATGAACCAATGTATATGTAAAGTGATGAGTAATAAATGAATATTAAACGAAACTCGTAAAATATTACATGAATAAAATAGTACTAGATGGATGTAAGAATGCACAAACACCTAATCATTATCAGACATGGTAAAAATAACACCTACATTTGTCAATTTCATGCTAAATGAAGATAGCATAATTCATTTGTTGGATTCCTCTTGCAAAGACAACTATTTTCATATGACATTGGATAACTGCAATAACTAACTGTCAATTTAAGGTAGCAGGGGACAAAATCGATGTGACTTTTTGAAACTCACGTAACAAGTAAAGTTTAGACGTTAACCCTAGAAAAGTCTATATTTTCTGAAAGCTTAAAGAACAAATAATGTGATTGTGTAGTTTATATGGTTGATAAAGTTTTAATAAGTAGCGGTCATTTTTAAAAACTTTATTTTCCACCAAAAATTACTTAATCATCATGAAAACTATTTTGCCTTGTTACCAAACTCATCAACTTAAAAACCGTGTCTCATTTTTGTAAAATGGTTTTTCGTTTTAGAGATAACATAAAAAATGTTCAAAAAATTGATTTTTTGAGGAAAAAATCAACAAAAAATGATCAAAAATCAATTAAAAATTAACAAAGACCTAAATCAAAAAAGTGAGACACGGTTTTTAAGTTGATGAGTTTGGTAACAGGCTAAAATAGTTTTCTCATTGGTTAAGTAATTTTTGAATGAGAATAAAGTTTTTAAAAATGTCACCATTCTTTTTTTGTTCAAAATTTAATAAGTTACTAATTAAAACTTAATCAATCATATAAACTACACAGCCACATTATATGTTCTTTTAGCTTTCAGAAAATATCTACTTTTCTAGGGTTAACTTCTAAACTGTGCTTGCTACGTGACTTTTAAAAAGTGACCACGATTTTGTCCCCTGTTACCTTAACTCTTACAGACTGATGTTTTAAATGTGGCACAGGCACTGATTCAAAGAAAAACCAACATGGCTTCAATAATTGCCTGTCAAGCTAGCACTGCTTTGATTTAAGTTTTAAATTCTTAACACAAATATGATATAAATGGCATGTAGGGAGGTAAAAAAAGATCTGCCAATAGATTTTTATCATGAAACTCAGCAATAAAAAATGTTTTGTTCAAAAACATTTTAACGAAGAAAACGACAATGTTTCGAAAGAATTAAACACCAAGATTGACAACGTAGCTATGCAGCCTATTTTTACTAGTCGAAAGCTAGAACAAGATCTTAAACATAAATAGAAAAAACCTAATATCGTAAATCAAAACTGTGTTGTTTACAAATTTTCATGTGATCTGTGTGATGCAGATTATGTTGGCATGATGACACGGCACCTTCATCAACGAATTATCGAACATAAGTATTCATCTATAGGCGAACATTTAAAGCAAGATCATGGGATTAGAGATTTGAAGAATACTCTATAAATACTCTGTACATTCCTATCAAACTTCATTCTGATGAAGACTACCACAGTGTAGGCAAAACGTCAATTTTATCCTAATAATTATAACAATCATATGTCTTTATCATAAATCATAAGAAAAAAATACATTTGTTATGGTATATTAAAAATATATTATTAAATGCTAATACTCTCATGGTTCAATCCGACAAATCCATCTGACTGTGTAACCTCCTGGGGCCTGAGACATATTAACTAAAGAAAAAACTAGTCTGATGATGAAAATATTCTAGAAAGAACAATTTTATCAATTAATATTTAAATAAAAATATATATTCACTATTCCTTGTTTAATTCAGTAATTATCTACTAGATTAATTAACAAATAAAAAAAAATAAAAGAACCATGTATTTAGATATATCTGACTATATAATATGACCATATTATATGGTCAATAAATGAAGAAATTAATGTTCAAAATAAATATCTGTCTTTTATAATTATTTCTTCCTTGATGTCTTTTTTGAAATATAAAACAAAAAAAACGATATACTATGGAATTTTTCTCATGACTTATATTGGACAAATGTAAATAAAATATTAGAGTCTTGTCAATAATATGCTATACCATGAACAAATAAATATGTTTTAAGACAGTCCTTCATTTTAAAATATTTCTTTAAAATATATAAAATTTAAGAAAAAAAATGTGAGAAAGTTTAAATTATATTCACTCGACAGTAAGTTTTCAATTTTTTCCTGAAATTCTCACACATAAATATCTCCTCTTAACTGTATATTTATGTTTATACTAAATAAATATGTCAAATTAAAATAAACTTAAGATTACAATGGAAAGCCAAAGTCAAATTGAAAAATACTTCAAAATTAACAGTCACAAACTAGTAACAAGATACAATCTTCTCAATGGTTTAAACACATTCAAACACATAATGAAGATTCAAATTCAAATTTTTCCTGGTGAAAATTGCCGCAATTATTTTAGGCATGAGAACTTTAAAAAGCAAAAAATACTGCATATCAATAATTAATGCTCTTTACTCTGAAATTATGAAATTGTTAAATAGGGTACCGTTATAACTAATGAATTCCCAGAACTAAACAAACCCAAAAATAACAATCTAGGAAAGTACTGTATTTCTGTCATTTTTCAAACATAGAATGAGAAATGTGTTTTTCTTTGTTCAGTGAGATTTCTGATGAGATTGCTACAATAATGTTAGGGTTCAAGCGCGGTTATCTTAATTGTGCTAGATACATTGCCTACAGTACCTGCCCTTTGGATTGCCATTGATGCTTAACCTTTTAGCTAATTAAACAATCATACACATTGTTTAGTGATTCTCAAGGGAGAAAACCTCATAGATGTCAACTGTCTGTGCTATATGGAATCATAGTTGAGAATATGGTGATTGTTAGCTAGAGAGGAAGCAGTGAGATCATCTGTACTACTCATTTATACATACATGGTTACAGCATGACCACAACACTATTTTGGTTGAGTTTAGATTAGCATCATCACTTCACAAAAATACAGACAAATGATGTGCAAATCCGTGAGCAGATATGACAGCTCAATGGATCAGGAGCCAATTGGATTGCTCAATTGTATACAAAAGGGCTGATTAATTCTCATTTCTGTAAATACAGCTTAAGAACTATTTGGAATTCTGATGAATAGAATATATTTGAGTAATATTTCTTTGATTTAAAATAAGACACTAGACCACAGTGAGACCTGCCAATGAATATTCAGAAAGCACACAGTAAGCGTAGATGGAATGACCAGAGGAGATAAAAAATGAAACAACAGTTCAAACTTAAAACCACAATTTTGTTGGTCTCAAAAGCTCATTACCACATATTGTACTTACAAGGCGGTGGCTATATGAATACCATCACACCAACCAAGACATATTTCAATTGAATATATATACAAATGAATATAGTTCAAGACATCTGCTATCATGATAAATGCATGTACCATATTGACAATTTGACTAGAAGTATTGAAAAGTGTTTTACCATCAGATGGTAAATCACATCTCAATTGAGAAAAACCCAGGTGACATTAATATTAATAGGCATAATGAAAACCTTTCCATTCAATGAATGAAGGAATTTGAATTTTTAAATATAAACATTGTTGAAAAAAACACAGTAGTTTAATGCTGTGGGTGAACATGCATTCAAAGGGATAACATGTAGTTAAGAGGCTTACAAGCAGAGGATTAATCACTGGAAAGAAGCATTAGTGTACTCAAACTAGAAGATAGATAATTGGACAATTTTGATTATTTTTGGTGCAGTTCTGCTATGGACAATAACACTAATATCAAAATGCAATTCTAGTAATTCAACAAAATTAATAAATATATCTCTGAAAGAAATGCTTTATGACAACAAAAACATTGATGTTCATAACTTGATTCTACTGTACTACAGTATTTGGATATCTTTTACGATGCCTATGATTGTGTTAATATACATGATTGTTATAGTCTCACAAATTTACATTGTACATATGGGTCATGATAGAAACGGCTTTAGCTGGCTAAGACCCCTTTAATTGATACACATCTTTATCATGTTTCACTTTTCTTTCTTTCAAAGTCAATGTTTATCAGTACAGAACACACCAGGCGACAAGTCGCAGCGACTTGTCCCGTGACAGTTCGCAGCAACAATTTCTCCCTCATGTGTACTAAGTATTTTTGACAGAAATTGTTGTCGCCGCAACAGAATTTTGTCGCTGCGACTTGCCACATAAAATCCAACCAGTTGGATTATTGAACCAGTGCACACTGAGGCGACCTACTGTGGGAACAAGTCACTGCAACTTGTCCCCTAGTGTGTACCGACCTTTAGACACTTTTTAAGTAGTCACGACTCATATGCATATTCATGACACGACAGAGAAATGCAGCAAATTCTGGCATTCTGAACATGACAGAAATATTTCTCAGCAAAGAAATTATGGGATACCTGCCAATACATTTTTAATTATTGAGTTGCTTGATATCAATACTATCTAAAAAAAATAGTGGTTGATATTACATAATTTCATTTTTAAGAAATGTTTGTATTTGAGCAAAAACAACTGAATTTTGACAGTTCAATGGCTGTATATTTATGTAAGGGGCCATGTTCTTTTGGACTAATGAATAACAGTGGATCTGATACCACATGAAACCCGTTAATTTTCAAAATCTTCAAACTCTCCTATATATCCTCGCAACTGTAGAGGAACAGAAGCAACAGAAGCTTCTCATACTTCGATGCAAGCGAGTTTATTTTGATGGTAAGTAAATGGAAAAAGGTACAACGTAATCCATGATTGAGGATCTAATGTTACTCAAATGTTGTTGCTGCTAGGTGCTTTGTGTGTAGAGGGATCAGGCATTGATTAACCTGTTTCCAGGGTTGTCAGTTTTGAAAGGAAAATAGTCAATATAACTATTTAAGTAATGCAGTGGCTAGGAGTATGACAACTATACCTGGTTTTCCATTTATAATTCATATGTGAGTCAGAAGACTTTAATTTGCACTTTTGCCTGACACTGATGGGAATGTCACTTAATTTGGATGGAGGAAGCGATTCTCAATCAAACAATTAAGAGGAAATCATAAAGTCTGTAATATGAAATATGTCATCTTACGATATTCATCTATTTCAATCCAAAATATTTACAAATGAGTATGCAACAATGCAGTACCAGACTTTAAAAAAGATATGTAAAAATCTAGGAATTTTAAAGATATCTAAATTATTAATGTACAAATAATTAAAAGCTTGTGCAAAAAATAAATAAACATGATTTATATAATATATTTCTAAAGCGTCTATTTAAGATGTATACAAATATGTAGTCACAAACAATTTACAAATTCTATTCTGAAAAAATATATAATATTTAATATTATGTGAAAACATTGCAGTAGGCGAGAGCTGTTCGAGTTTGACTTCGATGAAACTACATTATACAACTTAAAATACCGACATTTCATGTTCAATTAATGACATGGAAAAATTGGCTCTATTAGACCGAGAGTATCTTGAACAAAACAAAGCATACCTTGACATTAATTATTAAGAAAGAGAAATATCAGAAAAGTACTGGAGATACACATGTCAGTGAGCTAAGCGCCTACATTGAACACAGGTAGCCCAAGCTTATTAACAGTGTTGTTTAGCAGCAGTGTTGTAGCTAGACAGACAGACGAAAAATATATGGGTATTTGATGTGAAATGAGCTCAAATTCATACATGACACTCTTAAATATATCAGCGACACAAGATAAGAGTTTTATTGAAGTTTATTGATTTCAAAGTAGAAAAACGTTGACCTAAAAGTACCCATGCAATCCACATCAAATACCCATATATTTTTTGTCTGTCTGTCTAGCTACAACACTGCTGCTAAACAACACTGTTAATAAGCTTGGGCTACCTGTGCATCGAAAAGCGATCTTCACTTCAAATCAAATAATAACCGTGGTATTTAGATAGACCGATTTATATTCTTGATTTATCGCAAGAAAACCACATACCACGCGATAACATCACGAAGACATAAGTTAAATTAAATCAACAATAACTCTCACCATTGCTGGATAAGTCCTCAAAGGAAAGATATTCTTGACTTGATTTTGCCGAGTTGGAATTTGTTTCGAGTACGTTGTCAACATGGGGAAATCAGACTTGATCTTCATTAAAACTATTTTTCTTTCGTCCTTATGGCGAACCTTCCGGCCGACTTCGTCGTTTCTATTTGGTACTAATGTTATCAGGATATGAAGCAGTTTCTACGGACTTTTCTTCATTAAAAGATTTAAAAGAAAATGGATTGATTTCCTCGCCATCCTCCTCCATTTTGAATTCATTCGGATTACCACTGCTTCAAGATCGAAGGCTCACATGCCAAATATTCCTTCCATTCATTCGATTTACACAAGTCCCGGTGGAAAATATAAATAAAATTTCCTTTAAACTTCTCACGCGGTCTTCGACATGACAAACCGTTATTATTTTACTAAGTTTATATTTCTGAAGAGCAAATAGAACTAACGCGGATCTCTAATTAGCGCAATGGGATAGGTTTAAAGACTCACGTTATCAAGCAATCCATTCGCTATTGCGGTTACGTCTGTTTCAATCCCATTTCAAATGAATTAATTGGTAGCATATAATAGTTTGTTCCAATGTTTTCATTCAGTCTTGTTTGACTTTGTTGACTCGTTTCGTATTGATTTTCCATGATTCTATCCATCATTATTATTCTATTTGATTAATTCCCGACACTCACCGTTGTTTTTAATACTAGTTTTATTCCATGGTGGAGGGGGAGGAATCCGGCGACAAAATTCAATTTTACAGGAAGTTACGACAAAAAATAGATAAAACGCAAAAAATAAATAAATAAATAAATATAACAAAACAACAGAAAGAGAAAGGAAGAAAATATTAAAAGGAGAAACAAATTAGAGAAAGAAAAATGAAATTTAGAAAATATCAGAAGAACCAAAAAACAGATGCTTAACGTGGGGATCGAACTCTCAACCACTCATTTATTTATTTTAATTGTCAAAACAATGGGACGATTCCTCCGAGACTATCAAAGATGCTGGAGCAGCGAATCGACTTACGTTACGGATGAAGATTTCGGCCTCATCCACGCTATCCCGACAGGTGTTCCAACCAGCGCCACCGAGGGAGAAGTTAATCAGCCCCTAGACTATGTACGACTAACCCCTTGGCCAATTGGGCAACTGTCCACATCAGCAAGTCTAAAATCTGTAGTCAATGTAGTACATATCCCAAAGGAATTAGGGTGCTATGTTAATGCAAATCCACGCCTACATCGATGGCACAATGTGCTAGCACAACCAAACCTAAGTTCCATAGTTTTGTTCCGAGTCGGATCAAATCATCCAGACGGCCTTTTTTGGTGTGTTGGTTTATTATTATTGTTGTTGTTGTTGAGTTTTGTTGTTGTTGTTGTTGTTGTTTTTTTTTTTTTTTTTTTTTTCCAAAGTGAAAGACACGTTAAACTGATTTTGAGTTTGGAAATTTTCAACTATTTCCAATATGAAAAAGCATTAAACGTTACAGTCAAAATAAACCCGTGTTTGATTTGGCGCAAATCGTACTTATAAAATTTCTATTCAAGTCGACGTTTTCAACAAAAATGTGTCACTTACATAGAAAGTTCTACAAAAAAACTACTTAGATTGAAAAACATACACACAGACTCAAGAAAACCTACAAAATACTTACCACCTAGAGCAACAAAAACGCCACCCGGGCATTGTTTTCGCGCAAAACGTTTCATCTTTAGAATACTATTTTGTATTCAAGCAAGAAAGTAGCTCTGCTTCTTTGTCAATTTTGACGTTTGTCCAAAGACCTACAAATCAATGCCTTGCAGTGACTGCAGCACCATTTGTTTGTGCGTAAAAAGACAACATGTTGTCGCTAAAAAAATCTTGACAAAGTGATTTTCTAGCGCTTTGTGATGTTGTGATTCGAACAACTGCACAGGAAGCCCGTTGACGCTTGCACGCGCGTGACGTTTCTGGATGAAAGCCACTGCTGTTTGATGATAATAAGGGCTCAGATTGTCCAAAAAAGTCAACAGTTTGGTGCATCTATAGGACGAACTGCAAACAGCAACAAATTCGACAAAGTTTGGAGCCATGGTAGGCCTTTAATTACTACTTTTCAAACATCATGAAGTTTGAAAAGTAGCAAAGAGTTCACTTTCTGAAAGAAAACAGAAGGGAGGATCACTTTGCCTCGCTAAATTAAAAGTGGTAGGTTTGTTTACTTGAATGCATTTCGGCCATTTTGATTCGACGGTCAGGAATGCAAAGTGAAGCTTGGAACTCGATTAAAGGCCACCACTAGAATGCGGGTTGTGCGATTTTTCAATGTTGTGATGTTCCAATAACACAAAGAGCGCAACGAATTGTTTGAAATCGGCCATGGCTCTAGACTTAGTATGATTTTTTCAAGTGGAAAAGGCTGGACTCCATGCCGCAGTTGTTATGAGTTTCCCATGATCCTTTGCAATCGCTATCATCTAATCATGATACGATTGAGGCTCATAGCTGGACTAAAGTAAACAATTTGCAAAGAAACAAACAAATACAACATGAAATGAGAAAATGAATGTTTGAAAAAATGTATAAGCAAAGGGATGAATAAATAGCTAAAAATCTTGAAGACTGAGAATCACAATGAATGCTGATTATGTGAAAAAAGTCTAGTCAAAGCATAAAAAATAATAGTTAAAAAAATAGCTCTAAAATATATGACTTTAATAATGCGCAAATGAAAGATTGAAAAAATGAGTAAGAAATAAAAAAAGAAATAAATTGACGGATATAAACGAGAAGAAAATCATGAAGTGAACTAAGGTGCTTTATAGCTCATTTCACCTATTGTCTCAATGCGCATTACAATCTCTAACATTTATAGCATGCAATTCCGTTTTACAAGCATTAGGTTGATTAGTAGTTAGTATGTATTAGAGTAGGCCTATCACCAGGGACCTGCGTCCTTGGTCGGTCCTTCTTTTACGTGCTCCGTAATTGGTTATATATCAATGTAGGCTGTATTGTAAAATCCCCTCAATTCTCTAATCGCAAAGGATTTTCCCAAGAACCTTTTCAATCGGACAAATTCTTTTCCAAAAGCATTGAAGATCATTCGATTTACACAAATCCCGGTGGAAAATATCAATAAAATTTCCTTTAAACTTCTCACGCGGTCTTCGACATGACAAACCGTTATTATTTTACTAAGTTTATATTTCTGAAGAGCAAATAGAACTAACGCGGATCTCTAATTAGCGCAATGGGATAGGTTTAAAGACTCACGTTATCAAGCAATCCATTCGCTATTGCGGTTACGTCTGTTTCAATCCCATTTCAAATGAATTAATTGGTAGCATATAATAGTTTGTTCCAATGTTTTCATTCAGTCTTGTTTGACTTTGTTGACTCGTTTCGTATTGATTTTCCATGATTCTATCCATCATTATTATTCTATATGATTAATTCACGACACTCACCGTTGTTTTTAATACTAGTTTTATTCCATGGGGGAGGGGGAGGAATCCGGGGACAAAATTCAATTTTACAGGAAGTTACAACAAACCATAGATAAAACGCAAAAAATTAATAAATAAATAAATATAACAAAACAACAGAAAGAGAAAGGAAGAAAATATTAAAAGGAGAAACAAATTAGAGAAAGAAAAATGAAATTTAGAAAATATCAGAAGAACCAAAAAACAGATGCTTAACGTGGGGATCGAACTCTCAACCACTCATTTATTTATTTTAATTGTCAAAACAATGGGACGATTCCTCCGAGACTATCAAAGATGCTGGAGCAGCGAATCGACTTACGTTACGGATGAAGATTTCGGCCTCATCCACGCTATCCCGACAGGTGTTCCAACCAGCGCCACCGAGGGAGAAGTTAATCAGCCCCTAGACTATGTACGACTAACCCCTTGGCCAATTGGGCAACTGTCCACATCAGCAAGTCTAAAATCTGTAGTCAATGTAGTACATATCCCAAAGGAATTAGGGTGCTATGTTAATGCAAATCCACGCCTACATCGATGGCACAATGTGCTAGCACGACCAAACCTAAGTTCCATAGTTTTGTTCCGAGTCGGATCAAATCATCCAGACGGCCTTTTTTGGTGTGTTGGTTTATTATTATTGTTGTTGTTGTTGAGTTTTGTTGTTGTTGTTGTTTGTTTTTTTTTTTTTTTCATGACGAGCCCCGTACCAGAGATTTTGAACTTTTGCGAGGCCTTCAAGGCGTCGCAAACTGACCGCAAAACCAATTAACTGTGTGTTCTAGGCGTGAAGAGGAATGCAAAAAAGCTCTAATGATTACAATATATGTTTGATGTTTGTCATTACTTAAGGATTAGTAGTGTTGCAAGCAGCAAATCAATGACAAAACAAATCATGAGAAAAGCTCTCGATAACAGAGATACATTGTTTTGCAAAACGAGAGATATTGTAAAACATCTAATCGGCTAATTTATGTCATTATTAATGTTACGGTTGTAGATCAAATCGATTATAAGCGATGTTTTGAATCTTTCAGGCAAATTCAAATATTAAATCTTTATATTTATGTATACATATCATAGTGCATCAAATCATATCATATAAAATATACAAATAGGTACTATATGCATCACTATATGCATCACAGAATACAAAGTCCACTGCTATAATATAACTTTTTAACAAAAGCTAGACGTACAGTTAGTAAAGTATTTCGTTGAAGCATGCCATCCGGGCCTTGTCTCACAGAACCACAGTCGTGTCAACCAAGTGTTTCTGTTGCTTAAAAGCACTTAGGAATAACAAGAAAGCCATAGCAATTTCCAACAAAATCAAACTAATGTAATCGATGTTGTTATACGAAATCTTATCGAAGCATGCTATCGGTCTTATCTCACAGAACCACAGTCGTGTCAACCAAGTGTTTCTGTTGCTTAAAAGCACTTAGGAATAACAAGAAAGCCATAGCAATTTCCAACAAAATCAAACTAATGTAATCGATGTTGTTATACGAAATCTTATCGAAGCATGCTATCGGTCTTGTCTCACAGAACCACAGTCGTGTCAACCAAGTGTTTCTGTTGCTTAAAAGCACTTAGGAATAACAAGAAAGCCATAGCAATTTCCAACAAAATTAAAAATGTAATCAGAATGTTTATACGAAATCGAAGCATGCCATCGGTCTTGTCTCACAGAACCACAGTCGTGTCAACCAAGTGTTTCTGTTGCTTAAAAGCACTTAGGAATAACAAGAAAGCCATAGCAATTTTCAACAAAATCAAACTAATGTAATCAATGTTGTTATACGAAATCGAAGCATGTAATTTTCGTCGTTTCACAAGGTCGATGAGGTGCTTTTCTGTGTCGACGGTGGTACCTTTTGGCGGGACAATTTGGCGGGAGTAAGTAAAATCGATCTAATAGCCGTCTATATCCCAGGACACAGTGGTCCCTTTCTTATTGCACAGACTACCAATTATATTACACAGATCAGCAAGTACAACTTACATTCTTTAAACAAGAGAGAGAGAGCTTACCATAACACCAAGGAGTCTAGTTTCGGCGAAAAAACTACATGAAACATCAACACGTCCGACTACATATGACCGAAAACATCAGAACGCACTGGAGAGGAATCACACTGATATTGTATATCAGTTCGAAAAAAACGCCCAAACTATTTCAATGTCAACTATAGAGTTATCCTTTGAAAGAGAATGTTGACAGTGACTAAAATATGTATATAGTAATGGCAATCAATGCATGACATTTTAATCTTATTAACACCTATAGCTAACCACAATGTCAATAACTGTGAATCCAAAATCTCTGGTACGGGGCTCGTCATGTTTTTTGTTTTTTTCCAGAGTGAAAGACACGTTAAACTGATTTTGAGTTTGGAAATTTTCAACTATTTCCAATATGAAAAAGCATTAAACGTTACAGTCAAAATAAACCCGTGTTTGATTTGGCGCAAATCGTACTTATAAAATTTCTATTCAAGTCGACGTTTTCAACAAAAATGTGTGACTTACATAGAAAGTTCTACAAAAAACTACTTGAGATTGAAAAACATACACACAGACTCAAGAAAACCTACAAAATACTTACCTAGAGCAACAAAAACGCCACCCGGGCATTGTTTTCGCGCAAAACGTTTCTTCTTTAGAATACTATTTTGTATTCAAGCAAGAAAGTAGCTCTGCATCTTTGTCAATTTTGACGTTTGTCCAAAGACCTACAAATCAATGCCTTGCAGTGACTGCAGCACCATTTGTTTGTGCGTAAAAAGACAACATGTTGTCGCTAAAAAAATCTTGACAAAGTGATTTTCTAGCGCTTTGTGATGTTGTGATTCGAACAACTGCACAGGAAGCCCGTTGACGCTTGCACGCGCGTGACGTTTCTGGATGAAAGCCACTGCTGTTTGATGATAATAAGGGCTCAGATTGTCCAAAAAAGTCAACAGTTTGGTGCATCTATAGGACGAACTGCAAACAGCAACAAATTCGACAAAGTTTGGAGCCATGGTAGGCCTTTAATTACTACTTTTCAAACATCATGAAGTTTGAAAAGTAGCAAAGAGTTCACTTTCTGAAAGAAAACAGAAGGGAGGATCACTTTGCCTCGCTAAATTAAAAGTGGTAGGTTTGTTTACTTGAATGCATTTCGGCCATTTTGATTCGACGGTCAGGAATGCAAAGTGAAGCTTGGAACTCGATTAAAGGCCACCACTAGAATGCGGGTTGTGCGATTTTTCAATGTTGTGATGTTCTAATAACACAAAGAGCGCAACGAATTGTTTGAAATCGGCCATGGCTCTAGACTTAGTATGATTTTTTCAAGTGGAAAAGGCTGGACTCCATGCCGCAGTTGTTATGAGTTTCCCATGATCCTTTGCAATCGCTATCATCTAATCATGATACGATTGAGGCTCATAGCTGGACTAAAGTAAAGAATTTGCAAAGAAACAAACAAATACAACATGAAATGAGAAAATGAATGTTTGAAAAAATGTATAAGCAAAGGGATGAATAAATAGCTAAAAATCTTGAAGACTGAGAATCACAATGAATGCTGATTATGTGAAAAAAGTCTAGTCAAAGCATAAAAAATAATAGTTAAAAAAATAGCTCTAAAATATATGACTTTAATAATGCGCAAATGAAAGATTGAAAAAATGAGTAAGAAATAAAAAAAGAAATAAATTGACGGATATAAACGAGAAGAAAATCATGAAGTGAACTAAGGTGCTTTATAGCTCATTTCACCTATTGTCTCAATGCGCATTACAATCTCTAACATTTATAGCATGCAATTCCGTTTTACAAGCATTAGGTTGATTAGTAGTTAGTATGTATTAGAGTAGGCCTATCACCAGGGACCTGCGTCCTTGGTCGGTCCTTCTTTTACGTGCTCCGTAATTGGTTATATATCAATGTAGGCTGTATTGTAAAATCCCCTCAATTCTCTAATCGCAAAGGATTTTCCCAAGAACCTTTTCAATCGGACAAATTCTTTTCCAAAAGCATTGAAGATCATTCGATTTACACAAATCCCGGTGGAAAATATCAATAAAATTTCCTTTAAACTTCTCACGCGGTCTTCGACATGACAAACCGTTATTATTTTACTAAGTTTATATTTCTGAAGAGCAAATAGAACTAACGCGGATCTCTAATTAGCGCAATGGGATAGGTTTAAAGACTCACGTTATCAAGCAATCCATTCGCTATTGCGGTTACGTCTGTTTCAATCCCATTTCAAATGAATTAATTGGTAGCATATAATAGTTTGTTCCAATGTTTTCATTCAGTCTTGTTTGACTTTGTTGACTCGTTTCGTATTGATTTTCCATGATTCTATCCATCATTATTATTCTATATGATTAATTCCCGACACTCACCGTTGTTTTTAATACTAGTTTTATTCCATGGGGGAGGTATCCGGGGACAAAATTCAATTTTACAGGAAGTTACAACAAACCATAGATAAAACGCAAAAAATTAATAAATAAATAAATATAACAAAACAACAGAAAGAGAAAGGAAGAAAATATTAAAAGGAGAAACAAATTAGAGAAAGAAAAATGAAATTTAGAAAAAATAAGAAGAACCAAAAAACAGATGCTTAACGTGGGGATCGAACTCTCAACCACTCATTTATTTATTTTAATTGTCAAAACAATGGGACGATTCCTCCGAGACTATCAAAGATGCTGGAGCAGCGAATCGACTTACGTTACGGATGAAGATTTCGGCCTCATCCACGCTATCCCGACAGGTGTTCCAACCAGCGCCACCGAGGGAGAAGTTAATCAGCCCCTAGACTATGTACGACTAACCCCTTGGCCAATTGGGCAACTGTCCACATCAGCAAGTCTAAAATCTGTAGTCAATGTAGTACATATCCCAAAGGAATTAGGGTGCTATGTTAATGCAAATCCACGCCTACATCGATGGCACAATGTGCTAGCACGACCAAACCTAAGTTCCATAGTTTTGTTCCGAGTCGGATCAAATCATCCAGACGGCCTTTTTTGGTGTGTTGGTTTATTATTATTGTTGTTGTTGTTGAGTTTTGTTGTTGTTGTTGTTTGTTTTTTTTTTTTTTTTGTTTTTTGTTTTTTTCCAGAGTGAAAGACACGTTAAACTGATTTTGAGTTTGGAAATTTTCAACTATTTCCAATATGAAAAAGCATTAAACGTTACAGTCAAAATAAACCCGTGTTTGATTTGGCGCAAATCGTACTTATAAAATTTCTATTCAAGTCGACGTTTTCAACAAAAATGTGTGACTTACATAGAAAGTTCTACAAAAAACTACTTGAGATTGAAAAACATACACACAGACTCAAGAAAACCTACAAAATACTTACCTAGAGCAACAAAAACGCCACCCGGGCATTGTTTTCGCGCAAAACGTTTCTTCTTTAGAATACTATTTTGTATTCAAGCAAGAAAGTAGCTCTGCATCTTTGTCAATTTTGACGTTTGTCCAAAGACCTACAAATCAATGCCTTGCAGTGACTGCAGCACCATTTGTTTGTGCGTAAAAAGACAACATGTTGTCGCTAAAAAAATCTTGACAAAGTGATTTTCTAGCGCTTTGTGATGTTGTGATTCGAACAACTGCACAGGAAGCCCGTTGACGCTTGCACGCGCGTGACGTTTCTGGATGAAAGCCACTGCTGTTTGATGATAATAAGGGCTCAGATTGTCCAAAAAAGTCAACAGTTTGGTGCATCTATAGGACGAACTGCAAACAGCAACAAATTCGACAAAGTTTGGAGCCATGGTAGGCCTTTAATTACTACTTTTCAAACATCATGAAGTTTGAAAAGTAGCAAAGAGTTCACTTTCTGAAAGAAAACAGAAGGGAGGATCACTTTGCCTCGCTAAATTAAAAGTGGTAGGTTTGTTTACTTGAATGCATTTCGGCCATTTTGATTCGACGGTCAGGAATGCAAAGTGAAGCTTGGAACTCGATTAAAGGCCACCACTAGAATGCGGGTTGTGCGATTTTTCAATGTTGTGATGTTCTAATAACACAAAGAGCGCAACGAATTGTTTGAAATCGGCCATGGCTCTAGACTTAGTATGATTTTTTCAAGTGGAAAAGGCTGGACTCCATGCCGCAGTTGTTATGAGTTTCCCATGATCCTTTGCAATCGCTATCATCTAATCATGATACGATTGAGGCTCATAGCTGGACTAAAGTAAACAATTTGCAAAGAAACAAACAAATACAACATGAAATGAGAAAATGAATGTTTGAAAAAATGTATAAGCAAAGGGATGAATAAATAGCTAAAAATCTTGAAGACTGAGAATCACAATGAATGCTGATTATGTGAAAAAAGTCTAGTCAAAGCATAAAAAATAATAGTTAAAAAAATAGCTCTAAAATATATGACTTTAATAATGCGCAAATGAAAGATTGAAAAAATGAGTAAGAAATAAAAAAAGAAATAAATTGACGGATATAAACGAGAAGAAAATCATGAAGTGAACTAAGGTGCTTTATAGCTCATTTCACCTATTGTCTCAATGCGCATTACAATCTCTAACATTTATAGCATGCAATTCCGTTTTACAAGCATTAGGTTGATTAGTAGTTAGTATGTATTAGAGTAGGCCTATCACCAGGGACCTGCGTCCTTGGTCGGTCCTTCTTTTACGTGCTCCGTAATTGGTTATATATCAATGTAGGCTGTATTGTAAAATCCCCTCAATTCTCTAATCGCAAAGGATTTTCCCAAGAACCTTTTCAATCGGACAAATTCTTTTCCAAAAGCATTGAAGATCATTCGATTTACACAAATCCCGGTGGAAAATATCAATAAAATTTCCTTTAAACTTCTCACGCGGTCTTCGACATGACAAACCGTTATTATTTTACTAAGTTTATATTTCTGAAGAGCAAATAGAACTAACGCGGATCTCTAATTAGCGCAATGGGATAGGTTTAAAGACTCACGTTATCAAGCAATCCATTCGCTATTGCGGTTACGTCTGTTTCAATCCCATTTCAAATGAATTAATTGGTAGCATATAATAGTTTGTTCCAATGTTTTCATTCAGTCTTGTTTGACTTTGTTGACTCGTTTCGTATTGATTTTCCATGATTCTATCCATCATTATTATTCTATATGATTAATTCCCGACACTCACCGTTGTTTTTAATACTAGTTTTATTCCATGGGGGAGGAATCCGGGGACAAAATTCAATTTTACAGGAAGTTACAACAAACCATAGATAAAACGCAAAAAATTAATAAATAAATAAATATAACAAAACAACAGAAAGAGAAAGGAAGAAAATATTAAAAGGAGAAACAAATTAGAGAAAGAAAAATGAAATTTAGAAAAAATAAGAAGAACCAAAAAACAGATGCTTAACGTGGGGATCGAACTCTCAACCACTCATTTATTTATTTTAATTGTCAAAACAATGGGACGATTCCTCCGAGACTATCAAAGATGCTGGAGCAGCGAATCGACTTACGTTACGGATGAAGATTTCGGCCTCATCCACGCTATCCCGACAGGTGTTCCAACCAGCGCCACCGAGGGAGAAGTTAATCAGCCCCTAGACTATGTACGACTAACCCCTTGGCCAATTGGGCAACTGTCCACATCAGCAAGTCTAAAATCTGTAGTCAATGTAGTACATATCCCAAAGGAATTAGGGTGCTATGTTAATGCAAATCCACGCCTACATCGATGGCACAATGTGCTAGCACGACCAAACCTAAGTTCCATAGTTTTGTTCCGAGTCGGATCAAATCATCCAGACGGCCTTTTTTGGTGTGTTGGTTTATTATTATTGTTGTTGTTGTTGAGTTTTGTTGTTGTTGTTGTTTTTTTTTTTTTTTTTTTTTTTTTTTTTTTCCAAAGTGAAAGACACGTTAAACTGATTTTGAGTTTGGAAATTTTCAACTATTTCCAATATGAAAAAGCATTAAACGTTACAGTCAAAATAAACCCGTGTTTGATTTGGCGCAAATCGTACTTATAAAATTTCTATTCAAGTCGACGTTTTCAACAAAAATGTGTGACTTACATAGAAAGTTCTACAAAAAACTACTTGAGATTGAAAAACATACACACAGACTCAAGAAAACCTACAAAATACTTACCTAGAGCAACAAAAACGCCACCCGGGCATTGTTTTCGCGCAAAACGTTTCTTCTTTAGAATACTATTTTGTATTCAAGCAAGAAAGTAGCTCTGCATCTTTGTCAATTTTGACGTTTGTCCAAAGACCTACAAATCAATGCCTTGCAGTGACTGCAGCACCATTTGTTTGTGCGTAAAAAGACAACATGTTGTCGCTAAAAAAATCTTGACAAAGTGATTTTCTAGCGCTTTGTGATGTTGTGATTCGAACAACTGCACAGGAAGCCCGTTGACGCTTGCACGCGCGTGACGTTTCTGGATGAAAGCCACTGCTGTTTGATGATAATAAGGGCTCAGATTGTCCAAAAAAGTCAACAGTTTGGTGCATCTATAGGACGAACTGCAAACAGCAACAAATTCGACAAAGTTTGGAGCCATGGTAGGCCTTTAATTACTACTTTTCAAACATCATGAAGTTTGAAAAGTAGCAAAGAGTTCACTTTCTGAAAGAAAACAGAAGGGAGGATCACTTTGCCTCGCTAAATTAAAAGTGGTAGGTTTGTTTACTTGAATGCATTTCGGCCATTTTGATTCGACGGTCAGGAATGCAAAGTGAAGCTTGGAACTCGATTAAAGGCCACCACTAGAATGCGGGTTGTGCGATTTTTCAATGTTGTGATGTTCTAATAACACAAAGAGCGCAACGAATTGTTTGAAATCGGCCATGGCTCTAGACTTAGTATGATTTTTTCAAGTGGAAAAGGCTGGACTCCATGCCGCAGTTGTTATGAGTTTCCCATGATCCTTTGCAATCGCTATCATCTAATCATGATACGATTGAGGCTCATAGCTGGACTAAAGTAAACAATTTGCAAAGAAACAAACAAATACAACATGAAATGAGAAAATGAATGTTTGAAAAAATGTATAAGCAAAGGGATGAATAAATAGCTAAAAATCTTGAAGACTGAGAATCACAATGAATGCTGATTATGTGAAAAAAGTCTAGTCAAAGCATAAAAAATAATAGTTAAAAAAATAGCTCTAAAATATATGACTTTAATAATGCGCAAATGAAAGATTGAAAAAATGAGTAAGAAATAAAAAAAGAAATAAATTGACGGATATAAACGAGAAGAAAATCATGAAGTGAACTAAGGTGCTTTATAGCTCATTTCACCTATTGTCTCAATGCGCATTACAATCTCTAACATTTATAGCATGCAATTCCGTTTTACAAGCATTAGGTTGATTAGTAGTTAGTATGTATTAGAGTAGGCCTATCACCAGGGACCTGCGTCCTTGGTCGGTCCTTCTTTTACGTGCTCCGTAATTGGTTATATATCAATGTAGGCTGTATTGTAAAATCCCCTCAATTCTCTAATCGCAAAGGATTTTCCCAAGAACCTTTTCAATCGGACAAATTCTTTTCCAAAAGCATTGAAGATCATTCGATTTACACAAATCCCGGTGGAAAATATCAATAAAATTTCCTTTAAACTTCTCACGCGGTCTTCGACATGACAAACCGTTATTATTTTACTAAGTTTATATTTCTGAAGAGCAAATAGAACTAACGCGGATCTCTAATTAGCGCAATGGGATAGGTTTAAAGACTCACGTTATCAAGCAATCCATTCGCTATTGCGGTTACGTCTGTTTCAATCCCATTTCAAATGAATTAATTGGTAGCATATAATAGTTTGTTCCAATGTTTTCATTCAGTCTTGTTTGACTTTGTTGACTCGTTTCGTATTGATTTTCCATGATTCTATCCATCATTATTATTCTATATGATTAATTCCCGACACTCACCGTTGTTTTTAATACTAGTTTTATTCCATGGGGGAGGAATCCGGGGACAAAATTCAATTTTACAGGAAGTTACAACAAACCATAGATAAAACGCAAAAAATTAATAAATAAATAAATATAACAAAACAACAGAAAGAGAAAGGAAGAAAATATTAAAAGGAGAAACAAATTAGAGAAAGAAAAATGAAATTTAGAAAAAATAAGAAGAACCAAAAAACAGATGCTTAACGTGGGGATCGAACTCTCAACCACTCATTTATTTATTTTAATTGTCAAAACAATGGGACGATTCCTCCGAGACTATCAAAGATGCTGGAGCAGCGAATCGACTTACGTTACGGATGAAGATTTCGGCCTCATCCACGCTATCCCGACAGGTGTTCCAACCAGCGCCACCGAGGGAGAAGTTAATCAGCCCCTAGACTATGTACGACTAACCCCTTGGCCAATTGGGCAACTGTCCACATCAGCAAGTCTAAAATCTGTAGTCAATGTAGTACATATCCCAAAGGAATTAGGGTGCTATGTTAATGCAAATCCACGCCTACATCGATGGCACAATGTGCTAGCACGACCAAACCTAAGTTCCATAGTTTTGTTCCGAGTCGGATCAAATCATCCAGACGGCCTTTTTTGGTGTGTTGGTTTATTATTATTGTTGTTGTTGTTGAGTTTTGTTGTTGTTGTTGTTTTTTTTTTTTTTTTTTTTTTTTTGTTTTTTTCCAAAGTGAAAGACACGTTAAACTGATTTTGAGTTTGGAAATTTTCAACTATTTCCAATATGAAAAAGCATTAAACGTTACAGTCAAAATAAACCCGTGTTTGATTTGGCGCAAATCGTACTTATAAAATTTCTATTCAAGTCGACGTTTTCAACAAAAATGTGTGACTTACATAGAAAGTTCTACAAAAAACTACTTGAGATTGAAAAACATACACACAGACTCAAAAAAACCTACAAAATACTTACCTAGAGCAACAAAAACGCCACCCGGGCATTGTTTTCGCGCAAAACGTTTCTTCTTTAGAATACTATTTTGTATTCAAGCAAGAAAGTAGCTCTGCATCTTTGTCAATTTTGACGTTTGTCCAAAGACCTACAAATCAATGCCTTGCAGTGACTGCAGCACCATTTGTTTGTGCGTAAAAAGACAACATGTTGTCGCTAAAAAAATCTTGACAAAGTGATTTTCTAGCGCTTTGTGATGTTGTGATTCGAACAACTGCACAGGAAGCCCGTTGACGCTTGCACGCGCGTGACGTTTCTGGATGAAAGCCACTGCTGTTTGATGATAATAAGGGCTCAGATTGTCCAAAAAAGTCAACAGTTTGGTGCATCTATAGGACGAACTGCAAACAGCAACAAATTCGACAAAGTTTGGAGCCATGGTAGGCCTTTAATTACTACTTTTCAAACATCATGAAGTTTGAAAAGTAGCAAAGAGTTCACTTTCTGAAAGAAAACAGAAGGGAGGATCACTTTGCCTCGCTAAATTAAAAGTGGTAGGTTTGTTTACTTGAATGCATTTCGGCCATTTTGATTCGACGGTCAGGAATGCAAAGTGAAGCTTGGAACTCGATTAAAGGCCACCACTAGAATGCGGGTTGTGCGATTTTTCAATGTTGTGATGTTCTAATAACACAAAGAGCGCAACGAATTGTTTGAAATCGGCCATGGCTCTAGACTTAGTATGATTTTTTCAAGTGGAAAAGGCTGGACTCCATGCCGCAGTTGTTATGAGTTTCCCATGATCCTTTGCAATCGCTATCATCTAATCATGATACGATTGAGGCTCATAGCTGGACTAAAGTAAACAATTTGCAAAGAAACAAACAAATACAACATGAAATGAGAAAATGAATGTTTGAAAAAATGTATAAGCAAAGGGATGAATAAATAGCTAAAAATCTTGAAGACTGAGAATCACAATGAATGCTGATTATGTGAAAAAAGTCTAGTCAAAGCATAAAAAATAATAGTTAAAAAAATAGCTCTAAAATATATGACTTTAATAATGCGCAAATGAAAGATTGAAAAAATGAGTAAGAAATAAAAAAAGAAATAAATTGACGGATATAAACGAGAAGAAAATCATGAAGTGAACTAAGGTGCTTTATAGCTCATTTCACCTATTGTCTCAATGCGCATTACAATCTCTAACATTTATAGCATGCAATTCCGTTTTACAAGCATTAGGTTGATTAGTAGTTAGTATGTATTAGAGTAGGCCTATCACCAGGGACCTGCGTCCTTGGTCGGTCCTTCTTTTACGTGCTCCGTAATTGGTTATATATCAATGTAGGCTGTATTGTAAAATCCCCTCAATTCTCTAATCGCAAAGGATTTTCCCAAGAACCTTTTCAATCGGACAAATTCTTTTCCAAAAGCATTGAAGATCATTCGATTTACACAAATCCCGGTGGAAAATATCAATAAAATTTCCTTTAAACTTCTCACGCGGTCTTCGACATGACAAACCGTTATTATTTTACTAAGTTTATATTTCTGAAGAGCAAATAGAACTAACGCGGATCTCTAATTAGCGCAATGGGATAGGTTTAAAGACTCACGTTATCAAGCAATCCATTCGCTATTGCGGTTACGTCTGTTTCAATCCCATTTCAAATGAATTAATTGGTAGCATATAATAGTTTGTTCCAATGTTTTCATTCAGTCTTGTTTGACTTTGTTGACTCGTTTCGTATTGATTTTCCATGATTCTATCCATCATTATTATTCTATATGATTAATTCCCGACACTCACCGTTGTTTTTAATACTAGTTTTATTCCATGGGGGAGGAATCCGGGGACAAAATTCAATTTTACAGGAAGTTACAACAAACCATAGATAAAACGCAAAAAATTAATAAATAAATAAATATAACAAAACAACAGAAAGAGAAAGGAAGAAAATATTAAAAGGAGAAACAAATTAGAGAAAGAAAAATGAAATTTAGAAAAAATAAGAAGAACCAAAAAACAGTTGCTTAACGTGGGGATCGAACTCTCAACCACTCATTTATTTATTTTAATTGTCAAAACAATGGGACGATTCCTCCGAGACTATCAAAGATGCTGGAGCAGCGAATCGACTTACGTTACGGATGAAGATTTCGGCCTCATCCACGCTATCCCGACAGGTGTTCCAACCAGCGCCACCGAGGGAGAAGTTAATCAGCCCCTAGACTATGTACGACTAACCCCTTGGCCAATTGGGCAACTGTCCACATCAGCAAGTCTAAAATCTGTAGTCAATGTAGTACATATCCCAAAGGAATTAGGGTGCTATGTTAATGCAAATCCACGCCTACATCGATGGCACAATGTGCTAGCACGACCAAACCTAAGTTCCATAGTTTCGTTCCGAGTCGGATCAAATCATCCAGACGGCCTTTTTTGGTGTGTTGGTTTATTATTATTGTTGTTGTTGTTGAGTTTTGTTGTTGTTGTTGTTTTTTTTTTTTTTTTTTTTTTTGTTTTTTTTACAGAGTGAAAGACACGTTAAACTGATTTTGAGTTTGGAAATTTTCAACTATTTCCAATATGAAAAAGCATTAAACGTTACAGTCAAAATAAACCCGTGTTTGATTTGGCGCAAATCGTACTTATAAAATTTCTATTCAAGTCGACGTTTTCAACAAAAATGTGTGACTTACATAGAAAGTTCTACAAAAAACTACTTGAGATTGAAAAACATACACACAGACTCAAGAAAACCTACAAAATACTTACCTAGAGCAACAAAAACGCCACCCGGGCATTGTTTTCGCGCAAAACGTTTCTTCTTTAGAATACTATTTTGTATTCAAGCAAGAAAGTAGCTCTGCATCTTTGTCAATTTTGACGTTTGTCCAAAGACCTACAAATCAATGCCTTGCAGTGACTGCAGCACCATTTGTTTGTGCGTAAAAAGACAACATGTTGTCGCTAAAAAAATCTTGACAAAGTGATTTTCTAGCGCTTTGTGATGTTGTGATTCGAACAACTGCACAGGAAGCCCGTTGACGCTTGCACGCGCGTGACGTTTCTGGATGAAAGCCACTGCTGTTTGATGATAATAAGGGCTCAGATTGTCCAAAAAAGTCAACAGTTTGGTGCATCTATAGGACGAACTGCAAACAGCAACAAATTCGACAAAGTTTGGAGCCATGGTAGGCCTTTAATTACTACTTTTCAAACATCATGAAGTTTGAAAAGTAGCAAAGAGTTCACTTTCTGAAAGAAAACAGAAGGGAGGATCACTTTGCCTCGCTAAATTAAAAGTGGTAGGTTTGTTTACTTGAATGCATTTCGGCCATTTTGATTCGACGGTCAGGAATGCAAAGTGAAGCTTGGAACTCGATTAAAGGCCACCACTAGAATGCGGGTTGTGCGATTTTTCAATGTTGTGATGTTCTAATAACACAAAGAGCGCAACGAATTGTTTGAAATCGGCCATGGCTCTAGACTTAGTATGATTTTTTCAAGTGGAAAAGGCTGGACTCCATGCCGCAGTTGTTATGAGTTTCCCATGATCCTTTGCAATCGCTATCATCTAATCATGATACGATTGAGGCTCATAGCTGGACTAAAGTAAACAATTTGCAAAGAAACAAACAAATACAACATGAAATGAGAAAATGAATGTTTGAAAAAATGTATAAGCAAAGGGATGAATAAATAGCTAAAAATCTTGAAGACTGAGAATCACAATGAATGCTGATTATGTGAAAAAAGTCTAGTCAAAGCATAAAAAATAATAGTTAAAAAAATAGCTCTAAAATATATTACCTTTATAATGCGCAAATGAAAGATTGAAAAAATGAGTAAGAAATAAAAAAAGAAATAAATTGACGGATATAAACGAGAAGAAAATCATGAAGTGAACTAAGGTGCTTTATAGCTCATTTCACCTATTGTCTCAATGCGCATTACAATCTCTAACATTTATAGCATGCAATTCCGTTTTACAAGCATTAGGTTGATTAGTAGTTAGTATGTATTAGAGTAGGCCTATCACCAGGGACCTGCGTCCTTGGTCGGTCCTTCTTTTACGTGCTCCGTAATTGGTTATATATCAATGTAGGCTGTATTGTAAAATCCCCTCAATTCTCTAATCGCAAAGGATTTTCCCAAGAACCTTTTCAATCGGACAAATTCTTTTCCAAAAGCATTGAAGATCATTCGATTTACACAAATCCCGGTGGAAAATATCAATAAAATTTCCTTTAAATTTCTCACGCGGTCTTCGACATGACAAACCGTTATTATTTTACTAAGTTTATATTTCTGAAGAGCAAATAGAACTAACGCGGATCTCTAATTAGCGCAATGGGATAGGTTTAAAGACTCACGTTATCAAGCAATCCATTCGCTATTGCGGTTACGTCTGTTTCAATCCCATTTCAAATGAATTAATTGGTAGCATATAATAGTTTGTTCCAATGTTTTCATTCAGTCTTGTTTGACTTTGTTGACTCGTTTCGTATTGATTTTCCATGATTCTATCCATCATTATTATTCTATATGATTAATTCCCGACACTCACCGTTGTTTTTAATACTAGTTTTATTCCATGGGGGAGGAATCCGGGGACAAAATTCAATTTTACAGGAAGTTACAACAAACCATAGATAAAACGCAAAAAATTAATAAATAAATAAATATAACAAAACAACAGAAAGAGAAAGGAAGAAAATATTAAAAGGAGAAACAAATTAGAGAAAGAAAAATGAAATTTAGAAAAAATAAGAAGAACCAAAAAACAGTTGCTTAACGTGGGGATCGAACTCTCAACCACTCATTTATTTATTTTAATTGTCAAAACAATGGGACGATTCCTCCGAGACTATCAAAGATGCTGGAGCAGCGAATCGACTTACGTTACGGATGAAGATTTCGGCCTCATCCACGCTATCCCGACAGGTGTTCCAACCAGCGCCACCGAGGGAGAAGTTAATCAGCCCCTAGACTATGTACGACTAACCCCTTGGCCAATTGGGCAACTGTCCACATCAGCAAGTCTAAAATCTGTAGTCAATGTAGTACATATCCCAAAGGAATTAGGGTGCTATGTTAATGCAAATCCACGCCTACATCGATGGCACAATGTGCTAGCACGACCAAACCTAAGTTCCATAGTTTTGTTCCGAGTCGGATCAAATCATCCAGACGGCCTTTTTTGGTGTGTTGGTTTATTATTATTGTTGTTGTTGTTGAGTTTTGTTGTTGTTGTTGTTTTTTTTTTTTTTTTGTTTTTTGTTTTTTTCCAGAGTGAAAGACACGTTAAACTGATTTTGAGTTTGGAAATTTTCAACTATTTCCAATATGAAAAAGCATTAAACGTTACAGTCAAAATAAACCCGTGTTTGATTTGGCGCAAATCGTACTTATAAATTTCTATTCAAGTCGACGTTTTCAACAAAAATGTGTGACTTACATAGAAAGTTCTACAAAAAACTACTTGAGATTGAAAAACATACACACAGACTCAAGAAAACCTACAAAATACTTACCTAGAGCAACAAAAACGCCACCCGGGCATTGTTTTCGCGCAAAACGTTTCTTCTTTAGAATACTATTTTGTATTCAAGCAAGAAAGTAGCTCTGCATCTTTGTCAATTTTGACGTTTGTCCAAAGACCTACAAATCAATGCCTTGCAGTGACTGCAGCACCATTTGTTTGTGCGTAAAAAAACAACATGTTGTCGCTAAAAAAATCTTGACAAAGTGATTTTCTAGCGCTTTGTGATGTTGTGATTCGAACAACTGCACAGGAAGCCCGTTGACGCTTGCACGCGCGTGACGTTTCTGGATGAAAGCCACTGCTGTTTGATGATAATAAGGGCTCAGATTGTCCAAAAAAGTCAACAGTTTGGTGCATCTATAGGACGAACTGCAAACAGCAACAAATTCGACAAAGTTTGGAGCCATGGTAGGCCTTTAATTACTACTTTTCAAACATCATGAAGTTTGAAAAGTAGCAAAGAGTTCACTTTCTGAAAGAAAACAGAAGGGAGGATCACTTTGCCTCGCTAAATTAAAAGTGGTAGGTTTGTTTACTTGAATGCATTTCGGCCATTTTGATTCGACGGTCAGGAATGCAAAGTGAAGCTTGGAACTCGATTAAAGGCCACCACTAGAATGCGGGTTGTGCGATTTTTCAATGTTGTGATGTTCTAATAACACAAAGAGCGCAACGAATTGTTTGAAATCGGCCATGGCTCTAGACTTAGTATGATTTTTTCAAGTGGAAAAGGCTGGACTCCATGCCGCAGTTGTTATGAGTTTCCCATGATCCTTTGCAATCGCTATCATCTAATCATGATACGATTGAGGCTCATAGCTGGACTAAAGTAAACAATTTGCAAAGAAACAAACAAATACAACATGAAATGAGAAAATGAATGTTTGAAAAAATGTATAAGCAAAGGGATGAATAAATAGCTAAAAATCTTGAAGACTGAGAATCACAATGAATGCTGATTATGTGAAAAAAGTCTAGTCAAAGCATAAAAAATAATAGTTAAAAAAATAGCTCTAAAATATATGACTTTAATAATGCGCAAATGAAAGATTGAAAAAATGAGTAAGAAATAAAAAAAGAAATAAATTGACGGATATAAACGAGAAGAAAATCATGAAGTGAACTAAGGCGCTTTATAGCTCATTTCACCTATTGTCTCAATGCGCATTACAATCTCTAACATTTATAGCATGCAATTCCGTTTTACAAGCATTAGGTTGATTAGTAGTTAGTATGTATTAGAGTAGGCCTATCACCAGGGACCTGCGTCCTTGGTCGGTCCTTCTTTTACGTGCTCCGTAATTGGTTATATATCAATGTAGGCTGTATTGTAAAATCCCCTCAATTCTCTAATCGCAAAGGATTTTCCCAAGAACCTTTTCAATCGGACAAATTCTTTTCCAAAAGCATTGAAGATCATTCGATTTACACAAATCCCGGTGGAAAATATCAATAAAATTTCCTTTAAACTTCTCACGCGGTCTTCGACATGACAAACCGTTATTATTTTACTAAGTTTATATTTCTGAAGAGCAAATAGAACTAACGCGGATCTCTAATTAGCGCAATGGGATAGGTTTAAAGACTCACGTTATCAAGCAATCCATTCGCTATTGCGGTTACGTCTGTTTCAATCCCATTTCAAATGAATTAATTGGTAGCATATAATAGTTTGTTCCAATGTTTTCATTCAGTCTTGTTTGACTTTGTTGACTCGTTTCGTATTGATTTTCCATGATTCTATCCATCATTATTATTCTATATGATTAATTCCCGACACTCACCGTTGTTTTTAATACTAGTTTTATTCCATGGGGGAGGAATCCGGGGACAAAATTCAATTTTACAGGAAGTTACAACAAACCATAGATAAAACGCAAAAAATTAATAAATAAATAAATATAACAAAACAACAGAAAGAGAAAGGAAGAAAATATTAAAAGGAGAAACAAATTAGAGAAAGAAAAATGAAATTTAGAAAAAATAAGAAGAACCAAAAAACAGATGCTTAACGTGGGGATCGAACTCTCAACCACTCATTTATTTATTTTAATTGTCAAAACAATGGGACGATTCCTCCGAGACTATCAAAGATGCTGGAGCAGCGAATCGACTTACGTTACGGATGAAGATTTCGGCCTCATCCACGCTATCCCGACAGGTGTTCCAACCAGCGCCACCGAGGGAGAAGTTAATCAGCCCCTAGACTATGTACGACTAACCCCTTGGCCAATTGGGCAACTGTCCACATCAGCAAGTCTAAAATCTGTAGTCAATGTAGTACATATCCCAAAGGAATTAGGGTGCTATGTTAATGCAAATCCACGCCTACATCGATGGCACAATGTGCTAGCACGACCAAACCTAAGTTCCATAGTTTTGTTCCGAGTCGGATCAAATCATCCAGACGGCCTTTTTTGGTGTGTTGGTTTATTATTATTGTTGTTGTTGTTGAGTTTTGTTGTTGTTGTTGTTTGTTTTTTTTTTTGTTTTTTGTTTTTTTCCAGAGTGAAAGACACGTTAAACTGATTTTGAGTTTGGAAATTTTCAACTATTTCCAATATGAAAAAGCATTAAACGTTACAGTCAAAATAAACCCGTGTTTGATTTGGCGCAAATCGTACTTATAAAATTTCTATTCAAGTCGACGTTTTCAACAAAAATGTGTGACTTACATAGAAAGTTCCACAAAAAACTACTTGAGATTGAAAAACATACACACAGACTCAAGAAAACCTACAAAATACTTACCTAGAGCAACAAAAACGCCACCCGGGCATTGTTTTCGCGCAAAACGTTTCTTCTTTAGAATACTATTTTGTATTCAAGCAAGAAAGTAGCTCTGCATCTTTGTCAATTTTGACGTTTGTCCAAAGACCTACAAATCAATGCCTTGCAGTGACTGCAGCACCATTTGTTTGTGCGTAAAAAGACAACATGTTGTCGCTAAAAAAATCTTGACAAAGTGATTTTCTAGCGCTTTGTGATGTTGTGATTCGAACAACTGCACAGGAAGCCCGTTGACGCTTGCACGCGCGTGACGTTTCTGGATGAAAGCCACTGCTGTTTGATGATAATAAGGGCTCAGATTGTCCAAAAAAGTCAACAGTTTGGTGCATCTATAGGACGAACTGCAAACAGCAACAAATTCGACAAAGTTTGGAGCCATGGTAGGCCTTTGATTACTACTTTTCAAACATCATGAAGTTTGAAAAGTAGCAAAGAGTTCACTTTCTGAAAGAAAACAGAAGGGAGGATCACTTTGCCTCGCTAAATTAAAAGTGGTAGGTTTGTTTACTTGAATGCATTTCGGCCATTTTGATTCGACGGTCAGGAATGCAAAGTGAAGCTTGGAACTCGATTAAAGGCCACCACTAGAATGCGGGTTGTGCGATTTTTCAATGTTGTGATGTTCTAATAACACAAAGAGCGCAACGAATTGTTTGAAATCGGCCATGGCTCTAGACTTAGTATGATTTTTTCAAGTGGAAAAGGCTGGACTCCATGCCGCAGTTGTTATGAGTTTCCCATGATCCTTTGCAATCGCTATCATCTAATCATGATACGATTGAGGCTCATAGCTGGACTAAAGTAAACAATTTGCAAAGAAACAAACAAATACAACATGAAATGAGAAAATGAATGTTTGAAAAAATGTATAAGCAAAGGGATGAATAAATAGCTAAAAATCTTGAAGACTGAGAATCACAATGAATGCTGATTATGTGAAAAAAGTCTAGTCAAAGCATAAAAAATAATAGTTAAAAAAATAGCTCTAAAATATATGACTTTAATAATGCGCAAATGAAAGATTGAAAAAATGAGTAAGAAATAAAAAAAGAAATAAATTGACGGATATAAACGAGAAGAAAATCATGAAGTGAACTAAGGTGCTTTATAGCTCATTTCACCTATTGTCTCAATGCGCATTACAATCTCTAACATTTATAGCATGCAATTCCGTTTTACAAGCATTAGGTTGATTAGTAGTTAGTATGTATTAGAGTAGGCCTATCACCAGGGACCTGCGTCCTTGGTCGGTCCTTCTTTTACGTGCTCCGTAATTGGTTATATATCAATGTAGGCTGTATTGTAAAATCCCCTCAATTCTCTAATCGCAAAGGATTTTCCCAAGAACCTTTTCAATCGGACAAATTCTTTTCCAAAAGCATTGAAGATCATTCGATTTACACAAATCCCGGTGGAAAATATCAATAAAATTTCCTTTAAACTTCTCACGCGGTCTTCGACATGACAAACCGTTATTATTTTACTAAGTTTATATTTCTGAAGAGCAAATAGAACTAACGCGGATCTCTAATTAGCGCAATGGGATAGGTTTAAAGACTCACGTTATCAAGCAATCCATTCGCTATTGCGGTTACGTCTGTTTCAATCCCATTTCAAATGAATTAATTGGTAGCATATAATAGTTTGTTCCAATGTTTTCATTCAGTCTTGTTTGACTTTGTTGACTCGTTTCGTATTGATTTTCCATGATTCTATCCATCATTATTATTCTATATGATTAATTCCCGACACTCACCGTTGTTTTTAATACTAGTTTTATTCCATGGGGGAGGAATCCGGGGACAAAATTCAATTTTACAGGAAGTTACAACAAACCATAGATAAAACGCAAAAAATTAATAAATAAATAAATATAACAAAACAACAGAAAGAGAAAGGAAGAAAATATTAAAAGGAGAAACAAATTAGAGAAAGAAAAATGAAATTGTTGAGTTTTGTTGTTGTTGTTGTTGTTTTTTTTTTTTTTGTTTTTTGTTTTTTTCCAAAGTGAAAGACACGTTAAACTGATTTTGAGTTTGGAAATTTTCAACTATTTCCAATATGAAAAAGCATTAAACGTTACAGTCAAAATAAACCCGTGTTTGATTTGGCGCAAATCGTACTTATAAAATTTCTATTCAAGTCGACGTTTTCAACAAAAATGTGTGACTTACATAGAAAGTTCTACAAAAAACTACTTGAGATTGAAAAACATACACACAGACTCAAGAAAACCTACAAAATACTTACCTAGAGCAACAAAAACGCCACCCGGGCATTGTTTTCGCGCAAAACGTTTCTTCTTTAGAATACTATTTTGTATTCAAGCAAGAAAGTAGCTCTGCATCTTTGTCAATTTTGACGTTTGTCCAAAGACCTACAAATCAATGCCTTGCAGTGACTGCAGCACCATTTGTTTGTGCGTAAAAAGACAACATGTTGTCGCTAAAAAAATCTTGACAAAGTGATTTTCTAGCGCTTTGTGATGTTGTGATTCGAACAACTGCACAGGAAGCCCGTTGACGCTTGCACGCGCGTGACGTTTCTGGATGAAAGCCACTGCTGTTTGATGATAATAAGGGCTCAGATTGTCCAAAAAAGTCAACAGTTTGGTGCATCTATAGGACGAACTGCAAACAGCAACAAATTCGACAAAGTTTGGAGCCATGGTAGGCCTTTAATTACTACTTTTCAAACATCATGAAGTTTGAAAAGTAGCAAAGAGTTCACTTTCTGAAAGAAAACAGAAGGGAGGATCACTTTGCCTCGCTAAATTAAAAGTGGTAGGTTTGTTTACTTGAATGCATTTCGGCCATTTTGATTCGACGGTCAGGAATGCAAAGTGAAGCTTGGAACTCGATTAAAGGCCACCACTAGAATGCGGGTTGTGCGATTTTTCAATGTTGTGATGTTCTAATAACACAAAGAGCGCAACGAATTGTTTGAAATCGGCCATGGCTCTAGACTTAGTATGATTTTTTCAAGTGGAAAAGGCTGGACTCCATGCCGCAGTTGTTATGAGTTTCCCATGATCCTTTTCAATCGCTATCATCTAATCATGATACGATTGAGGCTCATAGCTGGACTAAAGTAAACAATTTGCAAAGAAACAAACAAATACAACATGAAATGAGAAAATGAATGTTTGAAAAAATGTATAAGCAAAGGAATGAATAAATAGCTAAAAATCTTGAAGACTGAGAATCACAATGAATGCTGATTATGTGAAAAAAGTCTAGTCAAAGCATAAAAAATAATAGTTAAAAAAATAGCTCTAAAATATATGACTTTAATAATGCGCAAATGAAAGATTGAAAAAATGAGTAAGAAATAAAAAAAGAAATAAATTGACGGATATAAACGAGAAGAAAATCATGAAGTGAACTAAGGTGCTTTATAGCTCATTTCGCCTATTGTCTCAATGCGCATTACAATCTCTAACATTTATAGCATGCAATTCCGTTTTACAAGCATTAGGTTGATTAGTAGTTAGTATGTATTAGAGTAGGCCTATCACCAGGGACCTGCGTCCTTGGTCTGTCCTTCTTTTACGTGCTCCGTAATTGGTTATATATCAATGTAGGCTGTATTGTAAAATCCCCTCAATTCTCTAATCGCAAAGGATTTTCCCAAGAACCTTTTCAATCGGACAAATTCTTTTCCAAAAGCATTGAAGATCATTCGATTTACACAAATCCCGGTGGAAAATATCAATAAAATTTCCTTTAAACTTCTCACGCGGTCTTCGACATGACAAACCGTTATTATTTTACTAAGTTTATATTTCTGAAGAGCAAATAGAACTAACGCGGATCTCTAATTAGCGCAATGGGATAGGTTTAAAGACTCACGTTATCAAGCAATCCATTCGCTATTGCGGTTACGTCTGTTTCAATCCCATTTCAAATGAATTAATTGGTAGCATATAATAGTTTGTTCCAATGTTTTCATTCAGTCTTGTTTGACTTTGTTGACTCGTTTCGTATTGATTTTCCATGATTCTATCCATCATTATTATTCTATATGATTAATTCCCGACACTCACCGTTGTTTTTAATACTAGTTTTATTCCATGGGGGAGGAATCCGGGGACAAAATTCAATTTTACAGGAAGTTACAACAAACCATAGATAAAACGCAAAAAATTAATAAATAAATAAATATAACAAAACAACAGAAAGAGAAAGGAAGAAAATATTAAAAGGAGAAACAAATTAGAGAAAGAAAAATGAAATTTAGAAAAAATAAGAAGAACCAAAAAACAGATGCTTAACGTGGGGATCGAACTCTCAACCACTCATTTATTTATTTTAATTGTCAAAACAATGGGACGATTCCTCCGAGACTATCAAAGATGCTGGAGCAGCGAATCGACTTACGTTACGGATGAAGATTTCGGCCTCATCCACGCTATCCCGACAGGTGTTCCAACCAGCGCCACCGAGGGAGAAGTTAATCAGCCCCTAGACTATGTACGACTAACCCCTTGGCCAATTGGGCAACTGTCCACATCAGCAAGTCTAAAATCTGTAGTCAATGTAGTACATATCCCAAAGGAATTAGGGTGCTATGTTAATGCAAATCCACGCCTACATCGATGGCACAATGTGCTAGCACGACCAAACCTAAGTTCCATAGTTTTGTTCCGAGTCGGATCAAATCATCCAGACGGCCTTTTTTGGTGTGTTGGTTTATTATTATTGTTGTTGTTGTTGAGTTTTGTTGTTGTTGTTGTTTTTTTTTGTTTTTTTTGTTTTTTGTTTTTTTCCAAAGTGAAAGACACGTTAAACTGATTTTGAGTTTGGAAATTTTCAACTATTTCCAATATGAAAAAGCATTAAACGTTACAGTCAAAATAAACCCGTGTTTGATTTGGCGCAAATCGTACTTATAAAATTTCTATTCAAGTCGACGTTTTCAACAAAAATGTGTGACTTACATAGAAAGTTCTACAAAAAACTACTTGAGATTGAAAAACATACACACAGACTCAAGAAAACCTACAAAATACTTACCTAGAGCAACAAAAACGCCACCCGGGCATTGTTTTCGCGCAAAACGTTTCTTCTTTAGAATACTATTTTGTATTCAAGCAAGAAAGTAGCTCTGCATCTTTGTCAATTTTGACGTTTGTCCAAAGACCTACAAATCAATGCCTTGCAGTGACTGCAGCACCATTTGTTTGTGCGTAAAAAGACAACATGTTGTCGCTAAAAAAATCTTGACAAAGTGATTTTCTAGCGCCTTGTGATGTTGTGTTTCGAACAACTGCACAGGAAGCCCGTTGACGCTTGCACGCGCGTGACGTTTCTGGATGAAAGCCACTGCTGTTTGATGATAATAAGGGCTCAGATTGTCCAAAAAAGTCAACAGTTTGGTGCATCTATAGGACGAACTGCAAACAGCAACAAATTCGACAAAGTTTGGAGCCATGGTAGGCCTTTAATTACTACTTTTCAAACATCATGAAGTTTGAAAAGTAGCAAAGAGTTCACTTTCTGAAAGAAAACAGAAGGGAGGATCACTTTGCCTCGCTAAATTAAAAGTGGTAGGTTTGTTTACTTGAATGCATTTCGGCCATTTTGATTCGACGGTCAGGAATGCAAAGTGAAGCTTGGAACTCGATTAAAGGCCACCACTAGAATGCGGGTTGTGCGATTTTTCAATGTTGTGATGTTCTAATAACACAAAGAGCGCAACGAATTGTTTGAAATCGGCCATGGCTCTAGACTTAGTATGATTTTTTCAAGTGGAAAAGGCTGGACTCCATGCCGCAGTTGTTATGAGTTTCCCATGATCCTTTGCAATCGCTATCATCTAATCATGATACGATTGAGGCTCATAGCTGGACTAAAGTAAACAATTTGCAAAGAAACAAACAAATACAACATGAAATGAGAAAATGAATGTTTGAAAAAATGTATAAGCAAAGGGATGAATAAATAGCTAAAAATCTTGAAGACTGAGAATCACAATGAATGCTGATTATGTGAAAAAAGTCTAGTCAAAGCATAAAAAATAATAGTTAAAAAAATAGCTCTAAAATATATGACTTTAATAATGCGCAAATGAAAGATTGAAAAAATGAGTAAGAAATAAAAAAAGAAAGAAATTGACGGATATAAACGAGAAGAAAATCATGAAGTGAACTAAGGTGCTCTATAGCTCATTTCACCTATTGTCTCAATGCGCATTACAATCTCTAACATTTATAGCATGCAATTCCGTTTTACAAGCATTAGGTTGATTAGTAGTTAGTATGTATTAGAGTAGGCCTATCACCAGGGACCTGCGTCCTTGGTCGGTCCTTCTTTTACGTGCTCCGTAATTGGTTATATATCAATGTAGGCTGTATTGTAAAATCCCCTCAATTCTCTAATCGCAAAGGATTTTCCCAAGAACCTTTTCAATCGGACAAATTCTTTTCCAAAAGCATTGAAGATCATTCGATTTACACAAATCCCGGTGGAAAATATCAATAAAATTTCCTTTAAACTTCTCACGCGGTCTTCGACATGACAAACCGTTATTATTTTACTAAGTTTATATTTCTGAAGAGCAAATAGAACTAACGCGGATCTCTAATTAGCGCAATGGGATAGGTTTAAAGACTCACGTTATCAAGCAATCCATTCGCTATTGCGGTTACGTCTGTTTCAATCCCATTTCAAATGAATTAATTGGTAGCATATAATAGTTTGTTCCAATGTTTTCATTCAGTCTTGTTTGACTTTGTTGACTCGTTTCGTATTGATTTTCCATGATTCTATCCATCATTATTATTCTATATGATTAATTCCCGACACTCACCGTTGTTTTTAATACTAGTTTTATTCCATGGGGGAGGAATCCGGGGACAAAATTCAATTTTACAGGAAGTTACAACAAACCATAGATAAAACGCAAAAAATTAATAAATAAATAAATATAACAAAACAACAGAAAGAGAAAGGAAGAAAATATTAAAAGGAGAAACAAATTAGAGAAAGAAAAATGAAATTTAGAAAAAATAAGAAGAACCAAAAAACAGATGCTTAACGTGGGGATCGAACTCTCAACCACTCATTTATTTATTTTAATTGTCAAAACAATGGGACGATTCCTCCGAGACTATCAAAGATGCTGGAGCAGCGAATCGACTTACGTTACGGATGAAGATTTCGGCCTCATCCACGCTATCCCGACAGGTGTTCCAACCAGCGCCACCGAGGGAGAAGTTAATCAGCCCCTAGACTATGTACGACTAACCCCTTGGCCAATTGGGCAACTGTCCACATCAGCAAGTCTAAAATCTGTAGTCAATGTAGTACATATCCCAAAGGAATTAGGGTGCTATGTTAATGCAAATCCACGCCTACATCGATGGCACAATGTGCTAGCACGACCAAACCTAAGTTCCATAGTTTTGTTCCGAGTCGGATCAAATCATCCAGACGGCCTTTTTTGGTGTGTTGGTTTATTATTATTGTTGTTGTTGTTGAGTTTTGTTGTTGTTGTTGTTGTTTTTTTTTTTTGTTTTTTGTTTTTTTCCAAAGTGAAAGACACGTTAAACTGATTTTGAGTTTGGAAATTTTCAACTATTTCCAATATGAAAAAGCATTAAACGTTACAGTCAAAATAAACCCGTGTTTGATTTGGCGCAAATCGTACTTATAAAATTTCTATTCAAGTCGACGTTTTCAACAAAAATGTGTGACTTACATAGAAAGTTCTACAAAAAACTACTTGAGATTGAAAAACATACACACAGACTCAAGAAAACCTACAAAATACTTACCTAGAGCAACAAAAACGCCACCCGGGCATTGTTTTCGCGCAAAACGTTTCTTCTTTAGAATACTATTTTGTATTCAAGCAAGAAAGTAGCTCTGTTTCTTTGTCAATTTTGACGTTTGTCCAAAGACCTACAAATCAATGCCTTGCAGTGACTGCAGCACCATTTGTTTGTGCGTAAAAAGACAACATGTTGTCGCTAAAAAAATCTTGACAAAGTGATTTTCTAGCGCTTTGTGATGTTGTGATTCGAACAACTGCACAGGAAGCCCGTTGACGCTTGCACGCGCGTGACGTTTTTGGATGAAAGCCACTGCTGTTTGATGATAATAAGGGCTCAGATTGTCCAAAAAAGTCAACAGTTTGGTGCATCTATAGGACGAACTGCAAACAGCAACAAATTCGACAAAGTTTGGAGCCATGGTAGGCCTTTAATTACTACTTTTCAAACATCATGAAGTTTGAAAAGTAGCAAAGAGTTCACTTTCTGAAAGAAAACAGAAGGGAGGATCACTTTGCCTCGCTAAATTAAAAGTGGTAGGTTTGTTTACTTGAATGCATTTCGGCCATTTTGATTCGACGGTCAGGAATGCAAAGTGAAGCTTGGAACTCGATTAAAGGCCACCACTAGAATGCGGGTTGTGCGATTTTTCAATGTTGTGATGTTCTAATAACACAAAGAGCGCAACGAATTGTTTGAAATCGGCCATGGCTCTAGACTTAGTATGATTTTTTCAAGTGGAAAAGGCTGGACTCCATGCCGCAGTTGTTATGAGTTTCCCATGATCCTTTGCAATCGCTATCATCTAATCATGATACGATTGAGGCTCATAGCTGGACTAAAGTAAACAATTTGCAAAGAAACAAACAAATACAACATGAAATGAGAAAATGAATGTTTGAAAAAATGTATAAGCAAAGGGATGAATAAATAGCTAAAAATCTTGAAGACTGAGAATCACAATGAATGCTGATTATGTGAAAAAAGTCTAGTCAAAGCATAAAAAATAATAGTTAAAAAAATAGCTCTAAAATATATGACTTTAATAATGCGCAAATGAAAGATTGAAAAAATGAGTAAGAAATAAAAAAAGAAATAAATTGACGGATATAAACGAGAAGAAAATCATGAAGTGAACTAAGGTGCTTTATAGCTCATTTCACCTATTGTCTCAATGCGCATTACAATCTCTAACATTTATAGCATGCAATTCCGTTTTACAAGCATTAGGTTGATTAGTAGTTAGTATGTATTAGAGTAGGCCTATCACCAGGGACCTGCGTCCTTGGTCGGTCCTTCTTTTACGTGCTCCGTAATTGGTTATATATCAATGTAGGCTGTATTGTAAAATCCCCTCAATTCTCTAATCGCAAAGGATTTTCCCAAGAACCTTTTCAATCGGACAAATTCTTTTCCAAAAGCATTGAAGATCATTCGATTTACACAAATCCCGGTGGAAAATATCAATAAAATTTCCTTTAAACTTCTCACGCGGTCTTCGACATGACAAACCGTTATTATTTTACTAAGTTTATATTTCTGAAGAGCAAATAGAACTAACGCGGATCTCTAATTAGCGCAATGGGATAGGTTTAAAGACTCACGTTATCAAGCAATCCATTCGCTATTGCGGTTACGTCTGTTTCAATCCCATTTCAAATGAATTAATTGGTAGCATATAATAGTTTGTTCCAATGTTTTCATTCAGTCTTGTTTGACTTTGTTGACTCGTTTCGTATTGATTTTCCATGATTCTATCCATCATTATTATTCTATATGATTAATTCCCGACACTCACCGTTGTTTTTAATACTAGTTTTATTCCATGGGGGAGGAATCCGGGGACAAAATTCAATTTTACAGGAAGTTACAACAAACCATAGATAAAACGCAAAAAATTAATAAATAAATAAATATAACAAAACAACAGAAAGAGAAAGGAAGAAAATATTAAAAGGAGAAACAAATTAGAGAAAGAAAAATGAAATTTAGAAAAAATAAGAAGAACCAAAAAACAGATGCTTAACGTGGGGATCGAACTCTCAACCACTCATTTATTTATTTTAATTGTCAAAACAATGGGACGATTCCTCCGAGACTATCAAAGATGCTGGAGCAGCGAATCGACTTACGTTACGGATGAAGATTTCGGCCTCATCCACGCTATCCCGACAGGTGTTCCAACCAGCGCCACCGAGGGAGAAGTTAATCAGCCCCTAGACTATGTACGACTAACCCCTTGGCCAATTGGGCAACTGTCCACATCAGCAAGTCTAAAATCTGTAGTCAATGTAGTACATATCCCAAAGGAATTAGGGTGCTATGTTAATGCAAATCCACGCCTACATCGATGGCACAATGTGCTAGCACGACCAAACCTAAGTTCCATAGTTTTGTTCCGAGTCGGATCAAATCATCCAGACGGCCTCTTTTGGTGTGTTGGTTTATTATTATTGTTGTTGTTGTTGAGTTTTGTTGTTGTTGTTGTTTTTTTTTTTTTTTTGTTTTTTTTTTTTTCCAAAGTGAAAGACACGTTAAACTGATTTTGAGTTTGGAAATTTTCAACTATTTCCAATATGAAAAAGCATTAAACGTTACAGTCAAAGTAAACCCGTGTTTGATTTGGCGCAAATCGTACTTATAAAATTTCTATTCAAGTCGACGTTTTCAACAAAAATGTGTGACTTACATAGAAAGTTCTACAAAAAACTACTTGAGATTGAAAAACATACACACAGACTCAAGAAAACCTACAAAATACTTACCTAGAGCAACAAAAACGCCACCCGGGCATTGTTTTCGCGCAAAACGTTTCTTCTTTAGAATACTATTTTGTATTCAAGCAAGAAAGTAGCTCTGCATCTTTGTCAATTTTGACGTTTGTCCAAAGACCTACAAATCAATGCCTTGCAGTGACTGCAGCACCATTTGTTTGTGCGTAAAAAGACAACATGTTGTCGCTAAAAAAATCTTGACAAAGTGATTTTCTAGCGCTTTGTGATGTTGTGATTCGAACAACTGCACAGGAAGCCCGTTGACGCTTGCACGCGCGTGACGTTTCTGGATGAAAGCCACTGCTGTTTGATGATAATAAGGGCTCAGATTGTCCAAAAAAGTCAACAGTTTGGTGCATCTATAGGACGAACTGCAAACAGCAACAAATTCGACAAAGTTTGGAGCCATGGTAGGCCTTTAATTACTACTTTTCAAACATCATGAAGTTTGAAAAGTAGCAAAGAGTTCACTTTCTGAAAGAAAACAGAAGGGAGGATCACTTTGCCTCGCTAAATTAAAAGTGGTAGGTTTGTTTATTTGAATGCATTTCGGCCATTTTGATTCGACGGTCAGGAATGCTAAGTGAAGCTTGGAACTCGATTAAAGGCCACCACTAGAATGCGGGTTGTGCGATTTTTCAATGTTGTGATGTTCTAATAACACAAAGAGCGCAACGAATTGTTTGAAATCGGCCATGGCTCTAGACTTAGTATGATTTTTTCAAGTGGAAAAGGCTGGACTCCATGCCGCAGTTGTTATGAGTTTCCCATGATCCTTTGCAATCGCTATCATCTAATCATGATACGATTGAGGCTCATAGCTGGACTAAAGTAAACAATTTGCAAAGAAACAAACAAATACAACATGAAATGAGAAAATGAATGTTTGAAAAAATATATAAGCAAAGGGATGAATAAATAGCTAAAAATCTTGAAGACTGAGAATCACAATGAATGCTGATTATGTGAAAAAAGTCTAGTCAAAGCATAAAAAATAATAGTTAAAAAAATAGCTCTAAAATATATGACTTTAATAATGCGCAAATGAAAGATTGAAAAAATGAGTAAGAAATAAAAAAAGAAATAAATTGACGGATATAAACGAGAAGAAAATCATGAAGTGAACTAAGGTGCTTTATAACTCATTTCACCTATTGTCTCAATGCGCATTACAATCTCTAACATTTATAGCATGCAATTCCGTTTTACAAGCATTAGGTTGATTAGTAGTTAGTATGTATTAGAGTAGGCCTATCACCAGGGACCTGCGTCCTTGGTCGGTCCTTCTTTTACGTGCTCCGTAATTGGTTATATATCAATGTAGGCTGTATTGTAAAATCCCCTCAATTCTCTAATCGCAAAGGATTTTCCCAAGAACCTTTTCAATCGGACAAATTCTTTTCCAAAAGCATTGAAGATCATTCGATTTACACAAATCCCGGTGGAAAATATCAATAAAATTTCCTTTAAACTTCTCACGCGGTCTTCGACATGACAAACCGTTATTATTTTACTAAGTTTATATTTCTGAAGAGCAAATAGAACTAACGCGGATCTCTAATTAGCGCAATGGGATAGGTTTAAAGACTCACGTTATCAAGCAATCCATTCGCTATTGCGGTTACGTCTGTTTCAATCCCATTTCAAATGAATTAATTGGTAGCATATAATAGTTTGTTCCAATGTTTTCATTCAGTCTTGTTTGACTTTGTTGACTCGTTTCGTATTGATTTTCCATGATTCTATCCATCATTATTATTCTATATGATTAATTCCCGACACTCACCGTTGTTTTTAATACTAGTTTTATTCCATGGGGGAGGAATCCGGGGACAAAATTCAATTTTACAGGAAGTTACAACAAACCATAGATAAAACGCAAAAAATTAATAAATAAATAAATATAACAAAACAACAGAAAGAGAAAGGAAGAAAATATTAAAAGGAGAAACAAATTAGAGAAAGAAAAATGAAATTTAGAAAAAATAAGAAGAACCAAAAAACAGATGCTTAACGTGGGGATCGAACTCTCAACCACTCATTTATTTATTTTAATTGTCAAAACAATGGGACGATTCCTCCGAGACTATCAAAGATGCTGGAGCAGCGAATCGACTTACGTTACGGATGAAGATTTCGGCCTCATCCACGCTATCCCGACAGGTGTTCCAACCAGCGCCACCGAGGGAGAAGTTAATCAGCCCCTAGACTATGTACGACTAACCCCTTGGCCAATTGGGCAACTGTCCACATCAGCAAGTCTAAAATCTGTAGTCAATGTAGTACATATCCCAAAGGAATTAGGGTGCTATGTTAATGCAAATCCACGCCTACATCGATGGCACAATGTGCTAGCGCGACCAAACCTAAGTTCCATAGTTTTGTTCCGAGTCGGATCAAATCATCCAGACGGCCTTTTTTGGTGTGTTGGTTTATTATTATTGTTGTTGTTGTTGAGTTTTGTTGTTGTTGTTGTTGTTTTTTTTTTTTTTTTTTTTTTTTTTTTTCCAAAGTGAAAGACACGTTAAACTGATTTTGAGTTTGGAAATTTTCAACTATTTCCAATATGAAAAAGCATTAAACGTTACAGTCAAAATAAACCCGTGTTTGATTTGGCGCAAATCGTACTTATAAAATTTCTATTCAAGTCGACGTTTTCAACAAAAATGTGTGACTTACATAGAAAGTTCTACAAAAAACTACTTGAGATTGAAAAACATACACACAGACTCAAGAAAACCTACAAAATACTTACCTAGAGCAACAAAAACGCCACCCGGGCATTGTTTTCGCGCAAAACGTTTCTTCTTTAGAATACTATTTTGTATTCAAGCAAGAAAGTAGCTCTGCATCTTTGTCAATTTTGACGTTTGTCCAAAGACCTACAAATCAATGCCTTGCAGTGACTGCAGCACCATTTGTTTGTGCGTAAAAAGACAACATGTTGTCGCTAAAAAAATCTTGACAAAGTGATTTTCTAGCGCTTTGTGATGTTGTGATTCGAACAACTGCACAGGAAGCCCGTTGACGCTTGCACGCGCGTGACGTTTCTGGATGAAAGCCACTGCTGTTTGATGATAATAAGGGCTCAGATTGTCCAAAAAAGTCAACAGTTTGGTGCATCTATAGGACGAACTGCAAACAGCAACAAATTCGACAAAGTTTGGAGCCATGGTAGGCCTTTAATTACTACTTTTCAAACATCATGAAGTTTGAAAAGTAGCAAAGAGTTCACTTTCTGAAAGAAAACAGAAGGGAGGATCACTTTGCCTCGCTAAATTAAAAGTGGTAGGTTTGTTTACTTGAATGCATTTCGGCCATTTTGATTCGACGGTCAGGAATGCAAAGTGAAGCTTGGAACTCGATTAAAGGCCACCACTAGAATGCGGGTTGTGCGATTTTTCAATGTTGTGATGTTCTAATAACACAAAGAGCGCAACGAATTGTTTGAAATCGGCCATGGCTCTAGACTTAGTATGATTTTTTCAAGTGGAAAAGGCTGGACTCCATGCCGCAGTTGTTATGAGTTTCCCATGATCCTTTGCAATCGCTATCATCTAATCATGATACGATTGAGGCTCATAGCTGGACTAAAGTAAACAATTTGCAAAGAAACAAACAAATACAACATGAAATGAGAAAATGAATGTTTGAAAAAATGTATAAGCAAAGGGATGAATAAATAGCTAAAAATCTTGAAGACTGAGAATCACAATGAATGCTGATTATGTGAAAAAAGTCTAGTCAAAGCATAAAAAATAATAGTTAAAAAAATAGCTCTAAAATATATGACTTTAATAATGCGCAAATGAAAGATTGAAAAAATGAGTAAGAAATAAAAAAAGAAAGAAATTGACGGATATAAACGAGAAGAAAATCATGAAGTGAACTAAGGTGCTTTATAGCTCATTTCACCTATTGTCTCAATGCGCATTACAATCTCTAACATTTATAGCATGCAATTCCGTTTTACAAGCATTAGGTTGATTAGTAGTTAGTATGTATTAGAGTAGGCCTATCACCAGGGACCTGCGTCCTTGGTCGGTCCTTCTTTTACGTGCTCCGTAATTGGTTATATATCAATGTAGGCTGTATTGTAAAATCCCCTCAATTCTCTAATCGCAAAGGATTTTCCCAAGAACCTTTTCAATCGGACAAATTCTTTTCCAAAAGCATTGAAGATCATTCGATTTACACAAATCCCGGTGGAAAATATCCATAAAATTTCCTTTAAACTTCTCACGCGGTCTTCGACATGACAAACCGTTATTATTTTACTAAGTTTATATTTCTGAAGAGCAAATAGAACTAACGCGGATCTCTAATTAGCGCAATGGGATAGGTTTAAAGACTCACGTTATCAAGCAATCCATTCGCTATTGCGGTTACGTCTGTTTCAATCCCATTTCAAATGAATTAATTGGTAGCATATAATAGTTTGTTCCAATGTTTTCATTCAGTCTTGTTTGACTTTGTTGACTCGTTTCGTATTGATTTTCCATGATTCTATCCATCATTATTATTCTATATGATTAATTCCCGACACTCACCGTTGTTTTTAATACTAGTTTTATTCCATGGGGGAGGAATCCGGGGACAAAATTCAATTTTACAGGAAGTTACAACAAACCATAGATAAAACGCAAAAAATTAATAAATAAATAAATATAACAAAACAACAGAAAGAGAAAGGAAGAAAATATTAAAAGGAGAAACAAATTAGAGAAAGAAAAATGAAATTTAGAAAAAATAAGAAGAACCAAAAAACAGATGCTTAACGTGGGGATCGAACTCTCAACCACTCATTTATTTATTTTAATTGTCAAAACAATGGGACGATTCCTCCGAGACTATCAAAGATGCTGGAGCAGCGAATCGACTTACGTTACGGATGAAGATTTCGGCCTCATCCACGCTATCCCGACAGGTGTTCCAACCAGCGCCACCGAGGGAGAAGTTAATCAGCCCCTAGACTATGTACGACTAACCCCTTGGCCAATTGGGCAACTGTCCACATCAGCAAGTCTAAAATCTGTAGTCAATGTAGTACATATCCCAAAGGAATTAGGGTGCTATGTTAATGCAAATCCACGCCTACATCGATGGCACAATGTGCTAGCACGACCAAACCTAAGTTCCATAGTTTTGTTCCGAGTCGGATCAAATCATCCAGACGGCCTTTTTTGGTGTGTTGGTTTATTATTATTGTTGTTGTTGTTGAGTTTTGTTGTTGTTGTTGTTTTTTTTTTTTGTTTTTTTTTTTTTTCCAAAGTGAAAGACACGTTAAACTGATTTTGAGTTTGGAAATTTTCAACTATTTCCAATATGAAAAAGCATTAAACGTTACAGTCAAAATAAACCCGTGTTTGATTTGGCGCAAATCGTACTTATAAAATTTCTATTCAAGTCGACGTTTTCAACAAAAATGTGTGACTTACATAGAAAGTTCTACAAAAAACTACTTGAGATTGAAAAACATACACACAGACTCAAGAAAACCTACAAAATACTTACCTAGAGCAACAAAAACGCCACCCGGGCATTGTTTTCGCGCAAAACGTTTCTTCTTTAGAATACTATTTTGTATTCAAGCAAGAAAGTAGCTCTGCATCTTTGTCAATTTTGACGTTTGTCCAAAGACCTACAAATCAATGCCTTGCAGTGACTGCAGCACCATTTGTTTGTGCGTAAAAAGACAACATGTTGTCGCTAAAAAAATCTTGACAAAGTGATTTTCTAGCGCTTTGTGATGTTGTGATTCGAACAACTGCACAGGAAGCCCGTTGACGCTTGCACGCGCGTGACGTTTCTGGATGAAAGCCACTGCTGTTTGATGATAATAAGGGCTCAGATTGTCCAAAAAAGTCAACAGTTTGGTGCATCTATAGGACGAACTGCAAACAGCAACAAATTCGACAAAGTGTGGAGCCATGGTAGGCCTTTAATTACTACTTTTCAAACATCATGAAGTTTGAAAAGTAGCAAAGAGTTCACTTTCTGAAAGAAAACAGAAGGGAGGATCACTTTGCCTCGCTAAATTAAAAGTGGTAGGTTTGTTTATTTGAATGCATTTCGGCCATTTTGATTCGACGGTCAGGAATGCAAAGTGAAGCTTGGAACTCGATTAAAGGCCACCACTAGAATGCGGGTTGTGCGATTTTTCAATGTTGTGATGTTCTAATAACACAAAGAGCGCAACGAATTGTTTGAAATCGGCCATGGCTCTAGACTTAGTATGATTTTTTCAAGTGGAAAAGGCTGGACTCCATGCCGCAGTTGTTATGAGTTTCCCATGATCCTTTGCAATCGCTATCATCTAATCATGATACGATTGAGGCTCATAGCTGGACTAAAGTAAACAATTTGCAAAGAAACAAACAAATACAACATGAAATGAGAAAATGAATGTTTGAAAAAATGTATAAGCAAAGGGATGAATAAATAGCTAAAAATCTTGAAGACTGAGAATCACAATGAATGCTGATTATGTGAAAAAAGTCTAGTCAAAGCATAAAAAATAATAGTTAAAAAAATAGCTCTAAAATATATGACTTTAATAATGCGCAAATGAAAGATTGAAAAAATGAGTAAGAAATAAAAAAAGAAATAAATTGACGGATATAAACGAGAAGAAAATCATGAAGTGAACTAAGGTGCTTTATAGCTCATTTCACCTATTGTCTCAATGCGCTTTACAATCTCTAACATTTATAGCATGCAATTCCGTTTTACAAGCATTAGGTTGATTAGTAGTTAGTATGTATTAGAGTAGGCCTATCACCAGGGACCTGCGTCCTTGGTCGGTCCTTCTTTTACGTGCTCCGTAATTGGTTATATATCAATGTAGGCTGTATTGTAAAATCCCCTCAATTCTCTAATCGCAAAGGATTTTCCCAAGAACCTTTTCAATCGGACAAATTCTTTTCCAAAAGCATTGAAGATCATTCGATTTACACAAATCCCGGTGGAAAATATCAATAAAATTTCCTTTAAACTTCTCACGCGGTCTTCGACATGACAAACCGTTATTATTTTACTAAGTTTATATTTCTGAAGAGCAAATAGAACTAACGCGGATCTCTAATTAGCGCAATGGGATAGGTTAAAAGACTCACGTTATCAAGCAATCCATTCGCTATTGCGGTTACGTCTGTTTCAATCCCATTTCAAATGAATTAATTGGTAGCGTATAATAGTTTGTTTCAATGTTTTCATTCAGTCTTGTTTGACTTTGTTGACTCGTTTCGTATTGATTTTCCATGATTCTATCCATCATTATTATTCTATATGATTAATTCCCGACACTCACCGTTGTTTTTAATACTAGTTTTATTCCATGGGGGAGGAATCCGGGCACAAAATTCAATTTTACAGGAAGTTACAACAAACCATAGATAAAACGCAAAAAATTAATAAATAAATAAATATAACAAAACAACAGAAAGAGAAAGGAAGAAAATATTAAAAGGAGAAACAAATTAGAGAAAGAAAAATGAAATTTAGAAAAAATAAGAAGAACCAAAAAACAGATGCTTAACGTGGGGATCGAACTCTCAACCACTCATTTATTTATTTTAATTGTCAAAACAATGGGACGATTCCTCCGAGACTATCAAAGATGCTGGAGCAGCGAATCGACTTACGTTACGGATGAAGATTTCGGCCTCATCCACGCTATCCCGACAGGTGTTCCAACCAGCGCCACCGAGGGAGAAGTTAATCAGCCCCTAGACTATGTACGACTAACCCCTTGGCCAATTGGGCAACTGTCCACATCAGCAAGTCTAAAATCTGTAGTCAATGTAGTACATATCCCAAAGGAATTAGAGTGCTATGTTAATGCAAATCCACGCCTACATCGATGGCACAATGTGCTAGCACGACCAAACCTAAGTTCCATAGTTTTGTTCCGAGTCGGATCAAATCATCCAGACGGCCTTTTTTGGTGTGTTGGTTTATTATTATTGTTGTTGTTGTTGAGTTTTGTTGTTGTTGTTGTTGTTTTTTTTTTTTTCGTTTTTTTGTTTTTTTTTCCAAAGTAAAAGACACGTTAAACTGATTTTGAGTTTGGAAATTTTCAACTATTTCCAATATGAAAAAGCATTAAACGTTACAGTCAAAATAAACCCGTGTTTGATTTGGCGCAAATCGTACTTATAAAATTTCTATTCAAGTCGACGTTTTCAACAAAAATGTGTGACTTACATAGAAAGTTCTACAAAAAACTACTTGAGATTGAAAAACATACACACAGACTCAAGAAAACCTACAAAATACTTACCTAGAGCAACAAAAACGCCACCCGGGCATTGTTTTCGCGCAAAACGTTTCTTCTTTAGAATACTATTTTGTATTCAAGCAAGAAAGTAGCTCTGCATCTTTGTCAATTTTGACGTTTGTCCAAAGACCTACAAATCAATGCCTTGCAGTGACTGCAGCACCATTTGTTTGTGCGTAAAAAGACAACATGTTGTCGCTAAAAAAATCTTGACAAAGTGATTTTCTAGCGCTTTGTGATGTTGTGATTCGAACAACTGCACAGGAAGCCCGTTGACGCTTGCACGCGCGTGACGTTTCTGGATGAAAGCCACTGCTGTTTGATGATAATAAGGGCTCAGATTGTCCAAAAAAGTCAACAGTTTGGTGCATCAAAAGGACGAACTGCAAACAGCAACAAATTCGACAAAGTTTGGAGCCATGGTAGGCCTTTAATTACTACTTTTCAAACATCATGAAGTTTGAAAAGTAGCAAAGAGTTCACTTTCTGAAAGAAAACAGAAGGGAGGATCACTTTGCCTCGCTAAATTAAAAGTGGTAGGTTTGTTTATTTGAATGCATTTCGGCCATTTTGATTCGACGGTCAGGAATGCAAAGTGAAGCTTGGAACTCGATTAAAGGCCACCACTAGAATGCGGGTTGTGCGATTTTTCAATGTTGTGATGTTCCAATAACACAAAGAGCGCAACGAATTGTTTGAAATCGGCCATGGCTCTAGACTTGGTATAATTTTTTCAAGTGGAAAAGGCTGGACTCCATGCCGCAGTTGTTATGAGTTTCCCATGATCCTTTGCAATCGCTATCATCTAATCATGATACGATTGAGGCTCATAGCTGGACTAAAGTAAACAATTTGCAAAGAAACAAACAAATACAACATGAAATGAGAAAATGAATGTTTGAAAAAATGTATAAGCAAAGGGATGAATAAATAGCTAAAAATCTTGAAGACTGAGAATCACAATGAATGCTGATTATGTGAAAAAAGTCTAGTCAAAGCATAAAAAATAATAGTTAAAAAAATAGCTCTAAAATATATGACTTTAATAATGCGCAAATGAAAGATTGAAAAAATGAGTAAGAAATAAAAAAAGAAAGAAATTGACGGATATAAACGAGAAGAAAATCATGAAGTGAACTAAGGTGCTTTATAGCTCATTTCACCTATTGTCTCAATGCGCATTACAATCTCTAACATTTATAGCATGCAATTCCGTTTTACAAGCATTAGGTTGATTAGTAGTTAGTATGTATTAGAGTAGGCCTATCACCAGGGACCTGCGTCCTTGGTCGGTCCTTCTTTTACGTGCTCCGTAATTGGTTATATATCAATGTAGGCTGTATTGTAAAATCCCCTCAATTCTCTAATCGCAAAGGATTTTCCCAAGAACCTTTTCAATCGGACAAATTCTTTTCCAAAAGCATTGAAGATCATTCGATTTACACAAATCCCGGTGGAAAATATCAATAAAATTTCCTTTAAACTTCTCACGCGGTCTTCGACATGACAAACCGTTATTATTTTACTAAGTTTATATTTCTGAAGAGCAAATAGAACTAACGCGGATCTCTAATTAGCGCAATGGGATAGGTTTAAAGACTCACGTTATCAAGCAATCCATTCGCTATTGCGGTTACGTCTGTTTCAATCCCATTTCAAATGAATTAATTGGTAGCATATAATAGTTTGTTACAATGTTTTCATTCAGTCTTGTTTGACTTTGTTGACTCGTTTCGTATTGATTTTCCATGATTCTATCCATCATTATTATTCTATATGATTAATTCCCGACACTCACCGTTGTTTTTAATACTAGTTTTATTCCATGGGGGAGGAATCCGGGGACAAAATTCAATTTTACAGGAAGTTACAACAAACCATAGATAAAACGCAAAAAATTAATAAATAAATAAATATAACAAAACAACAGAAAGAGAAAGGAAGAAAATATTAAAAGGAGAAACAAATTAGAGAAAGAAAAATGAAATTTAGAAAAAATAAGAAGAACCAAAAAACAGATGCTTAACGTGGGGATCGAACTCTCAACCACTCATTTATTTATTTTAATTGTCAAAACAATGGGACGATTCCTCCGAGACTATCAAAGATGCTGGAGCAGCGAATCGACTTACGTTACGGATGAAGATTTCGGCCTCATCCACGCTATCCCGACAGGTGTTCCAACCAGCGCCACCGAGGGAGAAGTTAATCAGCCCCTAGACTATGTACGACTAACCCCTTGGCCAATTGGGCAACTGTCCACATCAGCAAGTCTAAAATCTGTAGTCAATGTAGTACATATCCCAAAGGAATTAGGGTGCTATGTTAATGCAAATCCACGCCTACATCGATGGCACAATGTGCTAGCACGACCAAACCTAAGTTCCATAGTTTTGTTCCGAGTCGGATCAAATCATCCAGACGGCCTTTTTTGGTGTGTTGGTTTATTATTATTGTTGTTGTTGTTGAGTTTTGTTGTTGTTGTTGTTGTTTTTTTTTGTTGTTGTTTTTTTCCAAAGTGAAATACACGTTAAACTGATTTTGAGTTTGGAAATTTTCAACTATTTCCAATATGAAAAAGCATTAAACGTTACAGTCAAAATAAACCCGTGTTTGATTTGGCGCAAATCGTACTTATAAAATTTCTATTCAAGTCGACGTTTTCAACAAAAATGTGTGACTTACATAGAAAGTTCTACAAAAAACTACTTGAGATTGAAAAACATACACACAGACTCAAGAAAACCTACAAAATACTTACCTAGAGCAACAAAAACGCCACCCGGGCATTGTTTTCGCGCAAAACGTTTCTTCTTTAGAATACTATTTTGTATTCAAGCAAGAAAGTAGCTCTGCATCTTTGTCAATTTTGACGTTTGTCCAAAGACCTACAAATCAATGCCTTGCAGTGAATGCAGCACCATTTGTTTGTGCGTAAAAAGACAACATGTTGTCGCTAAAAAAATCTTGACAAAGTGATTTTCTAGCGCTTTGTGATGTTGTGATTCGAACAACTGCACAGGAAGCCCGTTGACGCTTGCACGCGCGTGACGTTTCTGGATGAAAGCCACTGCTGTTTGATGATAATAAGGGCTCAGATTGTCCAAAAAAGTCAACAGTTTGGTGCATCTATAGGACGAACTGCAAACAGCAACAAATTCGACAAAGTTTGGAGCCATGGTAGGCCTTTAATTACTACTTTTCAAACATCATGAAGTTTGAAAAGTAGCAAAGAGTTCACTTTCTGAAAGAAAACAGAAGGGAGGATCACTTTGCCTCGCTAAATTAAAAGTGGTAGGTTTGTTTATTTGAATGCATTTCGGCCATTTTGATTCGACGGTCAGGAATGCAAAGTGAAGCTTGGAACTCGATTAAAGGCCACCACTAGAATGCGGGTTGTGCGATTTTTCAATGTTGTGATGTTCCAATAACACAAAGAGCGCAACGAATTGTTTGAAATCGGCCATGGCTCTAGACTTGGTATGATTTTTTCAAGTGGAAAAGGCTGGACTCCATGCCGCAGTTGTTATGAGTTTCCCATGATCCTTTGCAATCGCTATCATCTAATCATGATACGATTGAGGCTCATAGCTGGACTAAAGTAAACAATTCGCAAAGAAACAAACAAATACAACATGAAATGAGAAAATGAATGTTTGAAAAAATGTATAAGCAAAGGGATGAATAAATAGCTAAAAATCTTGAAGACTGAGAATCACAATGAATGCTGATTATGTGAAAAAAGTCTAGTCAAAGCATAAAAAATAATAGTTAAAAAAATAGCTCTAAAATATATGACTTTAATAATGCGCAAATGAAAGATTGAAAAAATGAGTAAGAAATAAAAAAAGAAATAAATTGACGGATATAAACGAGAAGAAAATCATGAAGTGAACTAAGGTGCTTTATAGCTCATTTCACCTATTGTCTCAATGCGCATTACAATCTCTAACATTTATAGCATGCAATTCCGTTTTACAAGCATTAGGTTGATTAGTAGTTAGTATGTATTAGAGTAGGCCTATCACCAGGGACCTGCGTCCTTGGTCGGTCCTTCTTTTACGTGCTCCGTAATTGGTTATATATCAATGTAGGCTGTATTGTAAAATCCCCTCAATTCTCTAATCGCAAAGGATTTTCCCAAGAACCTTTTCAATCAGACAAATTCTTTTCCAAAAGCATTGAAGATCATTCGATTTACACAAATCCCGGTGGAAAATATCAATAAAATTTCCTTTAAACTTCTCACGCGGTCTTCGACATGACAAACCGTTATTATTTTACTAAGTTTATATTTCTGAAGAGCAAATAGAACTAACGCGGATCTCTAATTAGCGCAATGGGATAGGTTTAAAGACTCACGTTATCAAGCAATCCATTCGCTATTGCGGTTACGTCTGTTTCAATCCCATTTCAAATGAATTAATTGGTAGCATATAATAGTTTGTTCCAATGTTTTCATTCAGTCTTGTTTGACTTTGTTGACTCGTTTCGTATTGATTTTCCATGATTCTATCCATCATTATTATTCTATATGATTAATTCCCGACACTCACCGTTGTTTTTAATACTAGTTTTATTCCATGGGGGAGGAATCCGGGGACAAAATTCAATTTTACAGGAAGTTACAACAAACCATAGATAAAACGCAAAAAATTAATAAATAAATAAATATAACAAAACAACAGAAAGAGAAAGGAAGAAAATATTAAAAGGAGAAACAAATTAGAGAAAGAAAAATGAAATTTAGAAAAAATAAGAAGAACCAAAAAACAGATGCTTAACGTGGGGATCGAACTCTCAACCACTCATTTATTTATTTTAATTGTCAAAACAATGGGACGATTCCTCCGAGACTATCAAAGATGCTGGAGCAGCGAATCGACTTACGTTACGGATGAAGATTTCGGCCTCATCCACGCTATCCCGACAGGTGTTCCAACCAGCGCCACCGAGGGAGAAGTTAATCAGCCACTAGACTATGTACGACTAACCCCTTGGCCAATTGGGCAACTGTCCACATCAGCAAGTCTAAAATCTGTAGTCAATGTAGTACATATCCCAAAGGAATTAGGGTGCTATGTTAATGCAAATCCACGCCTACATCGATGGCACAATGTGCTAGCACGACCAAACCTAAGTTCCATAGTTTTGTTCCGAGTCGGATCAAATCATCCAGACGGCCTTTTTTGGTGTGTTGGTTTATTATTATTGTTGTTGTTGTTGAGTTCTGTTGTTGTTGTTGTTGTTTTTTTTTTTTTTTGTTGTTGTTTTTTTCCAAAGTGAAATACACGTTAAACTGATTTTGAGTTTGGAAATTTTCAACTATTTCCAATATGAAAAAGCATTAAACGTTACAGTCAAAATAAACCCGTGTTTGATTTGGCGCAAATCGTACTTATAAAATTTCTATTCAAGTCGACGTTTTCAACAAAAATGTGTGACTTACATAGAAAGTTCTACAAAAAACTACTTGAGATTGAAAAACATACACACAGACTCAAGAAAACCTACAAAATACTTACCTAGAGCAACAAAAACGCCACCCGGGCATTGTTTTCGCGCAAAACGTTTCTTCTTTAGAATACTATTTTGTATTCAAGCAAGAAAGTAGCTCTGCATCTTTGTCAATTTTGACGTTTGTCCAAAGACCTACAAATCAATGCCTTGCAGTGACTGCAGCACCATTTGTTTGTGCGTAAAAAGACAACATGTTGTCGCTAAAAAAATCTTGACAAAGTGATTTTCTAGCGCTTTGTGATGTTGTGATTCGAACAACTGCACAGGAAGCCCGTTGACGCTTGCACGCGCGTGACGTTTCTGGATGAAAGCCACTGCTGTTTGATGATAATAAGGGCTCAGATTGTCCAAAAAAGTCAACAGTTTGGTGCATCTATAGGACGAACTGCAAACAGCAACAAATTCGACAAAGTTTGGAGCCATGGTAGGCCTTTAATTACTACTTTTCAAACATCATGAAGTTTGAAAAGTAGCAAAGAGTTCACTTTCTGAAAGAAAACAGAAGGGAGGATCACTTTGCCTCGCTAAATTAAAAGTGGTAGGTTTGTTTATTTGAATGCATTTCGGCCATTTTGATTCGACGGTCAGGAATGCAAAGTGAAGCTTGGAACTCGATTAAAGGCCACCACTAGAATGCGGGTTGTGCGATTTTTCAATGTTGTGATGTTCCAATAACACAAAGAGCGCAACGAATTGTTTGAAATCGGCCATGGCTCTAGACTTGGTATGATTTTTTCAAGTGGAAAAGGCTGGACTCCATGCCGCAGTTGTTATGAGTTTCCCATGATCCTTTGCAATCGCTATCATCTAATCATGATACGATTGAGGCTCATAGCTGGACTAAAGTAAACAATTTGCAAAGAAACAAACAAATACAACATGAAATGAGAAAATGAATGTTTGAAAAAATGTATAAGCAAAGGGATGAATAAATAGCTAAAAATCTTGAAGACTGAGAATCACAATGAATGCTGATTATGTGAAAAAAGTCTAGTCAAAGCATAAAAAATAATAGTTAAAAAAATAGCTCTAAAATATATGACTTTAATAATGCGCAAATGAAAGATTGAAAAATGAGTAAGAAATAAAAAAAGAAATAAATTGACGGATATAAACGAGAAGAAAATCATGAAGTGAACTAAGGTGCTTTATAGCTCATTTCACCTATTGTCTCAATGCGCATTACAATCTCTAACATTTATAGCATGCAATTCCGTTTTACAAGCATTAGGTTGATTAGTAGTTAGTATGTATTAGAGTAGGCCTATCACCAGGGACCTGCGTCCTTGGTCGGTCCTTCTTTTACGTGCTCCGTAATTGGTTATATATCAATGTAGGCTGTATTGTAAAATCCCCTTAATTCTCTAATCGCAAAGGATTTTCCCAAGAACCTTTTCAATCGGACAAATTCTTTTCCAAAAGCATTGAAGATCATTCGATTTACACAAATCCCGGTGGAAAATATCAATAAAATTTCCTTTAAACTTCTCACGCGGTCTTCGACATGACAAACCGTTATTATTTTACTAAGTTTATATTTCTGAAGAGCAAATAGAACTAACGCGGATCTCTAATTAGCGCAATGGGATAGGTTTAAAGACTCACGTTATCAAGCAATCCATTCGCTATTGCGGTTACGTCTGTTTCAATCCCATTTCAAATGAATTAATTGGTAGCATATAATAGTTTGTTCCAATGTTTTCATTCAGTCTTGTTTGACTTTGTTGACTCGTTTCGTATTGATTTTCCATGATTCTATCCATCATTATTATTCTATATGATTAATTCCCGACACTCACCGTTGTTTTTAATACTAGTTTTATTCCATGGGGGAGGGGGAGGAATCCGGGGACAAAATTCAATTTTACAGGAAGTTACAACAAACCATAGATAAAACGCAAAAAATTAATAAATAAATAAATATAACAAAACAACAGAAAGAGAAAGGAAGAAAATATTAAAAGGAGAAACAAATTAGAGAAAGAAAAATGAAATTTAGAAAAAATAAGAAGAACCAAAAAACAGATGCTTAACGTGGGGATCGAACTCTCAACCACTCATTTATTTATTTTAATTGTCAAAACAATGGGACGATTCCTCCGAGACTATCAAAGATGCTGGAGCAGCGAATCGACTTACGTTACGGATGAAGATTTCGGCCTCATCCACGCTATCCCGACAGGTGTTCCAACCAGCGCCACCGAGGGAGAAGTTAATCAGCCACTAGACTATGTACGACTAACCCCTTGGCCAATTGGGCAACTGTCCACATCAGCAAGTCTAAAATCTGTAGTCAATGTAGTACATATCCCAAAGGAATTAGGGTGCTATGTTAATGCAAATCCACGCCTACATCGATGGCACAATGTGCTAGCACGACCAAACCTAAGTTCCATAGTTTTGTTCCGAGTCGGATCAAATCATCCAGACGGCCTTTTTTGGTGTGTTTGTTTTATTATTATTGTTGTTGTTGTTGAGTTCTGTTGTTGTTGTTGTTTTTTTTTTTTTTTTTTTTTTGTTGTTTTTTTCCAAAGTGAAATACACGTTAAACTGATTTTGAGTTTGGAAATTTTCAACTATTTCCAATATGAAAAAGCATTAAACGTTACAGTCAAAATAAACCCGTGTTTGATTTGGCGCAAATCGTACTTATAAAATTTCTATTCAAGTCGACGTTTTCAACAAAAATGTGTGACTTACATAGAAAGTTCTACAAAAAACTACTTGAGATTGAAAAACATACACACAGACTCAAGAAAACCTACAAAATACTTACCTAGAGCAACAAAAACGCCACCCGGGCATTGTTTTCGCGCAAAACGTTTCTTCTTTAGAATACTATTTTGTATTCAAGCAAGAAAGTAGCTCTGCATCTTTGTCAATTTTGACGTTTGTCCAAAGACCTACAAATCAATGCCTTGCAGTGACTGCAGCACCATTTGTTTGTGCGTAAAAAGACAACATGTTGTCGCTAAAAAAATCTTGACAAAGTGATTTTCTAGCGCTTTGTGATGTTGTGATTCGAACAACTGCACAGGAAGCCCGTTGACGCTTGCACACGCGTGACGTTTCTGGATGAAAGCCACTGCTGTTTGATGATAATAAGGGCTCAGATTGTCCAAAAAAGTCAACAGTTTGGTGCATCTATAGGACGAACTGCAAACAGCAACAAATTCGACAAAGTTTGGAGCCATGGTAGGCCTTTAATTACTACTTTTCAAACATCATGAAGTTTGAAAAGTAGCAAAGAGTTCACTTTCTGAAAGAAAACAGAAGGGAGGATCACTTTGCCTCGCTAAATTAAAAGTGGTAGGTTTGTTTATTTGAATGCATTTCGGCCATTTTGATTCGACGGTCAGGAATGCAAAGTGAAGCTTGGAACTCGATTAAAGGCCACCACTAGAATGCGGGTTGTGCGATTTTTCAATGTTGTGATGTTCCAATAACACAAAGAGCGCAACGAATTGTTTGAAATCGGCCATGGCTCTAGACTTAGTATGATTTTTTCAAGTGGAAAAGGCTGGACTCCATGCCGCAGTTGTTATGAGTTTCCCATGATCCTTTGCAATCGCTATCATCTAATCATGATACGATTGAGGCTCATAGCTGGACTAAAGTAAACAATTTGCAAAGAAACAAACAAATACAACATGAAATGAGAAAATGAATGTTTGAAAAAATGTATAAGCAAAGGGATGAATAAATAGCTAAAAATCTTGAAGACTGAGAATCACAATGAATGCTGATTATGTGAAAAAAGTCTAGTCAAAGCATAAAAAATAATAGTTAAAAAAATAGCTCTAAAATATATGACTTTAATAATGCGCAAATGAAAGATTGAAAAAATGAGTAAGAAATAAAAAAAGAAATAAATTGACGGATATAAACGAGAAGAAAATCATGAAGTGAACTAAGGTGCTTTATAGCTCATTTCACCTATTGTCTCAATGCGCATTACAATCTCTAACATTTATAGCATGCAATTCCGTTTTACAAGCATTAGGTTGATTAGTAGTTAGTATGTATTAGAGTAGGCCTATCACCAGGGACCTGCGTCCTTGGTCGGTCCTTCTTTTACGTGCTCCGTAATTGGTTATATATCAATGTAGGCTGTATTGTAAAATCCCCTCAATTCTCTAATCGCAAAGGATTTTCCCAAGAACCTTTTCAATTGGACAAATTCTTTTCCAAAAGCATTGAAGATCATTCGATTTACACAAATCCCGGTGGAAAATATCAATAAAATTTCCTTTAAACTTCTCACGCGGTCTTCGACATGACAAACCGTTATTATTTTACTAAGTTTATATTTCTGAAGAGCAAATAGAACTAACGCGGATCTCTAATTAGCGCAATGGGATAGGTTTAAAGACTCACGTTATCAAGCAATCCATTCGCTATTGCGGTTACGTCTGTTTCAATCCCATTTCAAATGAATTAATTGGTAGCATATAATAGTTTGTTCCAATGTTTTCATTCAGTCTTGTTTGACTTTGTTGACTCGTTTCGTATTGATTTTCCATGATTCTATCCATCATTATTATTCTATATGATTAATTCCCGACACTCACCGTTGTTTTTAATACTAGTTTTATTCCATGGGGGAGGGGGAGGAATCCGGGGACAAAATTCAATTTTACAGGAAGTTACAACAAACCATAGATAAAACGCAAAAAATTAATAAATAAATAAATATAACAAAGCAACAGAAAGAGAAAGGAAGAAAATATTAAAAGGAGAAACAAATTAGAGAAAGAAAAATGAAATTTAGAAAAAATAAGAAGAACCAAAAAACAGATGCTTAACGTGGGGATCGAACTCTCAACCACTCATTTATTTATTTTAATTGTCAAAACAATGGGACGATTCCTCCGAGACTATCAAAGATGCTGGAGCAGCGAATCGACTTACGTTACGGATGAAGATTTCGGCCTCATCCACGCTATCCCGACAGGTGTTCCAACCAGCGCCACCGAGGGAGAAGTTAATCAGCCCCTAGACTATGTACGACTAACCCCTTGGCCAATTGGGCAACTGTCCACATCAGCAAGTCTAAAATCTGTAGTCAATGTAGTACATATCCCAAAGGAATTAGGGTGCTATGTTAATGCAAATCCACGCCTACATCGATGGCACAATGTGCTAGCACGACCAAACCTAAGTTCCATAGTTTTGTTCCGAGTCGGATCAAATCATCCAGACGGCCTTTTTTGGTGTGTTGGTTTATTATTATTGTTGTTGTTGTTGAGTTTTGTTGTTGTTGTTGTTGTTGTTGTTGTTTTTTTTTTGTTTTTTTTTCCAAAGTGAAATTTCACGTTAAACTGATTTTGAGTTTGGAAATTTTCAACTATTTCCAATATGAAAAAGCATTAAACGTTACAGTCAAAATAAACCCGTGTTTGATTTGGCGCAAATCGTACTTATAAAATTTCTATTCAAGTCGACGTTTTCAACAAAAATGTGTGACTTACATAGAAAGTTCTACAAAAAACTACTTGAGATTGAAAAACATACACACAGACTCAAGAAAACCTACAAAATACTTACCTAGAGCAACAAAAACGCCACCCGGGCATTGTTTTCGCGCAAAACGTTTCTTCTTTAGAATACTATTTTGTATTCAAGCAAGAAAGTAGCTCTGCATCTTTGTCAATTTTGACGTTTGTCCAAAGACCTACAAATCAATGCCTTGCAGTGACTGCAGCACCATTTGTTTGTGCGAAAAAAGACAACATGTTGTCGCTAAAAAAATCTTGACAAAGTGATTTTCTAGCGCTTTGTGATGTTGTGATTCGAACAACTGCACAGGAAGCCCGTTGACGCTTGCACGCGCGTGACGTTTCTGGATGAAAGCCACTGCTGTTTGATGATAATAAGGGCTCAGATTGTCCAAAAAAGTCAACAGTTTGGTGCATCTATAGGACGAACTGCAAACAGCAACAAATTCGACAAAGTTTGGAGCCATGGTAGGCCTTTAATTACTACTTTTCAAACATCATGAAGTTTGAAAAGTAGCAAAGAGTTCACTTTCTGAAAGAAAACAGAAGGGAGGATCACTTTGCCTCGCTAAATTAAAAGTGGTAGGTTTGTTTATTTGAATGCATTTCGGCCATTTTGATTCGACGGTCAGGAATGCAAAGTGAAGCTTGGAACTCGATTAAAGGCCACCACTAGAATGCGGGTTGTGCGATTTTTCAATGTTGTGATGTTCCAATAACACAAAGAGCGCAACGAATTGTTTGAAATCGGCCATGGCTCTAGACTTAGTATGATTTTTTCAAGTGGAAAAGGCTGGACTCCATGCCGCAGTTGTTATGAGTTTCCCATGATCCTTTGCAATCGCTATCATCTAATCATGATACGATTGAGGCTCATAGCTGGACTAAAGTAAACAATTTGCAAAGAAACAAACAAATACAACATGAAATGAGAAAATGAATGTTTGAAAAAATGTATAAGCAAAGGGATGAATAAATAGCTAAAAATCTTGAAGACTGAGAATCACAATGAATGCTGATTATGTGAAAAAAGTCTAGTCAAAGCATAAAAAATAATAGTTAAAAAAATAGCTCTAAAATATATGACTTTAATAATGCGCAAATGAAAGATTGAAAAAATGAGTAAGAAATAAAAAAAGAAATAAATTGACGGATATAAACGAGAAGAAAATCATGAAGTGAACTAAGGTGCTTTATAGCTCATTTCACCTATTGTCTCAATGCGCATTACAATCTCTAACATTTATAGCATGCAATTCCGTTTTACAAGCATTAGGTTGATTAGTAGTTAGTATGTATTAGAGTAGGCCTATCACCAGGGACCTGCGTCCTTGGTCGGTCCTTCTTTTACGTGCTCCGTAATTGGTTATATATCAATGTAGGCTGTATTGTAAAATCCCCTCAATTCTCTAATCGCAAAGGATTTTCCCAAGAACCTTTTCAATTGGACAAATTCTTTTCCAAAAGCATTGAAGATCATTCGATTTACACAAATCCCGGTGGAAAATATCAATAAAATTTCCTTTAAACTTCTCACGCGGTCTTCGACATGACAAACCGTTATTATTTTACTAAGTTTATATTTCTGAAGAGCAAATAGAACTAACGCGGATCTCTAATTAGCGCAATGGGATAGGTTTAAAGACTCACGTTATCAAGCAATCCATTCGCTATTGCGGTTACGTCTGTTTCAATCCCATTTCAAATGAATATAATAGTTTGTTCCAATGTTTTCATTCAGTCTTGTTTGACTTTGTTGACTCGTTTCGTATTGATTTTCCATGATTCTATCCATCATTATTATTCTATATGATTAATTCCCGACACTCACCGTTGTTTTTAATACTAGTTTTATTCCATGGGGGAGGGGGAGGAATCCGGGGACAAAATTCAATTTTACAGGAAGTTACAACAAACCATAGATAAAACGCAAAAAATTAATAAATAAATAAATATAACAAAACAACAGAAAGAGAAAGGAAGAAAATATTAAAAGGAGAAACAAATTAGAGAAAGAAAAATGAAATTTAGAAAAAATAAGAAGAACCAAAAAACAGATGCTTAACGTGGGGATCGAACTCTCAACCACTCATTTATTTATTTTAATTGTCAAAACAATGGGACGATTCCTCCGAGACTATCAAAGATGCTGGAGCAGCGAATCGACTTACGTTACGGATGAAGATTTCGGCCTCATCCACGCTATCCCGACAGGTGTTCCAACCAGCGCCACCGAGGGAGAAGTTAATCAGCCCCTAGACTATGTACGACTAACCCCTTGGCCAATTGGGCAACTGTCCACATCAGCAAGTCTAAAATCTGTAGTCAATGTAGTACATATCCCAAAGGAATTAGGGTGCTATGTTAATGCAAATCCACGCCTACATCGATGGCACAATGTGCTAGCACGACCAAACCTAAGTTCCATAGTTTTGTTCCGAGTCGGATCAAATCATCCAGACGGCCTTTTTTGGTGTGTTGGTTTATTATTATTGTTGTTGTTGTTGAGTTTTGTTGTTGTTGTTGTTGTTTTTTTTTTTTTTTTTTTTTTTTTCCAAAGTGAAAGACACGTTAAACTGATTTTGAGTTTGGAAATTTTCAACTATTTCCAATATGAAAAAGCATTAAACGTTACAGTCAAAATAAACCCGTGTTTGATTTGGCGCAAATCGTACTTATAAAATTTCTATTCAAGTCGACGTTTTCAACAAAAATGTGTGACTTACATAGAAAGTTCTACAAAAAACTACTTGAGATTGAAAAACATACACACAGACTCAAGAAAACCTACAAAATACTTACCTAGAGCAACAAAAACGCCACCCGGGCATTGTTTTCGCGCAAAACGTTTCTTCTTTAGAATACTATTTTGTATTCAAGCAAGAAAGTAGCTCTGCATCTTTGTCAATTTTGACGTTTGTCCAAAGACCTACAAATCAATGCCTTGCAGTGACTGCAGCACCATTTGTTTGTGCGTAAAAAGACAACATGTTGTCGCTAAAAAAATCTTGACAAAGTGATTTTCTAGCGCTTTGTGATGTTGTGATTCGAACAACTGCACAGGAAACCCGTTGACGCTTGCACGCGCGTGACGTTTCTGGATGAAAGACACTGCTGTTTGATGATAATAAGGGCTCAGATTGTCCAAAAAAGTCAACAGTTTGGTGCATCTATAGGACGAACTGCAAACAGCAACAAATTCGACAAAGTTTGGAGCCATGGTAGGCCTTTAATTACTACTTTTCAAACATCATGAAGTTTGAAAAGTAGCAAAGAGTTCACTTTCTGAAAGAAAACAGAAGGGAGGATCACTTTGCCTCGCTAAATTAAAAGTGGTAGGTTTGTTTATTTGAATGCATTTCGGCCATTTTGATTCGACGGTCAGGAATGCAAAGTGAAGCTTGGAACTCGATTAAAGGCCACCACTAGAATGCGGGTTGTGCGATTTTTCAATGTTGTGATGTTCTAATAACACAAAGAGCGCAACGAATTGTTTGAAATCGGCCATGGCTCTAGACTTAGTATGATTTTTTCAAGTGGAAAAGGCTGGACTCCATGCCGCAGTTGTTATGAGTTTCCCATGATCCTTTGCAATCGCTATCATCTAATCATGATACGATTGAGGCTCATAGCTGGACTAAAGTAAACAATTTGCAAAGAAACAAACAAATACAACATGAAATGAGAAAATGAATGTTTGAAAAAATGTATAAGCAAAGGGATGAATAAATAGCTAAAAATCTTGAAGACTGAGAATCACAATGAATGCTGATTATGTGAAAAAAGTCTAGTCAAAGCATAAAAAATAATAGTTAAAAAAATAGCCCTAAAATATATGACTTTAATAATGCGCAAATGAAAGATTGAAAAAATGAGTAAGAAATAAAAAAAGAAATAAATTGACGGATATAAACGAGAAGAAAATCATGAAGTGAACTAAGGTGCTTTATAGCTCATTTCACCTATTGTCTCAATGCGCATTACAATCTCTAACATTTATAGCATGCAATTCCGTTTTACAAGCATTAGGTTGATTAGTAGTTAGTATGTATTAGAGTAGGCCTATCACCAGGGACCTGCGTCCTTGGTCGGTCCTTCTTTTACGTGCTCCGTAATTGGTTATATATCAATGTAGGCTGTATTGTAAAATCCCCTCAATTCTCTAATCGCAAAGGATTTTCCCAAGAACCTTTTCAATGGGACAAATTCTTTTCCAAAAGCATTGAAGATCATTCGATTTACACAAATCCCGGTGGAAAATATCAATAAACACCCCAGTCATTTTGTCATGGGATTGGGACGGGTTCACCGGACATTTTGTTCAGCGGCTGCGCGCGTAAATATAGAAAATTAAAGATGGCCGTCGAATTGTTATGGAAGGGGGAATGCTTTTTTATGTGGATTTTTTACACGATTCAGGCTCAAATTCGACTACTATTTACAGAATAAAAGTTTATGTAACCTAAAGTTGTGATTTAACGTGTTTCGTTGCCGGAAGATCTAATGTAAGGGGCTCAATTAAGGTAAGCATTTCACATTAATATTGCTCAAATCCGTGAATTAAATTCGTTTTCATTTTTTTTTTTATGACTGGCTAAGTTATGTTTTCTTGTTGCAGATAAATGGCAAATGAAATTCAACAGCTAATTCAGCTAGCATTGTTGGTGCTAGACAGAGAGGTTGGTTTTCAAAGAAAACATAAAATTAAAACTACATTATAGCTAATGATAGATTGTAAAATGATAAAACTCTCCCTTTGGCTTTATTGCAAATGCATTTTATGAAAAAGAGAACTCTAACAAACCAGTTATTTATTGTTACTGGTTTGACATATGAATTTAGTATTTTTGAATGTAATGATTTATTATCTATAATGCAAATAAGATGAACATACACTGTAATTATTTTGTGAATAAATCAAATGTCTGAATAAAAGAGTTGTTTCAAAATTTATCCCATGTTTCTCTGATTTGTTTGTATTATTTTCATACAATAATTCTGTTTAATACAAATAATTATATGATGCAACATGTCTGATTGTTTTAATTGTATTTTTGTGTATTCTTTGTTGCACTGGCAACAGACAAACTAAAAATTACAAAGGAATATGATAAAGTAAATAGGGTGATTGACAGGAAATCTCAAATGATAATTATTCCTTTTGAGTTGTGAGGTAAAAGTGCTTTAATTCTTACTTGATGAAAAAAACAATCAAAGGAATAAAATTCAATTTAAAGCTGATCAACTACATTCCATAACATGTATTTTGTCAGCAAGTTTCCCTTAATCATTTTCTACTCAAAACAGACATTATATTTTTATCATTCTTTTTTCAATATCAATTTCAAATTTGATCAATTAAATCCAGTTTTATATATCAGTTTGGACAAGAAATCAAAGAGATTAGCATGGGTAATTACAATGCATCATATGTAGCTGGGCAACTTGGGTGAGTGCACTACAAAAAAAGCACCTCTAGTGTGCAGTATATTGATTGTCAAATAGAATTGCAAATAACTGGTACAAATGAAAATCTGCATATGCACAATACAATTTCAAAACTAGTCTGATTATGTGGTTTAATCTCATGAGGTTGGCTCAAGTTGATGATTCAAACTAGATTGTCTTTTTTATAAATATAAAGAATTTGTGCTTAAAAGAGCAATTATTGAACTGACCTATCACAAAACCATGTGATTTATTGTTGTCTCCAGTCAATTATTTTACTTTTCCAATAATTGTATATCATTACTCTGGCCCTGCATATGACAATGAAGTGATCATATACTTAAAATTATACCAACAATGTTTTTGAATATTATTGTTTTCTTTGTTTTGCTTTATCAAAGATACAAATCATTTGCTTTGAGCAAAAGTTTTACTGTTTACTTTTATTGTAGTGATTGTTGTCCAGGTGTAGATTTGTCTGGCATATGTCAATTCATTATGTACAAAACATGCAAAACAACACAACAATCACTGCTAACAACAAACAACAATACTTTTGCCTTAAAGCAATGATCAGTATCATAGATAAATTAAAACAAAGCAATACAGTGCAACAATGAGGTTTGCTCTCATGAGTGAGGTTGGCTCAAATATTGATGATTCAAATTATACTGCCTTCTTTTCAATTGCTGGAAAATTTGTTCAATAGAACAATCATTGAACTCAGCTTTCACAACACAGTGTGATTTGTTGTTGGCTCTGGCCAATTATTTGCATCTGCTCTCTGCATCGACAAACAATAATTTACATGCTTGTCACTAACAAATCACAATATTATATTCAGCCTTGTCCAATAAATGCATATTATTACTCTGCACATGATGACAATCATAAAATAAAAATGATACCAATAATATTTTTTGCACATAATTGTTTTCTTTGTTTTGCTTTATCTAAGATAGAAATCATTTCCTTTGAGCAAAAATTTCACTGTTTACTGTTATTGTAGTGCTTGTTGTCCAGGTGTAATTTTGTCTTGCATATATAATATTCAAAACAACAACAACAACAATCACTGCCAACAACAAACAATAATACTTTTGCTGAAAAGCAATGATCAGTATTTTAGATAAAGCAAAACAAACAAAGCAATACAATGCAAAAATTATGTTTTGTATGTTTTCCCTTTGAAAGGTGTATGAAGTTGTGCATTAACAAAATGAACAATAATAAAACTCAAGATTGTAAATCATTTCGCTTTACTTTAATTGTAAATCACACATAAACAATTAACATAAGGAACTTATTTATATTTTACAAATTAATTGACATTTAAAAACCCAATTGTCTTTGCAAAGGATATTTTTTTGGTCACATTTTCAACGCGTGTGATTACACCGCACGTAAACAAAATTTGACATTTAAATCAATTTACCTTGAATTTTACTTCCTTGGGATTATCATCGTCAATTAAAAAATACCAATTCCTCATTGCTTGAATTCCCTTCTTCGGCTTTTAGTTGTTAAGAAAAACATTGATCAAATCTTTGCTTGATCAACTCCATTCTTTCCATCTTCAACAACATTCGTGATCATTGTTTATTTGACCGTTTAAAGGACCTTTTCCATCGAAAATTGACCAAAATCAGTTAACTTTAGACTCCAAATACCGCGCTCCAAGGACAAAAATCAAAAAAATAAAAAGAACACGTTTTCACTGGTTCATCTGAGATCACTGTGAGCTTTAGTTTGACTATTAAAATAAAACACACGAGAAAAAAAAACAAGGCTCAAAATCAGTCCTTCGGAAAGAAAAAGTCCTTTTCGAAAAAAAGTGCTGCATAATACGATCAATAAAAAATACTTTTGTTCATAAAAATACACAAAATTTGGTATCAAAATGCAGGAAATTTCAAGCCGCTGCCATTGCCGTCAATCAATAGGTAATCGGAATTGTAGCGACGATCTTACGACTCTCTAAAAATAGGTCATTCAGTCATCCTTAAATTCGCCCTCAGTCTCCCTAAAAATGGCGCGCGTCCAAAATGGCGACCAGCCAAATTTACCCCGACCAATCGTGCGTAAAAAATAGCTGGCGTGAAAATTTCCTTTCAACTTCTCACGCGGTCTTCGACATGACAAACCGTTATTATTTTACTAAGTTTATATTTCTGAAGAGCAAATAGAACTAACGCGGATCTCTAATTAGCGCAATGGGATAGGTTTAAAGACTCACGTTATCAAGCAATCCATTCGCTATTGCGGTTACGTCTGTTTCAATCCCATTTCAAATGAATTAATTGGTAGCATATAATAGTTTGTTCCAATGTTTTCATTCAGTCTTGTTTGACTTTGTTGACTCGTTTCGTATTGATTTTCCATGATTCTATCCATCATTATTATTCTATATGATTAATTCCCGACACTCACCGTTGTTTTTAATACTAGTTTTATTCCATGGGGGAGGGGGAGGAATCCGGGGACAAAATTCAATTTTACAGGAAGTTACAACAAACCATAGATAAAACGCAAAAAATTAATAAATAAATAAATATAACAAAACAACAGAAAGAGAAAGGAAGAAAATATTAAAAGGAGAAACAAATTAGAGAAAGAAAAATGAAATTTAGAAAAAATAAGAAGAACCAAAAAACAGATGCTTAACGTGGGGATCGAACTCTCAACCACTCATTTATTTATTTTAATTGTCAAAACAATGGGACGATTCCTCCGAGACTATCAAAGATGCTGGAGCAGCGAATCGACTTACGTTACGGATGAAGATTTCGGCCTCATCCACGCTATCCCGACAGGTGTTCCAACCAGCGCCACCGAGGGAGAAGTTAATCAGCCCCTAGACTATGTACGACTAACCCCTTGGCCAATTGGGCAACTGTCCACATCAGCAAGTCTAAAATCTGTAGTCAATGTAGTACATATCCCAAAGGAATTAGGGTGCTATGTTAATGCAAATCCACGCCTACATCGATGGCACAATGTGCTAGCACGACCAAACCTAAGTTCCATAGTTTTGTTCCGAGTCGGATCAAATCATCCAGACGGCCTTTTTTGGTGTGTTGGTTTATTATTATTGTTGTTGTTGTTGAGTTTTGTTGTTGTTGTTGTTGTTGTTGTTGTTTTTTTTTTTTTTTTCCAAAGTGAAAGACACGTTAAACTGATTGTGAGTTTGGAAATTTTCAACTATTTCCAATATGAAAAAGCATTAAACGTTACAGTCAAAATATACCCGTGTTTGATTTGGCGCAAATCGTACTTATAAAATTTCTATTCAAGTCGACGTTTTCAACAAAAATGTGTGACTTACATAGAAAGTTCTACAAAAAACTACTTGAGATTGAAAAACATACACACAGACTCAAGAAAACCTACAAAATACTTACCTAGAGCAACAAAAACGCCACCCGGGCATTGTTTTCGCGCAAAACGTTTCTTCTTTAGAATACTATTTTGTATTCAAGCAAGAAAGTAGCTCTGCATCTTTGTCAATTTTGACGTTTGTCCAAAGACCTACAAATCAATGCCTTGCAGTGACTGCAGCACCATTTGTTTGTGCGTAAAAAGACAACATGTTGTCGCTAAAAAAATCTTGACAAAGTGATTTTCTAGCGCTTTGTGATGTTGTGATTCGAACAACTGCACAGGAAGCCCGTTGACGCTTGCACGCGCGTGACGTTTCTGGATGAAAGCCACTGCTGTTTGATGATAATAAGGGCTCAGATTGTCCAAAAAAGTCAACAGTTTGGTGCATCTATAGGACGAACTGCAAACAGCAACAAATTCGACAAAGTTTGGAGCCATGGTAGGCCTTTAATTACTACTTTTCAAACATCATGAAGTTTGAAAAGTAGCAAAGAGTTCACTTTCTGAAAGAAAACAGAAGGGAGGATCACTTTGCCTCGCTAAATTAAAAGTGGTAGGTTTGTTTATTTGAATGCATTTCGGCCATTTTGATTCGACGGTCAGGAATGCAAAGTGAAGCTTGGAACTCGATTAAAGGCCACCACTAGAATGCGGGTTGTGCGATTTTTCAATGTTGTGATGTTCTAATAACACAAAGAGCGCAACGAATTGTTTGAAATCGGCCATGGCTCTAGACTTAGTATGATTTTTTCAAGTGGAAAAGGCTGGACTCCATGCCGCAGTTGTGATGAGTTTCCCATGATCCTTTGCAATCGCTATCATCTAATCATGATACGATTGAGGCTCATAGCTGGACTAAAGTAAACAATTTGCAAAAAAACAAACAAATACAACATGAAATGAGAAAATGAATGTTTGAAAAAATGTATAAGCAAAGGGATGAATAAATAGCTAAAAATCTTGAAGACTGAGAATCACAATGAATGCTGATTATGTGAAAAAACTCTAGTCAAAGCATAAAAAATAATAGTTAAAAAAATAGCTCTAAAATATATGACTTTAATAATGCGCAAATGAAAGATTGAAAAAATGAGTAAGAAATAAAAAAAGAAATAAATTGACGGATATAAACGAGAAGAAAATCATGAAGTGAACTAAGGTGCTTTTTAGCTCATTTCACCTATTGTCTCAATGCGCTTTACAATCTCTAACATTTATAGCATGCAATTCCGTTTTACAAGCATTAGGTTGATTAGTAGTTAGTATGTATTAGAGTAGGCCTATCACCAGGGACCTGCGTCCTTGGTCGGTCCTTCTTTTACGTGCTCCGTAATTGGTTATATATCAGTGTAGGCTGTATTGTAAAATCCCCTCAATTCTCTAATCGCAAAGGATTTTCCCAAGAACCTTTTCAATCAGACAAATTCTTTTCCAAAAGCATTGAAGATCATTCGATTTACACAAATCCTGGTGAAAAATATCAATAAAATTTCCTTTAAACTTCTCACGCGGTCTTCGACATGACAAACCGTTATTATTTTACTAAGTTTATATTTCTGAAGAGCAAATAGAACTAACGCGGATCTCTAATTAGCGCAATGGGATAGGTTTAAAGACTCACGTTATCAAGCAATCCATTCGCTATTGCGGTTACGTCTGTTTCAATCCCATTTCAAATGAATTAATTGGTAGCATATAATAGTTTGTTCCAATGTTTTCATTCAGTCTTGTTTGACTTTGTTGTTCTTTAGAATACTATTTTGTATTCAAGCAAGAAAGTAGCTCTGCATCTTTGTCAATTTTGACGTTTGTCCAAAGACCTACAAATCAATGCCTTGCAGTGACTGCAGCACCATTTGTTTGTGCGTAAAAAGACAACATGTTGTCGCTAAAAAAATCTTGACAAAGTGATTTTCTAGCGCTTTGTGATGTTGTGATTCGAACAACTGCACAGGAAGCCCGTTGACGCTTGCACGCGCGTGACGTTTCTGGATGAAAGGTTTATTTCCATTGGACGTGGAAAATTATACTAGTTCAGATCCCGATGAAGATATTGGACAAATATTTGTTGATTCGATTGAAAATAAAGTTAAGGAGATTTATAATAAAATTTGGCATAAGAAAGTGGAATTAACAGAAGAAGATGATGGGAATTATAAAAGTGCAACTGATTGTCATATTTGCTGTTTACCTCTTAACGGAGATAAGGTTTTAGATCACGATCATTTGACTGGTAAATATAGAGGTGCAGCGCATAATTCATGTAATTTAAATTATAAAATACCAAAACATGTTCCAGTGATATTTCATAATTTATCTGGTTATGATGCTCATTTGTTTATAAAAAATCTTGGCGTTTCTCAAGGGAAGATAGATTGTATTCCAAAGAATGAAGAAAAATATATTAGTTTTAAAAAGGAAATTATTGTTGATAGATTTACAGATAAGAATGGAAAAGAATTTAATGTTAAAAGAGAAATCAGATTTATTGATAGTTTTAAGTTTATGGAGAGCCTTTGATTGTGAATAAAGTTGAAAAACTAATTCCAAATCTGAAGGATAAAGAAAAATATGTAGTTCATCATTCAACTTTAAAGAAATATTTGTCTCTTGGTTTAAAAATTAAAAAGATCCACAGAGGTATTTTATTCTTAGAAAAGCCATGGTTGGCTGAGTATATTGATTTGAATACTCAGCTGAGAACTAAAGGAACTAATGATTTTGAAAAAGATTTCTTCAAGTTGATGAATAATAGTGTATTTGGTAAAACTATGGAAAATATAAGAAATAGACAGGAGATCAAACTTTGCAACAGTGAGGAACAAGTTAAAAGTCTTATAGGAAAACCAAATTATAAAAGGAGAACAATATTCTCAGAAAATCTTGTTGCTGTTCATATGAATTTGACTGAGTTAATATTTAATAAGCCGATTTATGTTGGAATGTCAATTTTAGATTTATCTAAAGAGTTAATGTATGACTTCCATTACAATTACATTAAGAATAAATATGAAAGCAAAGCTGAATTATTGTTTTCTGACACTGATTCACTTATGTATAAAATACAAACAGAAGATTTCTATAAAGATATTTATGACGACTTAGAAGAGAAGTTTGATACTTCAGCCTATGGGGAACATGCTGTAATTGATAAAAAAGTTAATAAAAAAGTTATTGGAATGATGAAAGATGAGACAAATGGAATTGAAATAACAGAATTTGTTGGACTCAGATCAAAATTATATGCATTCAAAGTTGAAGAAGATGAACATAAAAAGTGTAAAGGTGTTAGAAAAAATATTATTGATGTTGATATTTCTTTCAACGATTATAGATATTGTTTATTTTCAGGCCAAGAGCAGTATAGAAATATGAATTTAATAAGAAGTTATCAACATAACATTTATGCAGAGACAGTAAATAAAGTTGCATTATCTTCTAATGATGACAAAAGAATAATTTTAGAAGATGGAATTAATACAAGAGCAATAGGATTTGAAAAATCATATTGAGGATTATATAAAACTAAATATATGGAAATCATACAGTTTGAAAATAATGAATTTAAACTTGAAGCGATGAAAGAAAAAGATAAAATATTTATTAAAGCTAAGGATGTTGCATTGGCTCTAGGCTATCAAAATACTGTAAAAGCTATTGCAACACATGTTTCTGAGAAGTACAAGGTTTTATTTAAGAATATCAAGGGGTGTGATTTGGGGTGCCTTCATCCTGACACTATATTTCTTCTTGAACCAGGTCTTTATGAATTAATATGTTCTTCAAAGCTTGAATCTGCAATAAAGTTTAGAGAATGGGTATTTGAAGAAGTTCTACCTTCAATTAGGAAAACAGGATCTTATTCTAAGAAATATCCAAAATCGATTGGATTTAAAATTGAGAATGAATATGATCTTCACACAAAAGTTGTTTCTTACATCAGAAGATTTTATCCTGATGCGTTGATATCTGCAGGACTTGGAGAACTTCAAGATACTTCAGAAAAAAGAATCTCCTCCTGGGCAAAAGGTTATACAAAAGGTCAACCAGATATAATAATTCATAATTATCATAAAAATTATACTGGTTTCGCTATAGAATTTAAAACGCCTACAGGAATGGGAGTTGTTTCTGAACATCAGCAAAAATTATTAGAGAAATATAAAAATAATGGTTATAAGACTATTATTTCAAATGATTACGATTTAATTATTATAGAAATCAATGATTATTTTCTTTATGTTAGAATTAAATGTCCTTATTGTAGAAGTGGATTTAAAAATAAATGTACTTTAGCCATTCATAAAAAATATTTTCACAGAATTACAGAACATTCTTTGGAGGAAGTTCAGTGTCTTCAGGAATAACCATTAATTCCTCTCTAACAAAGTTCCTCCTTGGTGCTCCATCAGAAAGATAATATAAAACTGGTTGTTTCTCTGCGACAACGGCTCTTACAATATCAAAAATTCCAAAACTCCAATTTGGATCAGTAGCTCTTTGGTTTTCACCACCTTCATATTCTCCAGGCTGATATAAATATCTAACTTTTACACCAGCAGGCAATCGTTTTTCTTCTATGCCAACTGGTCTTTTATATTGCACATGCTTTTCTGAAACTTCTTTTAACTTTACAGCATCAACAGCCGCTTTACCTGTTATTTTTTTCGCTTTATTATTTATTGACTTTAACACATCAGGTAATCTTTTAACCCATTCTCGACTTCTATCAGTCATCAACATTTCTTGTGCATATTGATGAGAATATAATTTTTCTGCTAGAGTTCTGTTTACTCTTTCCACTATTGCTTGTGCTCTGTGATTCTTTGCTTCTGATCTTTGAATTTTAACATTATTTTTTTCCATCAACTTCGTCACTGCACCCATAAATTCAGTTCCCGGATCAACAATTAACGTTTCTGGATATTTTAATTTTCTTTTATATATTTTTTCAAATCCATTTGCTACACCGGAGGAGTCTTTTGAAGTCAGTGCTTCAGCATCAGCATATCTGCTGGCGACATCTACTACCAATAATACACATTTATATGTTTTATTTCCTACTGTATCATGAGTAAGAAATAGTAGATCTGACTGATGAACTTCATTCACCTTTTCAACATTCCAATGCCATCTGGGAATATAATTTGGTCTTGGTAAATATATTTGCCACAACGCTTGTTTTTCTAACCATTTTTTAACTTTTTCTTTATCGACGCCAGTGGCTTCTGCCAGAGGAGCAATAGCCTCATAGCCTTTCCAATATCCATTTGTAGAATAATAATGGTTTGAAAGTTTTTTATTTTCCATATATATAATATGAGTAATATAGCAGAAGTTTTAGATGTCAGTCGTGAAAGGAGAAAACCACTTGCTCTAAAGGCTGATAGAACACTACATAGGATAACCTTCAACCCCAGCAGCGCGAATCCTGGTGAGACGCTTTATGTTCATCTGCCAAAGTTGAGTGAGAATGTTGTCTTTGTTCCTGGCAGCGTTGGATTGACTTTTAACCTCACTCTTGCAACTGCAGGGCATGCAAACAACACTCTCGTGAATAATATTTCGAGGAATTTAGTAGCAAGAATGAAAGTTCTTTATGGCGGCGAGATACTTCAGGATACTAATAAAATAGATCTGTTTTCTACGTATAAAGATCTATTTCTTTTGAAAGCAGAAAGAGAAAACATGTTAAAAGAAGGAGTTTCATCAGCAAATATGAGAAAATTAAGAACAAGTGCCGGAGATAAAGTAACTTCAGACGCAAAAGAAGTTGCCTTGGCGGCTATTTATGGAACAAAATATAAAATTGCATTGAACCATCCAATCATTGATGACCATGGAGTGTTTAATCACAGAGCTTTGAATAATACTTTATCTTTTGAAATAACTTAAGCAGAAAGTAAAGATATCACTATCACATCAGATACTTCAAAGGCTTATACATATTCACTTTCAAACATTGAGTTAGAATATCAGTGCATCTACAGCGATCAACTTGCGAAAAATGCACTTTATGCTTATGCCAGTAAAGGATTTTATTATGAAAATGTACTTTTACATAAGACAATTACAATTAATAAAGCAACTGATACAGTTATTAATGAACATATTAATATTCCAAGGAGAAGTATGTCTGGCATTTTAATGTTATTTATTGAACCATACACTATTGGTGCAAGAGATTCTGAAAAGTTTGTTTATCCATCCTTGACTGAAGTATCAGTTAATATTGACGGCATGCCAAATAAACTTTACAGCAAAGGAATGAAAAAGACTGATTTTTGGGACGTGGTAGTTAGAAAAATGGGCGTGACAGATAACATAACGCAGAAAGACTTTTATGATAATAAGTTTGCTCTTTGGGTGGATCTGAGAACTCATCCTTCAGATGAACTACATGGCGGCGGGCTGTTGTTGAATTCTACAAAAGATGGCGTAAAACTGGAAATAAAAAGAACTGCAACTGGAAGTGGAAATGTAAATTGTTATGTATTTGTAGTGGCTGATGTAGTTATGGAAGTAGAAAACTCGAATTTGAAATCGATTATTTATTAAAATATAGATGGATGAATTAAAAAATAAACTTCCTTTTCACTGTATTATTACAGGACCAACTAACTGTGGAAAGACAAAATATTTGATAGAAAAATTAAGAAGCACTTACAGATTTGTATTTGAAAATATTATTCTCATTTGTCCTACTTATGTTAGAAATAAAACTTATCATGGTTTTGCAAATGGCGACAAAAGATTTATAGTTTTATGCCCGCCGCAAGAAGAAAATGAAATAAATAATCTTTTAGAAGATATTAAAATAGTTTTCTCTGGAACAAAAACTCTTGTCATATTAGACGACTGTGCATTTACAAAAGATTTAAAACAAAGATCAAATAGATTTATAAGTTTAGCATTTAGCGGTCGGCATCAGAATATTTCTTTATGGGTTCTCACACAGCAGTTGACATCTATTGCCAAGCCATTTAGAGAAAATGTGGCTTGCATTATTAGTTTTTTTTCTCCAAATAAGATGGCTAACCAAACTCTTTTTGATGAATTTGCCGGTGATCTTTCTCCAGAGATGAAAAAAGAATTTAAAAATATATTGAAGTTAGAGAAATATTCTAGAGTTTGTTTTTGTCTTAGGCATCCTTATTTGACTTATATTGAAATCCCTAGTATATAATGACATCCATACTTGAGCAGTTTGAAACAACAGAAGAAATAAAAATTCCCACAACCGCAATTGTTGAGAAAAAGAAAACCAAGAAAAAAATAACTCCAACAACATCGGCTGAAGTCGAAGAAAAAAGAGAACAATTATCTATACTTGCTGTGCTTGGGACAATAGAAGAGTATACAGGAGTTAAATTAGCTCTGGGCGATGTAAAAAAATTATCCCCAGCAGATGTTGAAAAGTACCACAACAGATATCAAGTGAAGATGGGAACTATGGTTAGTGGCAGCTTGGTAGATATGACTTTGGAAGGCACATCTGAAGTTTTAAATTATTTTCTACCAATTGACGATAAGAGAGAACTTTGTACTGACTTGAAGAAAAATGAACTGCTTAAACAGGAGCTCAACAGTGTTGCGGGATATACAATTTTAAAAGGTGGAAGATTTGTAGCTCTTGGAAGTGGTCTATTACAGGTTGTTAAGCATTTAAAATTCTCTTCAGCTTCTGTTAAGCCAACTTCAGATTCTGTTGAAGAGCATTCTTAAGAATCTTAAGCAGTTGTTAAGATGGATCTTAAGAAAAAAAAATATATTATATATGTCATCTGATGAAAAAGTTGAACAAGAAAAAAAAATTGAACAAATCACAGCTGAGCCAGAGAAAAAGCCTGAAAAGGTTAAAGATCCAAAACGCGTCGAAGCCGGAAAACGATTGGTTGAGTACCATAGGAAAGCCAAAAAAGCCTTGGCTGAAACAAATGAAGTGAAAGAAGAATCATCTTGGATGCCTGATATAAATTTTGCAACAGCAATTGGAGTTGTGGGGATTGGATTAACTGCTGTTGATTTATATTTTAGGCTGGGGAAAAATAAAAATGAAGAAAAAAAAAATAAACCAAATTTAGAACCGATAAAGGAGACAGTTGAACCTGAGCCAGCCAAAGTCAAAAATAAATATTTTATGGAGTAATAGACAAAATTAAAAAATAAATATTTTTTTTATCTAATGCATATGTGTCGGTTTCGGTGTTTTTCAAATGTAAACTATTTATAATTTTCAGAAAAATGAAAATTCAAAGAATAATAGACAAAATTTATCTAATGCGTATGCGCCGGTTTCGGTGTTTTTCAAATGTAAACTATTTATAATTTTCAGAAAATATATTTATCTTGCCATACAATAAGTACAAGATATAATTACATTTCCTTTTATAAATCCTTTTTTAGGATTGATGCGTTTAATTTGACCAAAATCCGGCTTATAGGTTAAATATTGAATTGGCCTTCCACAATGCCAGCAATTGGCGGCTGATTTTCTCATTTCTAATATATAATTTAAATCAATGAATTCCTTTTCATTATAAATCTTTTTCCAGAGATCATGTTTCTTATAGTTTGATAAATCTTCTTTTATTTCATTTATTTCTTCTGATTTTATTTTTTTTTGTTCTACATTTATTACAAGTCTTCATAATATAACCATCTTTCTTAAAGTCATCAACTTCTTTAAAGCAATAACTATTAGAACATTTAATTTTATTACTATTATCTGGTTTTATTTTACCTTTCCTACAGCCGCTGCAAAGTTTAAATATACGTTCATTTAATATAAAACTATCATCTTCTTTTAAACAATGACATCTACTACATTTCTTCATTATAATATAAAAATACTTATTCACAATATAAAATATTTTCAGGAAATTATAAAAAGTTTACATTTGAAAAACACCGAAACTGACGCATACGCATTAAGGATTTTGTATAAATCTCTTTAGTTAATGCCAGATATATAATTCTCGCTGTCCGGCCATTTCCATCGATAAATGGATGAAGTTGAGCAAAATCATAAATAAACTTTTCAATATTTTGACTTTTATTAAATTCATCACATAAAATTTGGGTTTGAAATTCCATATCTTCAAAAACAGGATATTCATAGTCAAAGCCCAACGGCTTCCTGCGGCGGAAATTATTTGCCCAATGTTTATTTTTCGGTGTAGCCAGATCATGTAATTCTTTAATAAATCCCGCGGTCATTAAATTGCCTTCATATTCTAAAGCAATTGCCACAGATGCGTCTAAATCTTCATCTATTTTTTCTATTTCTTTTATTTTCTTGGCTGCGTCCATTATTTTTTTTTCTTTTAATATAATATGACAGAAAATAAAGCAGTTAAAATTGTAATGGACTCGGCTGTTATTGTAGGACTTTCAGCGGGGATTGGATTTGTAGCTAAGAAAATCCTAAAAGAAAATTTCCTCGGCGATCCAAGTTCAAATTTAGGTAATTATGGTAAACTTACTCTTGTAGTTGCGGCCAGTGTGGCAACAAAAGAATATTTAGAAAAACAAAAAATAATCCCAACAAATATATAAGATGGCAACCATAGCAGTAATGATAGCAGGAGCAGTACTTAACGCCACGGCATTCATCGGCGGATCATATTTAGGAAAATATTTAGATAGTTCTCATACAGATTTAGAGAGAATAAGGCATGATAAAGCATTAGAAAAATATCAGCATGACATGGGTGAATGGCAAAAAGAACAAAAAAGATACCAAGATTGGCTTGGACAACAATATTTAGAAAAGAAGCAAGCTGATGAAAATCTCCAGAGCACTGATGAAGCTTTTGTTCTATATAGCAAAGCGCATCCAGAATTTGCCCACAGATTGGAAAATAAACCCAATTTCAAAAACTATTATTCACCGTCATTAAAACAAAAACAATATGAAATTGTATATGTGGCCGGTGGGATGTTAGCAGCAGGATATATAACCGCTAAATATATATAATGGCCACCTTTGAACCTACAGATTTTGACCCAACAACTGTAGAAGGTCGTATAGATATAAATAAAGAAGTAGATAATGAATATGATACATTACTTCCAAGAGAAAATGAAATAGTAGACAGTTTATATTCTCGTTTTAGACAAAAGTTTGGAAGGGGATGGCGATATGCATTTAATAGATTTTCAGATTTATGGAAAACACAAAACCCAGGAAAACAACTTCCTGAATACATGGAATTACAAAATATGGACGAAGAAATTGATAGTCCTTCTACTGATAGACTAAGAGTAAGTACTTTACTTACAAAATACCCAGATCTTGAGAAAAATCTAATTGTCATAACAACAGATAGAAATGGAAAACAATTAATATCATTTTGGTCAGGCACATTAAATGGATGGACAAAACCTGAAAGACTTTATAATATGGATAAAACTGTAAGAAAAAGTGTCGATGATAAAATAAAAAGTGGAAAATATAATCAAATCCCTACTGATCTTTTTATAATGGGAAATGAAAATGAAGAATTTGAAAATAAAATTGGAAGACGAGAAGAAGAAATAGAAAGAAATAATGAAGAAATAGCGTCAACTTCAGATCAAGATAGAATTAGAACACTTGATACTAGAAATCAGGAATTAGAAAATCAAAATGCTGCAGATAGAGAAACAATAGAAGAAAATAATCAGGAAATTGAGCAGATAGAAGAGAGAATGAGTTTAAGAAATAGAATAAAATATATTTTCAAAAAATATGGTTTTACTGTTGCTTCAATTGCAACCGCAGTTGCTATAACAATAGGCGTCCTCGTCAGTCAATTAAAATCAGGACTTTCATCAGTAGCAAAAGGCGTTGGCAATGGACTTAAAACTCTGGGTAAAAAACTGGGTGAAATGCTGCCGGGCATGATTGGCGCCATAGCCAGTTTCATTTTTAAAACCGCGGGCCAAGTTGTTTCCTTTGTGCCTGAACACGCTTGGCTATTGATTGTTGCCGTTGTAGCCTTTATGATTGAAAAAATGAAAAAATAAACTATATATGCAATTAACAATAAAATCAGCAACAAATAATTTTACGATCTATCTTGATCAACCACCGGTGGTGGGAAAAATATCTCTACTTGGTGCTGTAATTAATTTTCCTTCTTCAACTATTCCATCAGAAATCTACATTTATTGTGATAAAATAGATTCTGAAAAACGATTATACAACGGCAAAAGAGATACTTTATTTGCAGTTATCTGCCGCAGAACAGCCAATCAAATTTCCTATGACACCAAACCAAAAATATCTATACCATTGTCAACAACATCCGCGATTGGAAGTCTTACTTTTAAAGTCAAAGATGCAGATAAAAAAGATATAAACTTTTCTAGCATTGTTCTTGAAGTTGATTTAATATAATGATAGCTGAAGATCTTACCAGTGAGCAAATAATAGAGAAAAATAAAAAAAGAGTTTATATTAGACAAGATTGGAATTATGGTGGACTTAGTGCAAAACAAGAAAGATTTCCCAATAATTACGTTAATAGTCATACAATGTCATGTTGTTTGCTTGTTTATCCAAATGAAACCTCGGAAATTATAATTCAATCTTTAACTTCAGATGATACTAGCAATGGATTAACTGATAAAGATAGCATTTCTTTTTCAATTCAGTACACTACAACAACAAGTACTCATCCTTTAAAAAAATATTTGTTTGATGTTAATTTAAAAGATTATCCAAAATATTTATTTTGGGATGGTCAAGGTATTATATATATTTTTCCAATAAATAAGAGTTATAAACTTTCAAATATAAATAATTAAAAAGACATTCGTATTTTTAATATCTTCATAAAGCAATCCAAAGGGACAGAAAAAGGTAATGAAGTAAGCGTTGTAGTTAATTATACTCAAGATATAGAATGATAGCTGAAGATCTTACCAGTGAGCAAATAATAGAAAAAAATATAAAAAGAATAAATATTTATAGAGATTGGTATTATAAAGCTATTCCTAATTCACCATATGTAAGACCTCCAGAAATTATCAGCGGCCCTAGTTGTATATATACCATTCCAAATGAAACCTCTAGCATTTTAATAAAAACTTTAATTTCTGATGATGATGGTCATAGCCGCCGCACCAGTAGATTAACTTCAGATGATACTGTAGATTTTGCAATTCAATATTCAACAGCAACAAGTAATGACAGTACAATTCATATTATGTTTTCAGTTGATTTATCAACTTGTACAAGATATAAGATTATTGATGGTCAGGGTGTAAAATATGTTTTTCCTATAAACCTTAGTTGGCCACTTTCAAATATAACAAATTATAAAAATATCAGGGTTTTTTATATTTGTATTAGACAAAGTAAAGGTAAAAATAAAGGTAATGAGATAAGCGTTATAGTTAATTATACTCAAGATATAGAATGATAGCTGAAGAACTGAATAGTAAACAAATAACAGAAAAAATTTTAAATAGAGTGGATATTTGGCGAGATTGGTATTATGAGGATCTTAGAAAATCATCAGTGAGATATCCAAAAAGCTATACACGTGGTGATACCGTATCATGTAGTATGTTTGTATATCCAAATGAAACCTCTGAAGTCAACATTCATGTTTTAACTTCAGACAATGATGGTGGTGGATTAGATGCTAATGATGGTCTTGCTTTCGCACTTCAATACACTACAAGTGATGATGCAACAAACCCTAAAACCCATCCAATGTTTTCTGTTGATTTGAAAGATTATCCAAAATATAAACTTTATAATAATGATAGCAGTAGAATTGCTCATATTTTTCCTTTAAACAAAAAATTCAAACTTTCAAAAATACCAAACTATGAAAAAATTCGTATTTTCAATATTTCCATAAAGCAATCCAAGGGAACAGAAAAAGGTAATGAATGTAGTTTAATGGTTAATTTCACGCAACAAAATTATTTTTTTATTTTATATAATGACCGACTCAGTATATCCAATTTTACCTTCCGCCAATGGAGAAAACTTTCGTCTGAATAAAGTAAATATGGTTCTTTCACAACTTGATGACGAACTTAAACATTATGAAAAAGTTAGAAAAAAATATGCAAGAGTCCGATCCTTAATACATGGAACTGCAGTAATCAGCGGCGGATTATCAGCTGTACTAACTGCATCTGGCATTGGCACTTCACTGACAGGACCAGGAATTATTGTTGGCATTCCCTTATCAGCCGTTGGTGGTATTCTTGGTTTGGTTTCCGCAACTTTCGGAATGGCAACGAAAAGATTAACAAAAAAAGTATCAAAGCACGAGAAAACAATTCAACTCATTAAGTCAAAACATAATAGCATATCTGATCTTGTTTCAAAAGCACTCCGTGATAATTCTATTGATGAAAAGGAATTTACACTGATTATGACAGAGTTGGATAAATATGAAGCTCTGAAAAATAAAATAAGATCTAGAGAAAAAAAAGAAGAACCCCAAGTCAACATAGAAAAGCTGAGAGAGGAAATAAAAAAAGTACTTCTACAACAGCTATCCACCGGAGTGAAAAAGAATTAACTTTCTCTTTTGATAGAACTCCCTATGGCGGATACATGTACAAACTTAGATATAATAAATATATAGAATGAAATTGACATATTTTTAAAAAAGCATATTTTTTTTCATCTTTGTAGAAATGAATAAACTTAAATATATAGAATGAAGTGGACAGATTTTAAAAGAAAATACCCAAACTACACACAATATAGATTTGACGAAAATTATGTAGGTAATGTTGAATTTAGATTTAATGGAGATTATTATAATCCTTTCAACGATGATGGAACTCTAAAGAAAATATTATATCACTTTCCTTCATCGAATGGACATATTAAAACTGAAAATATTAATGATTTTTTAGGAAAACCAGCTTTTGAAAAGGCCACAGAAGAAGTAAAAGGAAACTTTCCCAAAGAATTAATGTTGACAAATAGAACTTATCCTATTTTTAATAGTCCTCCTAAAGAAATATCGTTATCGTCCATTGATATTTACATTACTCCAAAAGAAAAATTCCGAGCATTTCCAAGAGATATATGGGCAACAACTTTGAAATATACAACTGGAAAAGATGCTCATAAATGGCTTAAAGGACCAGATATGACATTTTGGCACCAACAACTATCCTTTGCAATTTGGTGTGCCACCTCTGGCTGCGGAATTGGCGTGGAGATGAAATATGAACCAATAGTCAATTCAGTTCTGAGATTTCATATCCTATTTACAATCAGAAGAATATTAGCAGAAATGAAATGTCCATTGCCAGACGATCCCTACTTTTCTTTATTTAATAATAACTATAATAAAAGGGCTTATCAAGAAATATGCAGTGAATTTAAAATATCAACAAATACAGATTTCAGATATAAGAATGATGAAAATCATGGACTTGGAAGAATTTATAAAAAAATATTTGATAAAATCTATTCTGTCCCTGACGAATATAATGAAACTATACATGGAAAAGAAACAAATAAATGGCCCGATGGATTTTTCTTTTTTAAAGATGAAGGCGGCTCTTATGGTGATCATCAACTGGAATATATAAAGCCAGCAGAAAATCACCCTTATAAATATTTCTCCCTTAGTAATTCTAAAGGATTGACAAAAGCTGGGCTTTCACGTTTAAATCAATCTATTGAATCTTATGTTTACTGTATACTTGGTTCACAAGCGCAAACAAGAAGTAGCATCCTTGGAGCAAGTGGAAGTGCTCAAGAAACACAAAAAGTATTTCTTAAACTCTTTGAAAGCTCTATCATTGAAAATGATATTTCAAAGTCTATTCAAAGATATCAGTTTGCTCTTCAACAAGCAAGACAAAAATTAGATCTTGCCATTGCAGTTGGTTGTTGGCTTTTACCTTCAAAGCTCTTAATCAACACTCACTCAGTGGTTGGTTATAATAACAAACTTCAAAAAGCAACTACAGATATGAAACTTGGAATAAATGATATAAACGGAGAAATAATTCCTGTTGTTAAACATAATTTAGGCCCAACAAAAAAACATCTACTTCCAAAAGAAGAAAAACATGAAACAAAATCTCCTATTCCTAAAGTAGAAAAACCGATAAAAAAAAAGAAACCTAAAATAGAAAAACATGAAAACAATAAGGCAGCTATAATAATTGTCATTGCTGGAGTGGCTTGGTTTCTATTTAGGTAGATATTTAGATTTATATAATGGACGAACTATGTAATTGTGAAACTAAAATCTTAGACTCTGAAAATTATTTTTATTATTGTCAAGAGTGTGGAAAAATATTTGATATTTGCCCAACCTTAATTTTAGACCAAGAGAACTTATTCAAACAAGAAGGCAGATCTGTCAGACCATCTAACTTCAATCCCTCCAAACATTTTAGAAATTGGATTTATTTAATCCTAGGTCGATCTACATATATTTCCCAAAGTATTATAAAAAAATGTAGAGATGATCTTCCCGATTCAAATATAAAACAACAAATATTTTCCATAAGAAAATCCTTAAAGGAAATTCGCAGAACAGAATTAAATAAATTTACCAGCGCAATCTGGTCCAAGGCTACAGGAAAAAATCTTCCCACCGTGGATGGAAATCTTCTTTATAAAAGTGAAATGATATTTCTAAATGTGTTAAAAAATATAAAACATAAAAAGACATATTATCCCTATTTCATTTATAAAATCTGGGATCTAATCCTTCCACAGGAAGACCGTGAAATATTAGATTTTATTTATTTAAAAAGTAATTTTGTAATAAAGAAAAATGATGCAACTTGGAAAAAAGTTTGTGAACAAATGAATACTCCATTTAGAGAGACACCCCTCCCCTGCTGATTTCACCAACTGAGTCAGAAATAAATCATTATTTTTTTTACCCACCCCTCCCCTATTGATTTTGCCAAGGTGATGACGTCATCACTTCCCCCTCCCCTCCTAGTAGTAGAGAGGGACGGTATTCTGGCTCATAGCTCAATAATTCCATAGACCACCCCTCCCCTCCCTATAGAATAGCTAGTGAGTTTGAGCTAGAATCGGTCCCTCTCTACTACTGGAGCAGCGAATCGACTTACGTTACGGATGAAGATTTCGGCCTCATCCACGCTATCCCGACAGGTGTTCCAACCAGCGCCACCGAGGGAGAAGTTAATCAGCTCCTAGACTATGTACGACTAACCCCTTGGCCAATTGGGCAACTGTCCACATCAGCAAGTCTCAAATCTGTAGTCAATGTAGTACATATCCCAAAGGAATTAGGGTGCTATGTTAATGCAAATGCACGCCTACATCGATGGCACAATGTGCTAGCACGACCAAACCTAAGTTCCATAGTTTTGTTCCGAGTCGGATCAAATCATCCAGACGGCCTTTTTTGGTGTGTTGGTTTATTATTATTGTTGTTGTTGTTGAGTTTTGTTGTTGTTGTTTTTTTTTTTTTTTTTTTTTTTTTTTTTTTTCCAAAGTGAAAGACACGTTAAACTGATTTTGAGTTTGGAAATTTTCAACTATTTCCAATATGAAAAAGCATTAAACGTTACAGTCAAAATAAACCCGTGTTTGATTTGGCGCAAATCGTACTTATAAAATTTCTATTCAAGTCGACGTTTTCAACAAAAATGTGTGACTTACATAGAAAGTTCTACAAAAAAATACTTGAGATTGAAAAACATACACACAGACTCAAGAAAACCTACAAAATACTTACCTAGAGCAACAAAAACGCCACCCGGGCATTGTTTTCGCGCAAAACGTTTCTTCTTTAGAATACTATTTTGTATTCAAGCAAGAAAGTAGCTCTGCATCTTTGTCAATTTTGACGTTTGTCCAAAGACCTACAAATCAATGCCTTGCAGTGACTGCAGCACCATTTGTTTGTGCGTAAAAAGACAACATGTTGTCGCTAAAAAAATCTTGACAAAATGATTTTCTAGCGCTTTGTGATGTTGTGATTCGAACAACTGCACAGGAAGCCCGTTGACGCTTGCACGCGCGTGACGTTTCTGGATGAAAGCCACTGCTGTTTGATGATAATAAGGGCTCAGATTGTCCAAAAAAGTCAACAGTTTGGTGCATCTATAGGACGAACTGCAAACAGCAACAAATTCGACAAAGTTTGGAGCCATGGTAGGCCTTTAATTACTACTTTTCAAACATCATGAAGTTTGAAAAGTAGCAAAGAGTTCACTTTCTGAAAGAAAACAGAAGGGAGGATCACTTTGCCTCGCTAAATTAAAAGTGGTAGGTTTGTTTATTTGAATGCATTTCGGCCATTTTGATTCGACGGTCAGGAATGCAAAGTGAAGCTTGGAACTCGATTAAAGGCCACCACTAGAATGCGGGTTGTGCGATTTTTCAATGTTGTGATGTTCTAATAACACAAAGAGCGCAACGAATTGTTTGAAATCGGCCATGGCTCTAGACTTAGTATGATTTTTTCAAGTGGAAAAGGCTGGACTCCATGCCGCAGTTGTTATGAGTTTCCCATGATCCTTTGCAATCGCTATCATCTAATCATGATACGATTGAGGCTCATAGCTGGACTAAAGTAAACAATTTGCAAAGAAACAAACAAATACAACATGAAATGAGAAAATGAATGTTTGAAAAAATGTATAAGCAAAGGGATGAATAAATAGCTAAAAATCTTGAAGACTGAGAATCACAATGAATGCTGATTATGTGAAAAAACTCTACTCAAAGCATAAAAAATAATAGTTAAAAAAATAGCTCTAAAATATATGACTTTAATAATGCGCAAATGAAAGATTGAAAAAATGAGTAAGAAATAAAAAAAGAAATAAATTGACGGATATAAACGAGAAGAAAATGATGAAGTGAACTAAGGTGCTTTATAGCTCATTTCACCTATTGTCTCAATGCGCTTTACAATCTCTAACATTTATAGCATGCAATTCCGTTTTACAAGCATTAGGTTGATTAGTAGTTAGTATGTATTAGAGTAGGCCTATCACCAGGGACCTGCGTCCTTGGTCGGTCCTTCTTTTACGTGCTCCGTAATTGGTTATATATCAGTGTAGGCTGTATTGTAAAATCCCTTCAATTCTCCAATCGCAAAGGATTTTCCCAAGAACCTTTTCAATCGGACAAATTCTTTTCCAAAAGCATTGAAGATCATTCGATTTACACAAATCCCGGTGGAAAATATCAATAAAATTTCCTTTAAACTTCTCACGCGGTCTTCGACAAGACAAACCGTTATTATTTTACTAAGTTTATATTTCTGAAGAGCAAATAGAACTAGCGCGGATCTCTAATTAGCGCAATGGGATAGGTTTAAAGACTCACGTTATCAAGCAATCCATTCGCTATTGCGGTTACGTCTGTTTCAATCCCATTTCAAATGAATTAATTGGTAGCATATAATAGTTTGTTCCAATGTTTTCATTCAGTCTTGTTTGACTTTGTTGACTCGTTTCGTATTGATTTTCCATGATTCTATCCATCATTATTATTCTATATGATTAATTCCCGACACTCACCGTTGTTTTTAATACTAGTTTTATTCCATGGGGGAGGGGGAGGAATCCGGGGTCAAAATTCAATTTAACAGGAAGTTACAACAAACCATAGATAAAACGCAAAAAATTAATAAATAAATAAATATAACAAAACAACAGAAAGAGAAAGGAAGAAAATATTAAAAGGAGAAACAAATTAGAGAAAGAAAATTGAAATTTAGAAAAAATAAGAAGAACCAAAAAACAGATGCTTAACGTGGGGATCGAACTCTCAACCACTCATTTATTTATTTTAATTGTCAAAACAATGGGACGATTCCTCCGAGACTATCAAAGATGCTGGAGCAGCGAATCGACTTACGTTACGGATGAAGATTTCGGCCTCATCCACGCTATCCCGACAGGTGTTCCAACCAGCGCCACCGAGGGAGAACTTAATCAGCCCCTAGACTATGTACGACTAACCCCTTGGCCAATTGGGCAACTGTCCACATCAGCAAGTCTAAAATCTGTAGTCAATGTAGTACATATCCCAAAGGAATTAGGGTGCTATGTTAATGCAAATCCACGCCTACATCGATGGCACAATGTGCTAGCACGACCAAACCTAAGTTCCATAGTTTTGTTCCGAGTCGGATCAAATCATCCAGACGGCCTTTTTTGGTGTGTTGGTTTATTATTATTGTTGTTGTTGTTGAGTTTTGTTGTTGTTGTTGTTGTTGTTTTTTGTTTGTTTGTTTTTTTTGTTCCAAAGTGAAAGACACGTTAAACTCATTTTGAGTTTGGAAATTTTCAACTATTTCCAATATGAAAAAGCATTAAACGTTACAGTCAAAATAAACCCGTGTTTGATTTGGCGCAAATCGTACTTATAAAATTTCTATTCAAGTCGACGTTTTCAACAAAAATGTGTGACTTACATAGAAAGTTCTACAAAAAAATACTTGAGATTGAAAAACATACACACAGACTCAAGAAAACCTACAAAATACTTACCTAGAGCAACAAAAACGCCACCCGGGCATTGTTTTCGCGCAAAACGTTTCTTCTTTAGAATACTATTTTGTATTCAAGCAAGAAAGTAGCTCTGCATCTTTGTCAATTTTGACGTTTGTCCAAAGACCTACAAATCAATGCCTTGCAGTGACTGCAGCACCATTTGTTTGTGCGTAAAAAGACAACATGTTGTCGCTAAAAAAATCTTGACAAAGTGATTTTCTAGCGCTTTGTGATGTTGTGATTCGAACAACTGCACAGGAAGCCCGTTGACGCTTGCACGCGCGTGACGTTTCTGGATGAAAGCCACTGCTGTTTGATGATAATAAGGGCTCAGATTGTCCAAAAAAGTCAACAGTTTGGTGCATCTATAGGACGAACTGCAAACAGCAACAAATTCGACAAAGTTTGGAGCCATGGTAGGCCTTTAATTACTACTTTTCAAACATCATGAAGTTTGAAAAGTAGCAAAGAGTTCACTTTCTGAAAGAAAACAGAAGGGAGGATCACTTTGCCTCGCTAAATTAAAAGTGGTAGGTTTGTTTATTTGAATGCATTTCGGCCATTTTGATTCGACGGTCAGGAATGCAAAGTGAAGCTTGGAACTCGATTAAAGGCCACCACTAGAATGCGGGTTGTGCGATTTTTCAATGTTGTGATGTTCTAATAACACAAAGAGCGCAACGAATTGCTTGAAATCGGCCATGGCTCTAGACTTAGTATGATTTTTTCAAGTGGAAAAGGCTGGACTCCATGCCGCAGTTGTGATGAGTTTCCCATGATCCTTTGCAATCGCTATCATCTAATCATGATACGATTCAGGCTCATAGCTGGACTAAAGTAAACAATTTGCAAAGAAACAAACAAATACAACATGAAATGAGAAAATGAATGTTTGAAAAAATGTATAAGCAAAGGGATGAATAAATAGCTAAAAATCTTGAAGACTGAGAATCACAATGAATGCTGATTATGTGAAAAAACTCTAGTCAAATCATAAAAAATAATAGTTAAAAAAAAAGCTCTAAAATATATGACTTTAATAATGCGCAAATGAAAGATTGAAAAAATGAGTAAGAAATAAAAAAAGAAATAAATTGACGGATATAAACGAGAAGAAAATGATGAAGTGAACTAAGGTGCTTTATAGCTCATTTCACCTATTGTCTCAATGCGCTTTACAATCTCTAACATTTATAGCATGCAATTCCGTTTTACAAGCATTAGGTTGATTAGTAGTTAGTATGTATTAGAGTAGGCCTATCACCAGGGACCTGCCTCCTCGGCTGTCCTTCTTTTACGTGCTCCGGTCATTGGTTATATATCAGTGTAGGCTGTATTGTAAAATCCCCTCAATTCTCTAATCGCAAAGAATTTTCCCAAGAACCTTTTCAATCGGACAAATTCTTTTCCAAAAGCATTGAAGATCATTCGATTTACACAAATCCCGGTGGAAAATATCAATAAAATTTCCTTAAAACTTCTCACGCGGTCTTCGACATGACAAACCGTTATTATTTTACTAAGTTTATATTTCTGAAGAGCAAATAGAACTAACGCGGATCTCTAATTAGCGCAATGGGATAGGTTTAAAGACTCACGTTATCAAGCAATCCATTCGCTATTGCGGTTACGTCTGTTTCAATCCCATTTCAAATGAATTTATTGGTAGCATATAATAGTTTGGTCCAATGTTTTCATTCGGTCTTGTTTGCGTATTCACGCTGCATAAATTAAAGCAGCGTATATAAGACTCTGACTATGAATAAATTATGCACTTCGGCTCAACTAATTGACCAGTCAACGTTACAGCGCTATGGCGAACAACAACGTCCAATATCCAGCACCTGCTGTCGATAACTTGAATAACGAAGTCAACGCTCCCGTAGCTCCCGTTCAAAATGCTGCACCAGATCCACAGGCCGGAGAGGTTAATGCTAATGTTGTCGAACAAGTGCCATCTCAACAAGAACGACTTGAGGTATATAACTTTATCTGCTTTGACGCTAGTTTTATAATTATTGTGTCTCTATGTGTGGCAGGTTAGCCCTTTAAAATTTTGCTATATTTCGGGACGGTATTTTCTCTGTGCAGTCTTTCTTTATCGTTTTCATTTGCAAATAAAAAGCATTGTTTTTTATTCTACACATTTCGCTTAGCGTCCATATTTGCATTTATAGTATTTGTATGTTTAGACCGTACTATTCTCGTACATGTGCGTTCAGTATTATTCTAGATACCCAAACTCATGGTTGTATATATACGTTTTTATACAGGGGGTTATAAAATTAGCATTTTAGGCTTATTTTACATACAAGTCCTTTATAAATACATATTTGTTCATGCATGTGCTATATTTTTCAAGCTATTCTAGTCACGCGGTATATTGAGCAATTCTATTCCCATGATATGTTAAATATGCGCTACTAGGTAAAGACGGGCGTGGCGTTAAGTGCTCTTTTGTTTAGTCTTATTCTTCGCGCACTTATTCATGTTTTAGCATAGTTATATGCAGAAAAAACATATGTTTTAAACACATTTATATTGCATATACAAAAAATCAAATACGTGGAATTTAAATATTTAAAAGGAAATGAAATATATATGGATAAGAGATGAATATATGGATATGAAATATATGAAAAGGAAATACATGGATATGAAATATATGAAAAGGAAATATATGGAAATGAAATATGTAAATGAAGTATATGGAAACTAAAGGAAATATATGAAAAGGAAATGAAATATATAAAAAAGGAAATATATAAAAGGAAATGAAATATATGAAAAGGAAATATATGGAAATGAAATATATGGAAATGAAATATATGAAAAGGAAATATATGGAAATGATATATATGAAAAGGAAATATATGGAAATGAAATATATGAAAAGGAAATATATGGAAATGAAATATATGAAAAGGAAATATATGGAAATGAAATATATGAAAAGGAAATATATGAAAAGGAAATGAAATATATATAAAAAAAAAGAAAAAAAAAAGAAATGAAATAGATATATAAAGGAAATATAAGAAAAGGATATGAAATATATGAAAAGGAAATGAAATATATGGAAATGAAGTATATGGAAATGAAAAATATGGAAATGAAATGAAAATGAAATATATAAAAAGGAAATGAAATATATGAAGAAGGAAAGATATGAAATATATGAAAAAGAAATGAAATATATGAAAAGGAAATATATGGAAATGAAATATATGAAAAGGAAATATATGGAAGTGAAATATATAAAAATGAAATTTATGGAAAGGAAATGAAATATATAAAAAATAAAATAAAATATATGGAAATAAAATACTTGAAAAGGAAATGAAATATATGGAAATGAAATGTATGAAAAGAAAGTAGAATATATGGAAATGGAATGAAATATTTGAAACGAGACGAATATATGAAAATAAATTGGATAAAAAGAAATGAAATCTATGGAATGGAATTATATGAAATGGAATGGTATATGTCGAAATGAAATTTAATATATGAAAAGGAAATGAATTATGTGAAAAGGAAACGAAATATTTGGAGATGAATTAAGTATATGAAAGGAAAATATGAAAATTAAATGAGAGACATAGAAAGGAAATATAGAAGGAAAAGCGGAAAGTAAAATATAGATTATATAAAATGAAATATCAGATATAGAATTGAAATGAAAAGAGAACGAAATGAAGTAAAACAAAAAAAACACCAAAAAAAATGTACCGTTGAAATTGATAATATGGAAATGAAATAAGATTTATCATATAAGTATGAGTCTATAAATTTAATAGATCAAAATAAGTTATCCTAGCAAAATAACTAAATAAATCGAAATGGAATTAAATTATGACAACACAGAAACAAACGTAAGACTTGAAATAAGATATAAAGTAATAAATGGCAGTATATGATTAAAGGATGTAATTGAACTACAATTTGTTAGAACTAATTATCTTACAAAGAATCTTATAAAAGGGTGTCTTTTATTTCAGGCACTCGTCAAAGGTTTGGGAAGCCTTGAAAAATCAGTGGCGGAGCTCGGCTCACAAAGTTGACAGTTAAGGGTGTAGTGAAGCGGATAATGGATTACTCAGCCCGTCCAGTATCTGAGTTCAGCAAGTATGAGGCCATCGATTTGTTGGAAACCCTGCAGAATACCGCCAGGGATAACCAGGACGAGAAAAAAGAGTACTATCGATTAGTATACCAGACGGCAAGAGGAAAGATTGACCTACCTAAGGAACATTTTAGATCCTTGGTGATGCGACTATTGGGTAGTAAGGACCACACTACAGTTTACGAGGCAGTAGCAAAAGTGGAAAAGGCGGCAGGCGGAAGAAATGCCCCCTGGGGGCCAGCAGCGTGGGGTCCAAGGCCGGCATACTGGCAACGTAACCAGTGGGAGCCTTACAACTCATACAGGGGTGTGGATGGAGAAGCCCCAGTCCACAATGTTATGCATGCGGGAAGTACGGGCATATTGCTGCCCGCTGCTTTAGAAGGAGCCCTGGGCTAAGGCCAAGACAACCCAACACTAGGGGTCGCGGGAACGAAAGAAGTAGTTCAAGCAGTAACTGCTAAATGATAATCTTGCAAGTGGATAGTGTCCTAAATGCCAAACAATGAAGCATAGATTGTAACTTCTAAATAAATAAATAAATAAATAAAAAATAAAAAAAATAAAAAAAATACACACACTCTTCATAATTGTATTAACGCTTATTTACTTTACCAGATTTATCTTCTGATTGCATTTATAGGCCGTTATTTAATGAATAAACAACAATGGTAATTAAATATTAAAGAAGTTTGGGGGGTCGAAACGAGAATACTTTTTACTGACGTTGGATTAGTTTCAATGGTCGCTCACACCCTCAGAACGCCTCGAGCTCTAGGTCGAATGCGTGAAATTACCTTTAACTGAATAACAGTAACAGTTTCAATATGTCATGCTAAAACCGAAATATTATAGCATATATTAGTTCCTAAGCTTTAATTACAAGAATAGAATCCGAGCATGCAAGAAAAAATTCCATATAAATATATTATATTACGTACGTGCTCAGACCAATGATAATCCTTGTTGGGTCAACGGATGTGGAAGGTTTTGAAAACGGGTACCTTAACACCCTCTCGGCTTTGTGCTGTGTCAAAACCGTCCTCTGTCTGCTGACTCTTACGGGGTTTTACTGAGTTTTCTTACATGTCGTTACACTTTTTGTTTCTTAGTCACAATTTTGGTCATGGGAGAAATCTATGGAATTTGATAAACTCATCGACGAGGGCTATGAGAGAAGAAAATATGTCCGTTGGGTAAATCTTCAAGGAAACCCCGTATCTGTCAGTGACGGTAGGACGGCCAACGACGTTTATGACAGCACAATCCACCTAGTGAGAGAGGGGGAAATTATAGGAGATCCTGCAAATCTAGTTCTTAGAGACCCAGATTACTTCATAGCAGGAGAGTTGCACAGACATAGTAGAAGATGGCAGGAAATGGCTAACATAGCACCCGCACCCAACCAGGAAGAGGTTTTGAAATGGATTACAGAAAAGGTATCCATATTTCCATACTTTACGCATTTTAAAGGAAGCTTTAAAGGAATGCACTACGACTCGCCTAGACCTCCTCCGAGAGTATTCAGGAATAACGCTTCATGTGAGAACTTTGGAGATCTTATAAGGAAAACGCTACTGGATCGTCTGCAATCTGGCGCCATCTCTCTTGTGGGTAAAGTCGGGATTGTACCCCCGCCATATATAGTAGCGGAGCTCCGCGCGGGCCGAAGGCCCGCGCAAGCGGAGCACCATAATTAAGAAAATATGGTAAACCATCGAGCTCATTTCAGATCGACCACAGGAAGCCCGGAATTCCAAATTCCGTACAACGTCCGGCGTCCGTCCGTGTACTGCCGCGCAAAGTCGCTGACCCGTTCCAGTCGGCGCAAAACAATCAATTTTTTTGCAGTTTACTGACATTTTTCTACAAAATGTATTTCTGCATTGGACAAAGAGTGTGAAAATTGTAAAGCTAAGCTGACGGCTTGAAGAGGTTTGACTGCGAAAGGAATACAAAGGACGCGGCGTGAAAAAGAAAAATATCTACGATTCATTGATGAAAAGCTTCAAAATATTCAGGTCACTGAAATGGCTAAAATTCGCTCGTGGCGCTGTTTTTAACTATTCAAATGTGAAGTCATGCAGAGCTGTTAAAATTTTATTTGATACTTCATTCAATAGTTATTCAAAGCTGAAGATTTTACAAGTTGTATTTTCTGGAAGAGTTTATTTGACGGCAAGTTTGTCAGATGGTAGTAAAAAAGGCCGTATTCTTCGTGTATTCTTCGTGGCGTTTTTCAATCATTACTGATGGACTAATCTACTTTTAAAAGTAAAATCAATGGCGACAAAACGTTCATGAAAACAAAACAAATATGCGCTGCATTTGCAGCAATTCAAAACAGATAAAAAGCAAGACCTCGCGAAGACGACTCACGAAGATAACTTCACACTGTCCATTCATCAATTTTTTTTACAAGTAATTCATAACACGGAGAGCTTTAGGATCAATACAGATTTATTAACTATTCACAACAAAAACATTTTCATACAAGATGTTTGTCAACAAAGTAGGACTGCCAGTTCAGGGAAGGAATGAAAATGCAAATTTTAGCACAATGTGTGATCGACCAACACAAGCTTGCCATCGCCGTTCAGTTGAACTGTGTGAACCTTTTAGAGGCGGTGAAAATGTTTTTTGCCAATTTTCAAAATTCTAAAAACATGAACAAGCTTATTGCAATCAGAACTGAGGACGAAAAGTTCAGTGGCAAAGTGACAGTACAGGACAACAAACGTGGCGCCGGTATGTTTACCTTTTTTGACGATCTTTAATGAATTTCTTTTTTATACCATTCACATGAAAGCAGTTTGCAATAATTATATTTACTTGTTTTTGTAAGATATTTCTCAATCGTTGAGATCTTTATGTGTGTATTTTTAATTTAATTCTTGTAATTTTTTTGATTTGTTATTGAATTGCAAAAACGCTTGTATGAATTTGTCATTGTACTCATCTGCAAGTTAAAATTTCAAAAGTTCATACTAGCTATTTTTTAACAATTGATAATTAAAAATGCACAACCGTTTTAGATAGCTAAATAACCAATAAGTAATTCAAGTGAAATTTTTTTCGATTTTTAAAGCGAGAGTAAAGCGAGAAGCGCGCGAGGATTTGTTTACAACTCAAAGAAGCCATATTAGTGCTTTTCTAACTTCTGATTGGACAATCAATTTTGATTGACAAGTGCTATTTTTACCATGCATAACAACATAACCTTATGGAAAAGGAAGCCAAAAATACGGTCAGATATTTTTCGCATGTTTGTGCATATTTCTTGGGTATAATAAAATGATGTCGTATGCATAAATATTTCAATTGATTATATGATTATTTGATCATGAGAAACCAACATAGCAAAAAATAAAATAAAAAAAAGGGAGAGAGAAAATTATCCCTCACTTTTTTTTGCTGTTATTTTCTTTTTATGATTATTTGAATTGATACATTAATTAACTTATTTATTTGTTTGTTTACTTTTTTATCTATAGTCATTTTTGATTGATTGATTATCAACAATTTGATAATTGGTAGTGAATGAACAAATGAATGAATGAATGATTGAATGAATAATTCATTTCATTAAATTGGAGCTCCGCTATTAGGTTTACCTAATTTTTATATTACTTCCATTAACCGTTGAACCAACAAAGCCAAGGCTCTGTCACGATGCTAGATATTTAAACCTCTGGATGATAGATAAACCATTCTCTTTAGACAGAGTAACAGACTTACCACGCTATGTGTTAAAAGATTCCTACCAGACTGTCCTGGATGATAAATCTGGATATGACCACCTTTTGTTAACAGAAGAGAGTCGCACTTTCTTTGGAATACAATGGGGGGGCTGGTTCTTTACGTACAACACAATTGCTTTTGGCTGGAAAATTTCTGCATATGCATACCATTCGACCGGTCTTATGGCATCAAATTTCATACGTACCCAGGGGATTCCCTGTCTGCTCTACATAGATGACAGACACAACGGCCAATTACAGGTCTCTTTAAACAAGGGCCAGTATGCTAACCTTGAAACCAACGATGAGCGGAACTATGCGGCAGCGAAATCAGCTTTGTTCTTAACTATGTATCACCTGGTACGTCTTGGATACTTCCTTGGCCTGGGTAAATCGATATTAACGCCACAAACAATAGTCAAATACTTGGGGTTCCTAATAGACTCAAATAGAGAAGTGTTTGCTCTAGTACCAGCGAAAAAAGAGAAATTTCTGGAATTAGTGAAGGAAACGCTCATGCGCAACACCATATCTATCAAAACACTGCAAAGGCTGATCGGTAAATGCCTTTCATTTTCACTTGTGGTCCCGGCTGCTTGCTTGTTTACCCGAGAGATGAGCCGAGCAATCTCCACAGGTGTGCGCAATTCTAGGCCTATTTGTGTACGCGGAGCTTTGCGCAAGGAGATAGAGCACTGGTTGTTCCTAGAACAATGGGACGATCCCATACGCTGGAGGGACGAGAGACATAGTCAAGTCACGATCACAACTGACGCCTCACAAACAGGCTGGGCAGGCATCATTTCTTCTCCGGTGAAACAGGAGACAGCCGATTATTGGTCGAAGGAAGAGAAGTCACTCGATATAGCAACAAGGGAAGCCCTAGCAGTAGATAACAGTTTACATGCCTTTAAGGAGTTTTTGAGAGATTCTCGGGTTGATGTCTTCATTGACAACAAGGTGGTAATGCACGCATGGAATAATAAGGGTGCCAGAAGCGCGTCCCTTACTAATGTAATCAAGAAGATCTTCTTCTCAACTATGCAGCTGAATATTATTTTACATATGACATACGTTCCCACTCATCTTAACCCAGCTGATTCGCCTTCTAGAAGACTCTCTTTAGTTGACCGCACAATCTCGCCGGAGTTGTGGGCGAAGATTCAGCACGAATTTGGGGGTACTCACGGTCATACTTGCGACCTTATGGCCCTTGACACCAATGCCATGACAGATAGAAGAGGAAAAGCTCTCCCGCACTTTTCAACATATCCAACTGCAGGTTCTCTTGGTACCAATCTGTTTACACAAGACCTCACTCTATTCCCAACAGAGTTGGCTTGCCCCTATGTTTTTCCGCCAGAGGTACTTATAGGCCCAGTTCTCCGTTTTCTACAATCGTTCAAACTCCCAAGCACTTTTGTGGTCCTAGACTCCTATCCTAGGAAGTATTGGTGGCCCATATTACAGCGCGTTTCTTCCAAGAAACTTAGATTGGCAACTGCAGGCGACTCTAATGCTCTTTTGACCCCCTCGAAGGACGGGTGGAAATATAGTGATATACCCTATGACTTATGGGTTTTCGCAGTAGCCTGGCAGTAATATTAAGCATTTAGTCAGGCTGGAACATTTAAATGTAAAATTTTAAAAGGCATTTTCTTACATGTATTTATTTAAAGTATAAAAGGAAATATTCCCTGCAACTGTTCACATTAATGATTGTATAATGTACCAATTAAATGATCGCAACAGCGTTGAAGCCTCTGTCTCTTTATTTATAGGACCTCCCTGTGGTGGCAAAACTTTTCTCACCCTCGGTTAGGTGTCCTACGTGTTCTTACGCCAATGATTTGGACTTTCGATTCTGCCAACGCTGTGGGTATGTGCGAAAGGTGATTAAACCGACCACAGCAAAAAGCGATTTTACATTGAATCTGAATGATATCGATCAGCGCCTACGACAATTAATGGATTACGGCAATGCCACAGCATACACTAAGCAAAAAGACTCCCTAAGGAAGGAGTTTGAAACCTTCTTGTCTTGCCTGCCAGGCTTTACTACCGTTACGAGCGCTACCCCTAGAGACGTTTTCTCATTTTTAAAGATAAAGACGGTAAGACACAAGTTCACCATAACGGCTGCGAGAAAATAGGAATGAAAGGAAGGTTCCCTTGTGGTTGCCCAGTACGATTATCATACAAAACCATCGATTCCTACATAGGCAAATTACGCGCAATATTTCACTCCGTTGGTCGGGATGGTGAATGGGATGTGCGCTTAGGTTTGGGTAACCCAGCCGCTGATAAGCTCGTCAAAGATTACTTAAAGCTCGTCACAGCAGAACAATTGCAGGCCCGCATACAACCAAAACAGGCAACCCCGTTCTTCGTGGACAAGTTGACCCAGCTTTGTGTTTTTCTTGACAACAAACTGAGTGACACAGGCAACGCAATCGACAAGTTTATTATCGCAAGAGATCAAGCCTACTTTAAACTAGCCTTTTTCAGTGGCGATAGACCTGGGGATCTAGGCCGGGTTAAGGTCCCAGAGATACTCCGATTCCCAAACGACGATGGTCTCCACTTCAATCACATTTGGGGGAAAACGTTGAGAGATGGGGATGCAAATGTGTTTGGGGTACGAAGAAACCCTCATCTAGACATTTGTCCGATTAGGGGCGTCGAGCGTTACTTTGAAGTGGCGCGAGGGATGAACGTGGACCTGACACGAGGATACTTGTTCCGTCCAACCACACCTGACAGAGGTATAAAAGACGCCCCTTTCTCCTCCACGGCGGCAGAATCTAGACTAAAAGTGTACCTTGGTGAAATGAACACAGATGAAGGAGAAACCCTACACGGCGTTCGATCTGGATGTGCCATTACTCTAGCTCTTACAGGCGTCGAACTGTCTGAAATTATGGATCACGTGGGTTGGACGAGGCGCCATACGGCACTCTATTACATGCAATTAGCAAAAGTATTGAATCCAGCTGGTGCCTCAGCTCGTCTTGCATCAAACGAGGGGGCAGCGCTCACTAATTCGTGGGAAAATACCAATCAACTAAAACAGTTTGTTTGCGCCTTCCCATGTGGGGAATACTCGAGGAAGAGATCATTAGATGATCAATGACGAAACGACACATTCCCCTAATTAGGGCCAACAATACTTATAAAGATAGAGAATCTTATCATATCCAACAAACCGCCAGCCTAGTGATGATCATGAATAGTGAGTTAGTATTGGGGTCATGCTCTTCACTAGACACCAGTTTGTTTCGGTTGTGAGTAGTGTAGAATGTTGTCCACGAGCCCCCTTTTGGTGGGTTTTTTGGTGGGTTTTGGAATTTTTGGTGGGTTCAAAGTGGGTTCTATTGTTCTCCGGTTGTCAAGGGGACCACGTGACGTCACCGGGCAAGTTCGGGCGAATCTTGTTGTTAAGGGTTGACTATTTAACGCGCGCGATTTGAAATTTTTATCACAAAACATTTCTTATAACATGAAGTTCTTATATCTACGAAGAAGATACTGAAGAAAATGACAAGTTTATTGAAACTAGGCTCTAGAGGTTATCATGTTACCGTTAAGGAGTTCAACGGACAGATAAGATTCCACATCAGAAAGTACACTGACCTCGAAGGATTGAAAACTATACCAAATATCCGATAATTTATACTAGGGATTGAGCCATAGAATATAGTGACAAAAAGTGCATACTAACATAATTCAGAAAACATATTTATTTTCCATGATAAACGGAACAATATAGATGATAACTTATCAAATATATTTCCAAGTAGGAATATTTGTTCGATAACTCCATAAATTCAAATTTGCTGATAAAGCAGTAATGACTCCCAGGAGAGTTGCACAGAACAATGTTTGTCCAGACTTGTCCACGGAGCGGAACAAAACGTTATTCAAACCAACAAACCGATCACAAGAAAGTTCTTTATTTTTCATAACAATAGAGATGTAAAATCACATTTAATGATTAATAAAAATATCAATAACAATTACAGTGCGTTAATATATACTAACTCACTTTTCATATTTATACGGAAAATTACGGTTCTTAACCCTAAGAGATCGTCTTATTGTTGGTTTCTTGTAACTAAGTAGATCCCCTTCCATGTAATTCTTTAACTTCAAGCGACGAGGTTTCAGTCTTGATATAGAATCAACTGGTGGTGTTAGAATAGAGGAAGGTGGTGGTGTTAAAGTAGAAGAGTGCTCGTTATATTTTAAAGGGGATTGGGTCACAAGATTTTCAGTATTCAACAATGAAGAAGTTTCAGGTCTGTTATACTCTGTTTCTAATAAAGGAGTAGAGCTTGTATTTGATGATTCGAGTGGTACAGTGTTAGTTTTCCTAGACAGCACAATGTTATCTGATGGTATAAAAACCTCGTTTGATAATTGTTCTGGTTGTATTCTTGGCACTTCATTGATATGATCTATTTTATGTTTGTATCGTAAGAAGTTGTTTTGGAGCTGGATATATTGCCTTGCTTTTTGACTGGCACCAATTGATGGATCACGCAAAATGTTATTCATTTTACTTTGTATTTCTTGCATCCTTGCCATTTCTGGTGGTTGTTGACCTTGTAGATACTGTAACAATTCTTGCTGGAATTTTGGCTCTTGGTACACCGTTTTTTCTTCTGGGAATATATTCGTTTTAAATCGACAGTCATCGGGAGTAGTTGTTTTCAAATCGAGAAAAAAATACCCGTAAGGGCGACTCACTGCTTGATCATACTTTTGTAGAAAAAAGTCTGTTTGTCCAGGATACATTTGTTTGGCCAAATTGAGGATTTGAAGTTTATCTCTGGGGTTTTTGAATATCACCATATAATGACAATTCAAGCTAATATCTCGATTTACTTTCCCCTGATGAAAGATATTCTGCACCATGTAGATAACACTCAGATTGCGATGATGTGAGCCTTTTGTAAAGAGGTTAACGATCCGTTTATCATTTCCAGTTTCAGTCATTTGATCATCAATAACTATAAGATTCCTTACATTGACGTCAAAAAAGCTATCTTTTTCCAGATCCTGGGGAATTCCTCTTACAAATTCTATTTCAGGAAATGTGTTGATTACCATTTCTACATATGAAGGTTGCCATTGAGAATAACAATATACAATGCGTTGAGGTGGTTGACTGATCATAGTTCGCGCATGCTCCAATAGTTTTTGGACCCAGACAGTTTTTCCACAACCAGTTGTTCCCGCAACCATGCATGTGAACGGATGCAAAAGTTTAAAATCAGTGCAATTATCCGATTCCATGGTTCCTATGACTCGATTTGTAACAAATGTTTGTTTATAGGGAATGTTTTGTGTATCACTTCTTTGGTAAAGCAATGTTCTTTCTGGACCATTTATTTTGTGTACTCGAACAAGATGGCTCGAAAGGTTTTGTACCACTTTATGACACACAGGACAGCTCCGACCCATGTTGTGGTTTGATAAGAATGATTTGAATTTGACCCCTACAAATCTTTATATACGTAATTATTGTTGCCTATCGGCTATCAGGCTATTTGCTATTGGCTATCAGGTTATCAGCCTATCAGGCTATTGGCTATTGGATATCAGGCTATCAGGCTATCAGGCTATCAGGCTATCAGGCTATCAGGCTATCAGGCTATCAGGCTATCAGGCTATCAGGCTATCAGGCTATCAGGCTATCAGGCTATCAGGCTATCAGGCTATCAGGCTATCAGGCTATCAGGCTATCAGGCTATCAGGCTATCAGGCTATCAGGCTATCAGGCTATCAGGCTATCAGGCTATCAGGCTATCAGGCTATCAGGCTATCAGGCTATCAGGCTATCAGGCTATCAGGCTATCAGGCTATCAGGCTATCAGGCTATCAGGCTATCAGGCTATCAGGCTATCAGGCTATCAGGCTATCAGGCTATCAGGCTATCAGGCTATCACGCTATCAGGCTATCAGGCTATCAGGCTATCAGGCTATCAGGCTATCAGGCTATCAGGCTATCAGGCTATCAGGCTATCAGGCTATCAGGCTATCAGGCTATCAGGCTATCAGGCTATCAGGCTATCAGGCTATCAGGCTATCAGGCTATCAGGCTATCAGGCTATCAGGCTATCAGGCTATCAGGCTATCAGGCTATCAGGCTATCAGGCTATCAGGCTATCAGGCTATCAGGCTATCAGGCTATCAGGCTATCAGGCTATCAGGCTATCAGGCTATCAGGCTATCAGGCTATCAGGCTATCAGGCTATCAGGCTATCAGGCTATCAGGCTATCAGGCTATCAGGCTATCAGGCTATCAGGCTATCAGGCTATCAGGCTATTGGCTATCAGTCTATCAGGCTATCAGGCTATCAGGCTATCAGGCTATCAGGCTATCAGGCTATTGGTGAGGCTATCAGGCTATTGGCTATCAGGCTGTCAGGCTATCAGGCTATCAGGCTATAAATACCAAAGCACTTTTAAATTAAAGTCACTCTTCTATCATGTCTCATGTGGTAAGGAACAACCTGGGCTATCTCCAATGTCTGGTTTATTGTCCTTCTCAGCAAAGAAAATTTCTTCTTGAATCTGCAACTCCTGAACAGGTCCATGCTATTGTCCAGGTTATTCATAATTATTTTCATGGCTACCTTCAAATGACTGAAGAAGAAAGAAGAATTCTCCGTCCCTACAAAAAGTCAATTTATGCTCTTCATCACCCTTCCGAATCGTTCAAGAAAAAGAAACAAATTCTTGTACAAGAGGGGGGTAGTTTTATTACAGAACTGTTATCCCCTTTTATATCGGGTCTTTTAATGTTATAAGACTTCAGTAAGATAGAAAATACCATTCATTTGGTCAAGGAAGTGGTAGAGTGCACATCAACATGAAACGAAAATTGAGCTGGGAAAATGAAGATGAAAGCGGTGACAGTGACGAAGAGGAAAGTGAGGAAGAACCAATTATCCAATCTGTTTTAGACGGTCTTTCTGATGGTGTATCTCATCAAGATGCTAAGGATCTCCTGCATAGTATGGCTGTTTCGAAAAACATTGTCTATTGGACTCCAGCCGGCGAACTTGTACGAAATCAACAACGTATCCCTTTGTCTAGTATCACAGATCTTTTAGAGTATGTTCTATTGCCTTATAATAGTGATGTTCCTACACCCAAGGCCTTGAACTCATTTTTAAAGGGCTTGGCCGAGCTAGGTATCAACAAACAATCGATTCGTAACAAAAAAGTTTTGAGTGATTTGCTTGAGAAAGAAGATGATTTATCAAGTGAAAATTCAAGTTATTATGATAGTGATGCTGATAGTGATGATGACGAACATGATATTGATAATGATGATCAAGAAGAAGAAGAAAGTGAAAATGATTCTGACCAAAGTAGACAAGAGGATGATGAGGATGATACCCCAACAGAGACCTGTGCTCATTGTGAAAACGATGATATCAAAGTGCATCGAGTTCTAGAATGTCCAAGGTGTATGTGGAGGGATGGAATCAACAATTTTCCGAGTTTGACTCAATGTTCAATATGTCAACACGATATTCCAGGGGATAATCATACTAAAAAAGCTGTCATCACAAGATGTCATAATTGTAAAACCATTCACCATCGTGATCAAACAAAGGACGAATTCTTTCGACTTGATGAAAAATCATTGTAGTCGAATAACATTTTTTACATAATCAACGCTAAAACTTGTATTGTCTTAACATTTGTTAAGAAATAAAACTTGTTTTGAAGTGACTGATTAATGAATTTTAATTGATTAACGCATTAAGGGTTAAGAACCGTAATTTTCCGTATAAATATGAAAAGTGAGTTAGTATATATTAACGCACTGTAATTGTTATTGATATTTTTATTAATCATTAAATGTGATTTTACATCTCTATTGTTATGAAAAATAAAGAACTTTCTTGTGATCGGTTTGTTGGTTTGAATAACGTTTTGTTCCGCTCCGTGGACAAGTCTGGACAAACATTGTTCTGTGCAACTCTCCTGGGAGTCATTACTGCTTTATCAGCAAATTTGAATTTATGGAGTTATCGAACAAATATTCCTACTTGGAAATATATTTGATAAGTTATCATCTATATTGTTCCGTTTATCATGGAAAATAAATATGTTTTCTGAATTATGTTAGTATGCACTTTTTGTCACTATATTCTATGGCTCAATCCCTAGTATAAATTATCGGATATTTGGTATAGTTTTCAATCCTTCGAGGTCAGTGTACTTTCTGATGTGGAATCTTATCTGTCCGTTGAACTCCTTAACGGTAACATGATAACCTCTAGAGCCTAGTTTCAATAAACTTGTCATTTTCTTCAGTATCTTCTTCGTAGATATAAGAACTTCATGTTATAAGAAATGTTTTGTGATAAAAATTTCAAATCGCGCGCGTTAAATAGTCAACCCTTAACAACAAGGTTCGCCCGAACTTGCTAGGTGACGTCACGTGGTCCCCTTGACAACCGGAGAACAATAGAACCCACTTTGAACCCACCAAAAATTCCAAAACCCACCAAAAAACCCACCAAAAACCGACCAAAAGGGGGCTCGTGGACAACATTCTACACTACTGTTGTGTGATAACACTACACGACCTTATTAAGGGGGGAGCCAAAATTTTCTCCAATCTTATGTGCGATGCGACAATGGATGCAGTGTAGAATAGGTTACTATTCACGCTGGATAAATTAAAGCAGCGTATATAAGACTATGACTATGAATAAATTATGCACTTCGGCTCAACTAATTGACCAGCTAGGCGGGCGCTAATGGTGTCTGGTAATTATCGCAGTATGTATTATTTTTTGTCCCACCTCACCCACCCTTTATATCGTATCACACTGTGACCATTGTTTTTGTCGCCAAAATTTTCCCCAATCTTATGTGCGATGCGACAATGGATGCAGTGTAGAATAGGTTACTTTGTTGACTCGTTTCGTATTGATTTTCCATGATTCTATCCGTCATGATTATTCTATTTGATTAATTTTCGACACTCACCGTTGTTTTTAATACTAGTTTTTTTCCATGGGGGAGGGGGAGGAATCTGGGGACAAAATTCAATTTTATAGGAAGTTACAACAAACCATAGATGAAACGAAATAAATAAATAAATAAATAAATATAACAAAACAACAGAAAGAGAAAGGAAGAAAATATTAAAAGGAGAAACAAATTAGAGAAAGAAAAATGAAATTTAGAAAAAATAAGAAGAACAAAAAAACAGATGCTTAACGTGTGGATCGAACTCTCAACCACTCATTTATTTATTTTAATTGTCAAAACAATGGGACGATTCCTCCGAGACTATCAAAGATGCTGGAGCAGCGAATCGACTTACGTTACGGATGAAGATTTCGGCCTCATCCACGCTATCCCGACAGGTGTTTCAACCAGCGCCACCGAGGGGGAAGTTAATCAGCCCCTAGACTATGTACGACTAACCCCTTGGCCAATTGGGCAACTGTCCACATCAGCAAGTCTAAAATCTGTAGTCAATGTAGTACATATCCCAAAGGAATTAGGGTGCTATGTTTATGCAAATCCACGCCTACATCGATGGCACAATATGCTAGCACGACCAAACCTAAGTTCCATAGTTTTGTTCCGAGTCGGATCAAATCATCCAGACGGCCTTTTTTGCTGTGTTGGTTTGTTGGTTTATTATTATTGTTGTTGTTGTTATTGTTGAGTTTTTTTGTTGTTGTTCTTTTTTTTTTCCAGAGTGAAATACACGTTAAACTTATTTTGAGTTTGAAAATTTTCAACTATTTCAAATATAAAAAATAGAATTAAACGTTACAGTCAAATAAAACCGTGTTTGTTTTTGCGCAAATCGTACTTATGAAATTTCTATTCAAGTCGACGTTTTCAACAAATTAAAGGCGCTCTCAGAGCGCATGCTTTGGTGCAAAAGTGCAGTATTAAGTTGTTGGTATTTTAAATGATTTGAAGTTGCAATAGATAACAGTTACAAACAATGACATGAATAATAGTTTATAATTATAGGACTATATCCACAATTCAGTGCAACATGTTTTATTTATTTTTCATGATTATTGTAGAGTTTGGCAACATGAAGAACGTTAAAAATCCCATTAATATATTAGTACATGTTGTTTTTAATTTAGTGTATCACCTTACAAGAGCATAGATTACTTCATATCGTAATTTTAATATTTTAATTATTGAGAAATGTTCTTCTGAATGGTTACAGTTCAGCTCATGTTGTTGCATATTTAGTTAACTCATGAGCTGATCATGGTTTACATGAAGTCTTCTAATTTACTGAGCAATGTTCTTCTAAATGGCTACAGTTGTTTAGTGCATAATTTTACAAACCCAATCGAGTAAAATCGTAGCCTGCGTACACACACCTAGTAAAATCGCCGATAATTACAATTTTCGAGTGATTTTAAGGCCATTCAGTTGATCGTGAGTCGTAGCCAAAGTTCTTTCATCTTGGGTTACCTGTGGTGTTACATTCATCCGTCACCCCTAATCCTGCGCCGTGACATAGCTTTCGAGTGGTTTAATTTTTTAAAACCTGTGAAATGAAACAACCATTACAATGTTATAACAGGATAGTCAAGTTTAATTATATTGTTTTCCTTTTGCAAATGGTATTGTTTCACTGGTTTATAATTGAACAATCCCACGTAAATTATACGGGATTTTGCTATCAAACGAACCACATAAAGCGGGCCCATATAGCCTATCGTCTCAAAAATTACATACATGAGACTGTACAAATTGTAATAGAAATGTGTGCATTATATCGATACTATTGCAAAATACAATATTGTTTTATGCACATTATATTTCAATATCTATGTTTAAAAAGTACGACCTTAGCGTCTGCCAATTATTTAAAACAACAACCATAATTCCAGCTAGTCGTTGGATATTAAAGCTATGATGAATGAAACGAAGTTTATAAGTATAAAAACAACAAAAAACTCACCTCTACTCAGCGTTGAAAATCAATCCAGAGTCAATCCAGTGTTGCTTGTGCAAAGCATGTGCGATGTACTCGTTCCTAGTCTCTTCCGTGACAGTAAAAAGGACATACGAGTGGGGATTATCACTTGGGTTACCTGTGGTGTTACATTCATCCCTCATCCTGCGTCATAGCAATGCTTTGGAGCATATATATATGCACCAAAGCAAAAATGTGTGACTTAAATAGAAAGTTCTGCAAAAAAATACTTGAAATTGAAAAACATACACACAGACTCAAAAAAACCTACAAAATACTTACCTAGAGCAACAAAAACGCCACCCGGGCATTGTTTTCGCGCAAAACGTTTCTTCTTTAGAATACTATTTTGTATTCAAGCAAGAAAGTAGCTCTGCATCTTTCTCAATTTTGACGTTTGTCCAAAGACCTACAAATCAATGCCTTGCAGTGACTGCAGCACCATTTGTTTGTGCGTAAAAAGCCAACATATTGTCGCTAAAAAAATCTTGACAAAGTGATTTTCTAGCGCTTTGTGATGTTGTGATTCGAACAACTGCACAGGAAGCCCGTTGACGCTTGCACGCGCGTGACGTTTCTGGATGAAAACCACTGCTGTTTGATGATAATAACGGCTCAGATTGTCTAAAAAAGTCAACAGTTTGGTGCATCTATAGGACGAACTGCAAACAGCAACAAATTCGACAAAGTTTGGAGCCATGGTAGGCCTTTAATTACTACTTTTCAAACATCATGAAGTTTGAAAAGTAGCAAAGAGTTCACTTTCTGAAAGAAAACAGAAAGGAGGATCACTTTGCTTTGCTAAATTAAAAGTGCTACGTTTGTTTATTTGAATGCATTTCGTCCATTTTGATTCGACGGTCAGGAATGCAAAGTGAAGCTTGGAACTCGATTAAAGGCCACCACTAGAATGCGGGTTGTGCGATTTATCAATGTTGTGATGTTCTAATAACACAAAGAGCGCAACGAATTGTTTGAAATCGGCCATGGCTCTAGACTTAGAATGATTTTTTCAAGTGGGAAAGGCAGGACTCCATGCCGCAGTTGTGATGAGTTTCCCATGATCCTTTGCAATCACTATCATCTATTTATGATACAATTGAGGCTCATAGCTGGACTAAAGTAAACAATTTGCAAAGAAACAAACAAATACAACATGAAATGAGAAAATGAATGTTTGAAAAAATGTATAAGCAAATGGATGAATAAATAGCTAAAAATCTTGAAGACTGAGAATCACAATGAATGCTGATTATGTGAAAAAACTCTAGTCAAAGCATAAAAAAAAATAGTTAAAAAAATAGCTCTAAAATATATGACTTTCATAATGCGCAAATGAAAGATGGAAAAAATGAGTAAGAAATAAAAAAAAGAAATAAATTGACGGATATAAACGAGAAGAAAATGATGAAGTGAACTAAGGTGCTTTATAGCTCATTTCACCTATTGTCTCAAAACGCTTTACAATCTCGAACATTTATAGCATGCAATTCCGTTTTACAAGCATTAGGTTGATTAGTAGTTAGTAGGTATTAGAGTAGGCCTATCACCAGGGATGGTCACCGGGACCTGCCTCCTCGGTCGGTCCTTCTTTTACATGCTCCGGTCATTGGTTATATATCAGTGTAGGCTGTATTGTAAAATCCACTCAATTCTCTAATCGCAAAGAATTTTCCCAAGAACCTTTTCAATCGGACAAATTATTTTCCAAAAGCATTGCAGATCATTCGATTTACACAAATCCCGGTGGAAAATATCAATAAAATTTCCTTTAAACTTCTCACGCGGTCTTCGACATGACAAACCGTTATTATTTTGCTAAGTTTATATTTCTGAAGAGCAAATAGAACTAACGCGGATCTCTAATTAGCGCACTGAGATAGGTTTAAGGACTCACGTTATCAAGCAATCCATTCGCTATTGCGGTTACGTCTGTTTCAATCCCATTTCAAATGAATTTATTGGTAGCATATAATAGTTTGGTCCAATGTTTTCATTCAGTCTTGTTTGACTTTGTTGACTCGTTTCGTATTGATTTTCCATGATTCTATCCGTCATTATTTTTCTATTTGATTAATTTTCGACACTCACCGTTGTTTTTAATACTAGTTTTTTTCCATGGGGGAGGGGGAGGAATCCGGGGACAAAATTCAATTTTATAGGAAGTTACAACAAACCATAGATAAAACGAAAAAAATAAATAAATAAATAAATAAATATAACAAAACAACAGAAAGAGAAAGGAAGAAAATATTAAAAGGAGAAACAAACTAGAGAAAAAAAAATGAAATTTAGAAAAAAATAAGAATAACAAAAAAACAGATGCTTAACGTGGGGATCGAACTCTCAACCACTCATTTATTTATTTTAATTGTCAAAACAATGGGACTATTCCTCCGAGACTATCAAAGATGCTGGAGCAGCGAATCGACTTACGTTACGGATGAAGATTTCGGCCTCATCCACGCTATCCCGACAGGTGTTTCAACCAGCGACACCGAGGGAGAAGTTAATCAGCACCTAGTGTATGTACGACTAACCCCTTGGCCAATTGGGCAACTGTCCACATCAGCAAGTCTAAAATCTGTAGTCAATGTAGTACATATCCCGAAGGAATTAGGGTGCTATGTTAATGCAAATCCACGCCCACATCGATGGCACAATATGCTAGCACGACCAAACCTAAGTTCCATAGTTTTGTTCCGAGTCGGATCAAATCATCCAGACGGCCTTTTTTGCTGTGTTGGTTTGTTGGTTTATTATTATTGTTGTTGTTGTTGTTATTGTTGAGTTTTTTTGTTGTTGTTCTTTTTTTTTTTTTTTTTTTTTTTTTTTTTTTCCAGAGTGAAATACACGTTAAACTTATTTTGAGTTTGAAAATTTTCAACTATTTCAAATATAAAAAATAGAATTAAACGTTACAGTCAAATAAAACCGTGTTTGTTTTTGCGCAAATCGTACTTATGAAATTTCTATTCAAGTCGACGTTTTCAACAAATTAAAGGCGCTCTCAGAGCGCATGCTTTGGTGCAAAAGTGCAGTATTAAGTTGTTGGTATTTTAAATGATTTGAAGTTGCAATAGATAACAGTTACAAACAATGACATGAATAATAGTTTATAATTATAGGACTATATCCACAATTCAGTGCAACATGTTTTATTTATTTTTCATGATTATTGTAGAGTTTGGCAACATGAAGAACGTTAAAAATCCCATTAATATATTAGTACATGTTGTTTTTAATTTAGTGTATCACCTTACAAGAGCATAGATTACTTCATATCGTAATTTTAATATTTTAATTATTGAGAAATGTTCTTCTGAATGGTTACAGTTCAGCTCATGTTGTTGCATATTTAGTTAACTCATGAGCTGATCATGGTTTACATGAAGTCTTCTAATTTACTGAGCAATGTTCTTCTAAATGGCTACAGTTGTTTAGTGCATAATTTTACAAACCCAATCGAGTAAAATCGTAGCCTGCGTACACACACCTAGTAAAATCGCCGATAATTACAATTTTCGAGTGATTTTAAGGCCATTCAGTTGATCGTGAGTCGTAGCCAAAGTTCTTTCATCTTGGGTTACCTGTGGTGTTACATTCATCCGTCACCCCTAATCCTGCGCCGTGACATAGCTTTCGAGTGGTTTAATTTTTTAAAACCTGTGAAATGAAACAACCATTACAATGTTATAACAGGATAGTCAAGTTTAATTATATTGTTTTCCTTTTGCAAATGGTATTGTTTCACTGGTTTATAATTGAACAATCCCACGTAAATTATACGGGATTTTGCTATCAAACGAACCACATAAAGCGGGCCCATATAGCCTATCGTCTCAAAAATTACATACATGAGACTGTACAAATTGTAATAGAAATGTGTGCATTATATCGATACTATTGCAAAATACAATATTGTTTTATGCACATTATATTTCAATATCTATGTTTAAAAAATACGACCTTAGCGTCTGCCAATTATTTAAAACAACAACCATAATTCCAGCTAGTCGTTGGATATTAAAGCTATGATGAATGAAACGAAGTTTATAAGTATAAAAACAACAAAAAACTCACCTCTACTCAGCGTTGAAAATCAATCCAGAGTCAATCCAGTGTTGCTTGTGCAAAGCATGTGCGATGTACTCGTTCCTAGTCTCTTCCGTGACAGTAAAAAGGACATACGAGTGGGGATTATCACTTGGGTTACCTGTGGTGTTACATTCATCCCTCATCCTGCGTCATAGCAATGCTTTGGAGCATATATATATGCACCAAAGCAAAAATGTGTGACTTAAATAGAAAGTTCTGCAAAAAAATACTTGAAATTGAAAAACATACACACAGACTCAAAAAAACCTACAAAATACTTACCTAGAGCAACAAAAACGCCACCCGGGCATTGTTTTCGCGCAAAACGTTTCTTCTTTAGAATACTATTTTGTATTCAAGCAAGAAAGTAGCTCTGCATCTTTCTCAATTTTGACGTTTGTCCAAAGACCTACAAATCAATGCCTTGCAGTGACTGCAGCACCATTTGTTTGTGCGTAAAAAGCCAACATATTGTCGCTAAAAAAATCTTGACAAAGTGATTTTCTAGCGCTTTGTGATGTTGTGATTCGAACAACTGCACAGGAAGCCCGTTGACGCTTGCACGCGCGTGACGTTTCTGGATGAAAACCACTGCTGTTTGATGATAATAACGGCTCAGATTGTCTAAAAAAGTCAACAGTTTGGTGCATCTATAGGACGAACTGCAAACAGCAACAAATTCGACAAAGTTTGGAGCCATGGTAGGCCTTTAATTACTACTTTTCAAACATCATGAAGTTTGAAAAGTAGCAAAGAGTTCACTTTCTGAAAGAAAACAGAAAGGAGGATCACTTTGCTTTGCTAAATTAAAAGTGCTACGTTTGTTTATTTGAATGCATTTCGTCCATTTTGATTCGACGGTCAGGAATGCAAAGTGAAGCTTGGAACTCGATTAAAGGCCACCACTAGAATGCGGGTTGTGCGATTTATCAATGTTGTGATGTTCTAATAACACAAAGAGCGCAACGAATTGTTTGAAATCGGCCATGGCTCTAGACTTAGAATGATTTTTTCAAGTGGGAAAGGCAGGACTCCATGCCGCAGTTGTGATGAGTTTCCCATGATCCTTTGCAATCACTATCATCTATTTATGATACAATTGAGGCTCATAGCTGGACTAAAGTAAACAATTTGCAAAGAAACAAACAAATACAACATGAAATGAGAAAATGAATGTTTGAAAAAATGTATAAGCAAATGGATGAATAAATAGCTAAAAATCTTGAAGACTGAGAATCACAATGAATGCTGATTATGTGAAAAAACTCTAGTCAAAGCATAAAAAAAAATAGTTAAAAAAATAGCTCTAAAATATATGACTTTCATAATGCGCAAATGAAAGATGGAAAAAATGAGTAAGAAATAAAAAAAAGAAATAAATTGACGGATATAAACGAGAAGAAAATGATGAAGTGAACTAAGGTGCTTTATAGCTCATTTCACCTATTGTCTCAAAACGCTTTACAATCTCGAACATTTATAGCATGCAATTCCGTTTTACAAGCATTAGGTTGATTAGTAGTTAGTAGGTATTAGAGTAGGCCTATCACCAGGGATGGTCACCGGGACCTGCCTCCTCGGTCGGTCCTTCTTTTACATGCTCCGGTCATTGGTTATATATCAGTGTAGGCTGTATTGTAAAATCCACTCAATTCTCTAATCGCAAAGAATTTTCCCAAGAACCTTTTCAATCGGACAAATTATTTTCCAAAAGCATTGCAGATCATTCGATTTACACAAATCCCGGTGGAAAATATCAATAAAATTTCCTTTAAACTTCTCACGCGGTCTTCGACATGACAAACCGTTATTATTTTGCTAAGTTTATATTTCTGAAGAGCAAATAGAACTAACGCGGATCTCTAATTAGCGCACTGGGATAGGTTTAAGGACTCACGTTATCAAGCAATCCATTCGCTATTGCGGTTACGTCTGTTTCAATCCCATTTCAAATGAATTTATTGGTAGCATATAATAGTTTGGTCCAATGTTTTCATTCAGTCTTGTTTGACTTTGTTGACTCGTTTCGTATTGATTTTCCATGATTCTATCCGTCATTATTTTTCTATTTGATTAATTTTCGACACTCACCGTTGTTTTTAATACTAGTTTTTTTCCATGGGGGAGGGGGAGGAATCCGGGGACAAAATTCAATTTTATAGGAAGTTACAACAAACCATAGATAAAACGAAAAAAATAAATAAATAAATAAATAAATATAACAAAACAACAGAAAGAGAAAGGAAGAAAATATTAAAAGGAGAAACAAACTAGAGAAAAAAAAATGAAATTTAGAAAAAAATAAGAATAACAAAAAAACAGATGCTTAACGTGGGGATCGAACTCTCAACCACTCATTTATTTATTTTAATTGTCAAAACAATGGGACTATTCCTCCGAGACTATCAAAGATGCTGGAGCAGCGAATCGACTTACGTTACGGATGAAGATTTCGGCCTCATCCACGCTATCCCGACAGGTGTTTCAACCAGCGACACCGAGGGAGAAGTTAATCAGCACCTAGTGTATGTACGACTAACCCCTTGGCCAATTGGGCAACTGTCCACATCAGCAAGTCTAAAATCTGTAGTCAATGTAGTACATATCCCGAAGGAATTAGGGTGCTATGTTAATGCAAATCCACGCCCACATCGATGGCACAATATGCTAGCACGACGAAACCCAAGTTCCATAGTTTTGTTCCGAGTCGGATCAAATCATCCAGACGGCCTTTTTTGGTGTGTTGGTTTGTTGGTTTATTATTATTGTTGTTGTTGTTATTGTTGAGTTTTTTTGTTGTTGTTCTTTTTTTTTGTTGTTGTTGTTGTTGTTGATTTTTTCCAGAGTGAAATACACGTTAAAGATTATTCGATTTACACAAATCCCGGCAAACAACAAAAAATCTATAAATTCACAAAAACTCAAAATCATTACTTTCAAATCACTGAATAAAGATGAGAAAGCAAAAGCTTTCAGAAAATACCACTTTTGCATGATTTGAGTAAATGTTTCTATTTGACGACATTATTAGCTTTAGTCCAATCACAGGAGGAGTGCATGGCCAATATCAAGTTAAAACATATTTTCTGAACCTGGGGATCCCAAACATACAGAAAAACCCGTCTAACTTGATATTTGGAATTTGACTACAAAAATATCCCAGAAAAGCTATTTTGACAAATCCACTCAGATTTAAACAGCAAAAAATCTATAAATTCACAAAAACTCAAAATCATTGCTTTCAAATCACTGAATAAAGATGATAAGAGCAAAAGCTTTCAGAAAATACCACTTTTGCATGTTTTGAGTAAACGTTTCTATTTGACGACATTTTTAGCTTTTGTCCAATCACAGGAGGAGTGCATGTCCAATATCAATTTAAAACACATTTTCTGAACATGGGGATCCCAAAGATACAGAAAAACCCGTCTAACTTAATATTTGGAATTTGACTTCAAAAATATCCCAGAAAAGCTATTTTGACAAATCCACTCAGATTTAAACAGCAAAAAATCTATAAATTCACAAAACTCAAAATAATTGCTTTCAAATCACTGAATAAAGATGAGAAGAGCAAAAGCTTTCAGAAAATACCACTTTTGCATGTTTTGAGTAAACGTTTCTATTTGACGACATTATTAGCTTTTGTCCAATCACAGGAGGAGTGCATGGCCAATATCAATTTAAAACACATTTTCTGAACATGGGGATCCCAAACATACAGAAAAACCCGTCTAACTTGATATTTGGACTTTGACTTCAAAAATATCCCAGAAAAGCTATTTTCCAAAATCCACTCAAACTGAAATAGCAAAAACCATATAAACTCACGAAAATTCAAAATCATTATTTCAAATCACTGAATAAAGATGAGAAGAGCAAAAGCTTTCAGAAAACACCACTTTTGCATGATTTGAGTAAATGTTTCTATTTGACGACATTATTAGCTTTTGTCCAATCACAGGAGGAGTGCATGGCTAATATCAAGTTAAAACACATTTTCTGAACCTGGGGATCCCAAACATACAGAAAAACCCGTCTAACTTGATATTTGGAATTTGACTTCAAAAATATCCCAGAAAAGCTATTTTGACAAATCCACTCAGATGTAAACAGCAAAAAATCTAGAAATTCACAAAAACTCAAAATCATTACTTTCAAATCACTGAATAAAGATGAGGAGAGCAAAAGCTTTCAGAAAATACCACTTTTGCATGATTTGAGTAAACGTTTCTATTTGACGACATTATTAGCTTTTGTCCAATCACAGGAAGAGTGCGTGGCCAATATCAAGTTAAAACACATTTTCTGAACCTGGTGGTCCCAAACATACACGAAAACTCATCTGACTTGATATTTGGAATTTAACTTCAAAAATATCCCATAAAAGCTATTTTGACAAATCCACTCAGATTTAAACAGCAAAAAATCTATAAATTCACAAAAACTCAAAATCATTACTTTCAAATCACTGAATAAAGATCAGGAGAGCAAAAGCTTTCAGAAAATACCACTTTTGCATGATTTGAGTAAATTTTTCTATTTGACGGCATCATTAGCTTTTGTCCAATCACAGGAGGAGGGTGTGGCCAATAGCAACTTAAAACATATTTTGTAAACCAGGTGGTCCCAAACAAACAGAAAAACCCAGCTAACTTGATTTTTGGACTTTGATTTCAAAAACATCCCAGAAAATCTATTTTCCAAAATCCACTCAAACTGAAATAGCAAAAACTATATAAATTCACGAAAACTCAAAATCATATCCTTCAAATCACTGAATAGGGATTAAGAGTGCAAAATATTTCAGAAAATACCATTTTTTGCAAGATTTGAGTAAATATTTCTATTTGAGGGCAAATTTAGCTTTTGTCCAATCACAGGAGAAGGGCTTGGCCAATATCAACCTAAAACAGATTTTCTGAACATACAGGAAAACCCATCTAACTTGATATTTGGACTTTGACTTCAAAACTATTCCAGAAAAGCTATTTTGACAAATCCACTCAAATTGACACAGCAAAAAATCTGAATAAAAATCTGAATAAAGATCAGGAGAGCAAAAGCTTTCAGAAAATACCATTTTTGCATGATTTGAGTAAATATTTCTATTTGACAGCATATTTTGCTTTTGTCCAATCAAAGGAGGAGTGTGTTGCCAATATCAAGTTAAAACACATTTTCTGAACCTGAGGGTCCCAAACATACAGAAAAACCCGTCTAACTTGATATTTGGACTTTGACTTCAAAAATATGCCAGAAAAGCTATTTTGACAAATACTCTCAGATTGAAACTCCAAATTCCAATTCCAGTGATTTGGAAGTAATGATTTTTCCGTTGAGACTACAACATAATAATATGTGAAACACAAAAAAATGACATTACATGGAATGAAGAACATTAGACTGTTTTTTAAAAAATCGACCCCTACCTTCAAACGAATCAAACAACATCGCTTAACTTAATGAAATTTTCATTTGTAAAGAAATTCATGATAATCTTATTTTAATGTCTTGGAAATTGGAGACAACAGTTCATTGATTTTCTTAGCAAATTTTAAAGAAAGTTGATTTCTGTTTTACAACATTTTTTTGGCTTTATTCTTTGTAAACGGGAGTGTTTTTTCATCAAAATACCCCATTTTCTATGACTTGTATCTCAGAAACAAACAAAGTGATCCGCAATTTTTATTGCATTTCTGAAATCCTCATATAATAAAATAGCTTAGTTTGCACAAAAGTTCTTAAAATTGACATTAGAAATCCATTTACCCAGAGACGTCTTTCAGTGGATGAAATGTGTAAAATATAGTTTATATTTACTATTCATTATAGAGTGCAAACAGCAAAAAAAGACAAAAGAGTTATCTCAAAATAGCACCATCTAGTGGTATTTATGTTTCACAAATTTAGTGCATGCACTCTAGTATTATTAATTATAATATACAGCAATAATTTATAATTTTAGACTATTCAACTTACATTCACCTAATCCATGGGGCCACTTGTTCTCCTGTTACTTTGTAGTACAAACATAGAGTTTGTCCAGACTTGCAGTGGTATTCTGTCCAGTCTTGATCCCTCCTGTATCACAAAACCAGTTCAATGGACTTACTGAAACAAGAGTGATTACTCGGGGTACCCCCGAGGTGGCCCCGAGTCATAGTTTACCTTTCAGTCTATGTATCATGTACCCTGGGTACCAGAGGCCGCGAGGGGCTGAGAAAGAGAGGAAAAAGAGGCGGCTGAGACTAGAAAGAGAGGAAAAAGAGAGGCAGCTGCGACGAGCAGCTGCCAGGCAGCTGCCTCTCTTCTTCCTCTCTTTCTCAGCCCTTCGCGGCCTCTGGTACCCAGGGTATGTATCATGCAGAGTTTTGGAAATTTGCCGCGTACTGCGCATGTCACTCACGGGCTTTAGGATTCTCCTTGCTTCGAGTCGTGAAAAATGTTTAATAACAACCAAAATACTCTTATTGAATGCTAAAAAACACTACATAAATCACCTTATACTCACATTTAATTTGCGTGTTTTTATTCTTCCAAATACGACAATATTTAGCTGGTTTACAATCCCATTTCATAACTCGTTATGATCCGAACGTTACCGGACGAAGAAATCTGCTGAGCCTGCACCCTGAGCCTGCAATAAAATGACCGCATCGACACAGGAAGCCCTCTCCTAAAAAACAACCTCGTTTCCAGAGCCCCTCTTATCGCAAGATGGCGGACGCTCGAAGAAAGAAACAGTGCTTTATGACGGATTCTGATTGGCTCGTTCTTACAAGCCTTCTGATTGGACAAAATAATAAACATAATTAAGAAACAGTTTGCAGTGGGAGTTTCACACATAAACAAAAGTGCATTTTATTAAAATCCATTTTAAGTAGACAATGAAAAACTAACGAGCACACCATAACCATATAAACATATTTAAGTTTTCATAGTTATTTTTCCAGCTGTCAGACGAAGACCAGTTGATGCGGTATTGCACAAGTAATTTCAAATATATTAAACCGTTTAAAACACTACCAATCAAAATATCAATCAATCATGTTCTTTATTACAAGTTTTTATCAGTTTCGATTTACGGATATATGTATGTCCGGTCCGCAGTTAGTTACTTCACAGGCGGAAGAAAAAAATATAAGAAACTATTCTAGCATAAATCAGCCCAACAAAGAGGCAATGTTCATAATGTAAGTCATAGTGATGAGGATAGTGATGAATTAGGTATGTTTTCTGTTGAGACAACCATGTCCAAGAATCAAAAGTACAAAGTAATTATGACGCTAAATTGTCGCATGTGTGAAATGGAAGTCGATACCGTCGCAGACCGCTCCATTATGAGTAAAAGTACATATATGCAGAATTTTAGTGATAATTCCCTTTTACCCTCAAGTGCTACGCTGAAAACATACACAGATGAAATACTAAATGTGTGTGGGGAGGGCAGTCCTAAACAGCGAAACGCCGGAACGAAACACCGAAACGAAACAATACCGAAACAAAACCGAAACAAAACCGAAACGAATAAAAAAAATCATTTTTTATAAAACGAGAACAAAAATATTGATATAATTTATTGTAAATCTGGGCCGTACGCGTGCGATTTACCAGGGGAAAAAAACGTCCTACTAACTTGATATCTAAAAGCTGTGAACACTAGTAATTATTTTCTCTCTAGAATAATTTTTTTTACAAGAACAGACGCAGCGTTTTAAACAAGTTTTAATTAAAGCAAATAATTTTTAAATTTTAATCGAGCTAATTTCGGGAACTGAGAACTGAGGGGAACTGAGAAACACGGTAACGGTATGGTGCTCTATTGGTGGAAACTATATTATGAACAAGAATCTTTCACAACTTTATTTGAGCTATCGTTCATACGTTTTACAATGATTTTATTATCTAACTTTTCAGCATCATGGCTCAAACAATCAGGACTATCAAAAGACAATAAACAGAAGAAAAAAACAGTTCTTTGTAATATACAATGTGTTTGTCTAGCTTTAGGTCCGATTTTTTTTTTCAATAGCCTTAATTGCTGACCACCTGATTCACAGCTTTTAGATATAAGTAAGTAGGACGTTTTTTCCCCTGGTAAATCGCACGCGTACGAACCGAGGCAATCAACTAGCTGTGTATAGCGGCCTAGATTTACCATAAATTAATTACCATATCTATATTTTTGTTCTCGTGTTATAAAAAATGATTTTTTTTATTCGTTTCGGTTTTGTTTCGGTATTGTTTCGTTTCGGTGTTTCGCTCCGGCGTTTCGCTGTGGGGAGATAGTGTGTGATGTAGTGTACAAGGATCAGAAATACTCTTTACCCATCTTAATAGCAAATTATGAAGGAAAACCCACCCTGTTAGGTAGGGACTGGCTTAGTAAAATAAGATTTAAGTGGGAAGAAATATTTTGTGTTCAGTCATTAGGGTCCTCTATGGAGGAAAATCAGCTCAACAACTTACTTTCAAAACACAAGGTGCTGTTTTAGGAAAGTTACGAAGTTTAGTAAAGTTACTCCAGGGTTTCGAGGCACACATTTCGATGAAAGAGGGAGCAAAACCCATATTTTTAAGCCCAGAAAGGTTCCTTATGCACTGAAGGAAGCCGTTGAGAATGAGCTAGATAAACTAGAAAAGCATGGAGTCATAAAGAAGGTTGATAGGTCAAGTTCCATAGTGGTTGTGCATAAAGCAGTTGAAGAGAAAATTGAGGCTGTCAAACAAGCACCAGTGCCACGAGATGTTGGTGAACTGAGGTCATTCTTAGGAATGATTCAGTATTCTCACTCCTTCCTTCCTGATCTAGCCAGCACTCTTGCACCTCTTCATGAGCTATTGAAAAAGGATGTTCCATGGCTGTGGACTGAAGAATGTCAAAAAGCATATGATGCTTGTAAGCAAGGTCTAACGAGTGAGTCATTGCTTGTTCATTATGATGTTAATAGGGAATTACGGTTGGCTTGTGATGCCTCTAGCTATGGCCTTGGGGCCGTTATAAGTCATGTGATGGATGATGGGAGGGAAAGGCACATCGCGTATGCCTCTAGAACTTTATCCAGTAGTGAGAAAAATTATGCGCAAATAGAACGAGAGGCTTTGTCAATCATTTATGGTATTAAAAAGTTTCATCAGTTCCTGTATGGACGGAAGTTCACTCTTGTTACTGATCATAAACCCTTGTTGTCTATTTTGGGGGCAAAGTCAGCCATACCTACTCTGGCAGCAGCTAGGATGCAGAGGTGGGCTTTGATCCTCTCGGCTTATGATTATGAAATTGTATTTAAGCGGTCTGAAGATCATGCTAATTGTGATGCTTTGTCTCGATTGCCTCATAAAGACTCAGCATTAGGTAGTGAAAGCACAATTTATAAAGTGAGTGCAATTGAGGATGATTTTCCAATTGTAGCTAAAGATATTGCTAAGGAAACCCAACATGATTCAGTGCTGGGAAAGGTCCTTCATTTTGTTATGTCAGGCTGGCCAGAGAAGTGTGAAGATGAAGAAATCAAACCATATCACACTCGTAGGTTTGAACTGTCGTGTGAGCAGAATTGTGTTCTGTGGGGGTCAAGAGTGATCATCCCATTTACATTAAGAAGTAAGATGCTAAAAGAGCTGCATTGGGAACATCCAGGTATTTGTGGGATGAAAGCTATTGCCCGCACATGTGTTTGGTGGCCTAAAATGGATGAGGAAATAGAGGAGACTGTAAAAGGCTGTAGTGTGTGTCAGAGTGTCAGAAGTGCTCCACCCTGTGCACCTTTAATTCCTTGGAAATGGCCTACAAGACCATTTCAGAGGATAAACATCGATTTCTGTCAAAAAGACGGTGACAATTTTCTGGTGGTTGTGGACAGCCACTCAAAGTGGTTAGAGGTTCAACACGTGACCTCTACAAAGGTTGACAAAACCATAGATGAGTTACGTTTGGTTTTTGCCACTCACGGTTTACCTGAGGAAGTAGTTTCAGATAATGGTCCTCAGGTTGTGTCTTTTGAGTTCACTGAATTTTTGGGTAAAAATGGAATAAACACACTTTAGTTCCCCCTTACCATCCACAATCTAATGGAGCGGCAGAGAGGTCTGTGAGAGCTGTGAAAGAGGCATTGATTAAGCAGGTGCTTGAGGGAAACAGGGGAATGCCCATGAAGCTTAGGCTGGCTAATTTTCTTCTTAGGTATCGCACCACTCCACACAGCACCACTGGAGTAGCTCCTGCTGAGATTATGGTTAAGAGAAAACTAAGAACTAGATTGAGTTTAGTTAAGCCTGATTTGGCACAATTTGTTGAGACTAAGCAAGCTAAACAAAAGGAGTATAAAGATTCCAAACTCAGTAATGAGAGATTATATGATATATCAGATAAAGTGCGAGTGAGAAACACAAGATCTAGATCTCAATTAGACAAATGGATTCCAGGAACTTTAGTCAAAGTTTGTGGTCCCCGGACTTATATTGTTAAAACAGGATCGTAATAGATATGTCCATACTGATCACTTGATTAAGGCGTATGGTGATCAACAGGAGAAAGTTATTGAGCCAGAGATCACCATTTCTGAATCAAGTGAACAGTTTGGGTTTGAAAACAAGGACAAATCACTAGTAGATGTATCAGATAGTGCAATACAATTTCCTGAACAGTCAGTGATACAAGATAATGTAATTCCAGAGACTAAAAATACTCCAGTTGTATTAAGAAGATCTCAGAGAATCAGGAAGCCGGTTAACAGGCTTGATCTCTAAGTTGTTATGTTTACACAGTTATGCATCATTTGTAATGCTGTAGTTAATTTGTTACTGAAACTCTGCTTTGTTTTTGTGGGGGAAAATAGTGTAATATACTCATACGTCACTGTATTACACAGTATGCTTTGCGAAATAAAGAGAGAAGTTAATATAATACGAGTCAAGTGTTGTGCATGTCTTCACTTAGTCTGTAGAAAATACTACAATATCATTGTGGAACGTGTCACAATACGAATGATATTAGGCATACTCAGGCACTCACCATTCTCAAGCTTCAGGGTTCTTTCTCCATATGCCACGTCTTGGTAAAAATATGGACGATCAACAAACGACAAAAAATGATCTAGTTTAACCATATCAATGCGAATACGATGTTGAGTCTCCTTCTCGATTTGTACCCCAAGACCGTTTACTTTGGCGTGATTCCTTGCTTTTTTGATTTTGCGATCACTTAGCTTCTCGAAAGGCGAATGAAGCTGTTTCAACTCTTCATTGGTATAATGCAATGCATAAATACTGAGAATTTAGGTTTTGAGGCTTTTAGTCGGGGATTTTTTTGTAGGCTGCAATTAGTAAATGTGTGTCATTCGATGTGTACTCCTTTTACCCTCTTGCAATTAACGCCTCGTATAGTTTCTCTCCATCCTTTGGAGCAATTACATTGCATACTATTCTGCATGAAGATTCAGCAGATTTTAGATATTCCCTTTTTTCAGCTCCACTAGGTGAGAATGCTCCGTGAGAGAGCTTCGCCATTGTTTCATTTAAAATTTCAACATTTCTTTCCATTATCTCTGCTTTTGGATCGGTATAGTATCTCCCGAAAACTGACCTATGGTCCAAGTGGGGACTTGAGCAATATCAGCTGGTGTGGGCTGAAATTCACTTGACATTTCCGTACTTGAGGCGACTTGCATTTGCAAACGCTTTCTAAAAAGTTAGAAAAAATAACAATAAATATGTGCCAAATTGTAGTACGTTCAAAATAATTTAATATTTTTCATGATCAAATGACCTCATCAATTGAGTGATAACCAATAGACGGTGTTACCCTTTATACATTGTTGTAAATTGAAAACTGTATTTTTTATTCACTTTTTGCTTTGATTACAGTCATTCCAGTGCCTGGAGAAAAACTTGTACTTTACCTTAATCTTTGTGCGACTATGACTGGAGTTTCTTGATGATGTTGTTCTTGCCCATTCAATTCCCCTTCATCACCTTCCGCTTTTTCACTATCATCCACTCTTTGTTTATGTTTTTTACGACAGGAAACACACAATGCTGCAAGTGATGATACATTAATACTTGAATAATGCCATTCATTCATTCCATCATTCATTCATTCATTCATTCAGAGAGTGCGTACTGACGTTGCGGATGGTAGTGCTAACATCCGAAAGGTCAGTAAGCACTCTCTTCTTTTTACTGTGTATAACTTATATTATAACCACAACTGTTTTATTAGAAACACCGATACAACTTACACTAGTTTTATTGCTAGTTACCTATTATCATTTATTTTTTGTTCATTCGTTCATTCATTTATTTATTCATTAAAGACATTAAAATTTAATCTACCTTTTCATTTAATGAGTCACGCAATGATACATCAAAGTGTACCGTAATATGGAAATCTCTGTTGAATTGCGTAAATTCAGGTAAATTACACACATATATTGGAGTTCATCTACTACAATTTTACTTTGTGTGAAAAAGTTTATTAGTTGAAGGTCATGATCAATAAGCACTCATTCATCACTGATTACGGAAATTTGTTATCGACTGATAACTCTTCACAGTAAAGAAGAATAAATTTCTTTTATTACACACTAACTGGCCCCAATTAATGAAATTCTAAACTGAGAACATGTTCAAAGTGTATTGATTTTAAAAGTACAATTATATTTTTGAGAATTACCTGAGCCTACAAGAACAATCACACCAAAAAATAGTTGAATATCTTTAGCCATTTGCAACGTGATTACATCTCTTCCTTTTACACTTCTTTTAAAACCACTATGTCCAGGATAATGACAATTAACTTATCTGTGTACCTTTCCAGAATTTTCCTAGGGTGTGACGATGCTTGTAACATATCCACATTTTCCTAGCATCATCTTGATGTAAATAGATCATACCAGCCCTTGCCAGTATCAATTCACTTTCACTCAAATTTTCCTTTGAGAGGTGGCAGCTAATTCGATGATTTTCAATCGAATCATTACACTCGGATAACCGGACCAAACCACTCAAACCACGTGATGGGCCACAACTATTTTTAACACTATCACCTTTCCCAATAACGCGAGACATATCTGATTCTATAAAAATAAGTCGAATAACCTTGTTTGAAATGAATGCAATTTCGCCTCGTGCCCAGACCGTTCAACATGTCTATAAATCAATTTCATGAATGTAGTCGCGACTGTTTTGCATCCAGTTTACAAATTCGGCACGCATAGCAGTGACGAAAAAAAAAACAATGATACGACAGTACTTCACATGATGCCAGGACAGAATGCCTTGTTCAGTCTAAGTTTGTGAAAAGTTTAACATTTAATTAATGATTTTTGCTTCAACATATTTTATTTTGTTACCGGGACTTTTTTATGCAAATAGTTTGCCTAATATTGGTAGAATAAAGTATAACGAGTAACTAAAAACTATTGCAGCATGATATTTTGAGTCACATAATTTTCGATGTTTTTTCGTTCTCAATCTCTACTTAATATATCCGTTTTCTTGAAAATTTTAATTGGTGCAATACTTCTTTTTTTGCTCTACACTTTTTTTCCTTTTTGTACAAAAACAGGCGGACGTGGCCCCTTCGGCCCTCCCCTAAATCTGCCCCTAAAATATTTGCATCATTCAAAACTGTAGCAGGACGAGATCATATATTGGACATATTCTTGCTCGAAGGCTAAGCTCTAGGCTGGGCACGAATATACATATCCATGTAGTCTGTTTTGTGCATAATTGGCGTGGCGTGATCAAAGTCGAAGGTTCTTCACTAGCAGCGTTTGTTTTGAAGTACTTTAATTTCAAACTCAGTTTATAAAGTAGAAATTTAAAAATGCTTCACGATATACTACCATGTAGCTTATGAATTATACTGAACATGCAAGAATACATACTTATATACATATTATAAATAATGCATACGTTTTTAGTGGATTTGGTTCCAATATTACAATAACAAGATTTTCAGATGAGATGGTAATGAAAGTTTATTTCTGAGGTTTCTGTTGTAAAATTTTAGAACTTACTAAGACTATTTTTTCTTTCATACACTTGATATATATCTAATAGTTATGGGCTACCTGTGCTGTCTTAGATGAGCCAAGTATTGGTTTTGGTCAGCGGTCAAGTGTAAACATGATGGTTCGCGCGTAGGTCGATTTGAGGTCATTTATTTGTGAAACAGTAACTGTTTGAACGATTGTACCAATGAAATCATAAATCAGATTTCATTATCTTGTAAATTCGGACCAAAAGAGAATAATTTTTGCCTTGGAAGTTTTGAATTCTATGCATATCAAACTGCGAAAGTTGACAACTGACCCAGGTGAGAAATGTTGAATATAAGACGAAGTTAATTGCAAAAATTGATACTTTTTTTTTGAAAATAGAACTTCTATACACTTTTACAATATTTCCTTTCATTATTTAAGGTTCTAGGCTCATTAACGAAGGATCTCGATGCAATCCGTTATTTTAACGAGACTGTCAAAATGAAGGCAAAACATCAAAAACCCCGAATACGGGTAAGTTTACGAGCCTCTAGCTGTTTTGTTAAATAGCTGTCGCAAGGTTTCTTTTTTTGTTAACAATTGCTATTGTATCTACGTTTGGCCAGTACTAATTTAATTCTAAATGCTTGCCCCACTTTCTAGAAAATCGAGCTTGAGTTTAATGTATTTTCTTGTGTTCGAAAAAGTAGTAACGGAAAAAAATTCGTAACACAAAAAATTAAAAATTAGACATAATTTAAACTGTGGTTTTCTTATAAGTATATAATAGTCTTTCATTGCACAAAAGATCAGCAAAATCTAAATCTCAAAGTTAATGTCACCGCACCGCTTTTACGAGGACGGCCTTTTAAGGATTCATCAAAAAATACTAGCCTAAGATCTCCCATGCTTTTGCAAAACAACTTGCCCGATTGAAAAGATTCGTTAGAAAATCCTTCGCGATTAGAACTGATGGTCATTTTGGATGCAAAATTCTTTAATAAAATTATTAGCATTGCCATTATACTGTTGCATCAGTATGGACTTGTTTTTGTTGAGGATTTTTCCATTTGTCCGTTCGTTCACCTTATCATTTTCTCCTTCTCGTCAATTTCAATTTCTTTGTTTATTTCTTACTCATTTATTTCATCTTTCATTTGCACATTATTTATTTCATCTATTTTTAGAGGTACTTTTTAACTATAATTCTATTCACGCTTCGAATAGTTTTTTCACATAATCACTAGTCATTCTGATTTCACCACATGCCTCAATCTTATTTTTAGCTATTTATTCATCCATTTGGTTATTCATTTTTTCAAACATTCATTTGCTCATTTCATAGTTGTTGCTATCGTTGTTGTTGTTTTACTTTGCTTTTCATCTATTGTTTATAACAATTTTAAAAGTTTTTTGATATGCATTATGACTTTAACTGGCTCTCTGCATCTACATCAGATATACATGTACTTCTTTTGCAGTTGTTTCTTGGCAATTTTTGCGTACTTTTTACTTTTGATTTGATATATAATTGACTGGAGTGTGAGACAACGAGCAAAAATGCCCGAAATATTAATGAAGATGGCGAAGTTATCAAAACTACGTAGCTTTAGTCTCAATATATGTTTGTTTGCTACTACTTGCTTGTTTGTCTACTTGTGTACACGATTTTGTGTTTGCTGGATTGTTGCTTTTAAGAGCTTCAGTTCTATTAATTGCTCGTACCATCATTATAGTCGTGTTTGTTGTTTTCCTGCATGAACCGAAGTCAGTTCTCTTAGTTTGCTGCGAACATTACTTTCTTTGGCTTGTCCGTATCATTGCACGTTTTTTGGTTCTGTTATACCTCGTATTGTGTTGGTATTAATCTGTTTTATTTTGCGTGTGTGTGTGTGTTTGTTAGCTTGGATAATTTTTTTTTCGCAGTTGTTTCGTTTTTTGTTCTTTGACAATTCACTTATTTTTTTCAATGCAAAAAAGCGGGTAAGCATTTGAAAGGATTCTTGTTTGTAACCTGAATTTTACACTGCCTACAACTTTTCTTGCTTATTTATTTTACTTTTTTTTACTTTGCTTGATCATTTTGATATAATTTGTCAAGTTGCTTTATATTTCTTGCTAGCTAGAAAAGTTGAGAAATCGGGACCAGAAATTAAGAACCGATTTGCACTATGCAGGAATGTACCGAATTCTCACTGAACACAAAAGCAGTGCCTTCCTTCAACGTTTGTGGACTGCATGTGTTTATTGTTCAACTGAAAAACAACAACAACAACAACTACAACAACTGGACATTGAGATTGGTATTATAGGGCGTGACTTGAAGTGAGGCAAACTGGCAGCCAGTGTAGAATTCACATACAGCCAGTGAAACTAGTAGCGAAAAAAAATTGATAGTACTAGTATTGAGGATATATTGCAATTCAGCCTACACCGATATAGCGCTGTTTTAACCAGCATTAGACAAACCACGATTACAGTCTAGGCCATACGTAAAACAATCACATAAGATCAGTGCATGACTTTCATTGTCAATCGGTTATATTATACTGCATGGGTCATACTACTTTAGAATGTTGCTTTCAAGCATTGTCAATTTTAATAGTTACGGCTGACAACCGAATCGCCGCCAGAGCGACGAGAGTTTTTCGAAACTGAACATTTATAGGTACTATCGCATTCTGGGACGTAGACTATCGTCAACTTTAGGTCTATATTATTAAGGATTCATCAAAAAATACTAGCCTAAGATCTCCAATGCTTTTACAAAACAACGTGCCCGATTGAAAAGATTTGTTAGAAAATCCTATGCGATTAGAACTGATAGTCATTTTGGTTGCAAAGTTCTTTAGTAAAAACAATTAAGGGGCTTTTAATTTGATTTTGCTTATTTTTGGTTTTGATAATTATTAGCATTGCCATTATGCTGTTGCATCAGTATGGACTTGATTTTGTTGAGGATTTTTCCATTTGTCCGTTCGTTCACCTTATCATTTTCTCCTTCTCGTCAATTTCAATTTCTTTGTTTATTTCTTACTCATTTATTTCATCTTTCATTTGCACATTATTTATTTCATCTATTTTTAGAGGTACTTTTTAACTATAATTCTATTCACGCTTCGAATAGTTTTTTCACATAATCACTAGTCATTCTGATTTCACCACATGCCTCAATCTTAATTTTAGCTATTTATTCATCCATTTGGTTATTCATTTTTTCAAACATTCATTTGCTCATTTCATAGTTGTTGCTATCGTTGTTGTTGTTTTACTTTGCTTTTCATCTATTGTTTATAACAATTTTAAAAGTTTTTTGATATGCATTATGACTTTAACTGGTTCTCTGCATCTACATCAGATATACATGTACTTCTTTTGCAGTTGTTTCTTGGCAATTTTTGCGTACTTTTTACTTTTGATTTGATATATAATTGACTGGAGTGTGAGACAACGAGCAAAAATGCCCGAAATATTAATGAAGATGGCGAAGTTATCAAAACTACGTAGCTTTAGTCTCAATATATGTTTGTTTGCTACTACTTGCTTGTTTGTCTACTTGTGTACACGATTTTGTGTTTGCTGGATTGTTGCTTTTAAGAGCTTCAGTTATATCAATTGCTCGTACCATCATTATAGTCGTGTTTGTTGTTTTCCTGCATGAACCGAAGTCAGTTCTCTTAGTTTGCTGCGAACATTACTTTCTTTGGCTTGTCCGTATCATTGCACGTTTTTTTGGTTCTGTTATACCTCGTGTTGTGTTGGTATTAATCTGTTTTATTTTGCGTGTGTGTGTGTTTGTTAGCTTGGTTAATGTTTTTTTTTTTTTCGCAGTTTTTTCGTTTTTTGTTCTTTGACAATTCACTTATTTTTTTCAATGCAAAAAGCGGGTAAGCATTTGAAAGGATTCTTGTTTGTAACCTGAATTTTACACTTTCTAAAACATTTCTTGCTTATTTATTTTACTTTTTTTTACTTTGCTTGATCATTTTGATATAATTTGTCAAGTTGCTTTATATTTCTTGCTAGCTAGAAAAGTTGAGAAATCGGGACGAGAAATTGAGAACCGATTTGCACTATGCAGGAATGTACCGAATTTTCACTGAACACAAAAACAGTGCCTTCCTTCAAGGTTTGTGGACTGCATGTGTTTATTGCTCAACTGAAAAACAACAACAACAAGTGGACATTGAGATTGGCATTATAGGGCGTGACTTGAAGTGAGGCAAACTGGCAGCCAGTGTAGAATTCACATACAGCCAGTGAAACTAGTAGCGAAAAAAAATTGATAGTACTAGTATTGAGGATATATTACAATTCAGCCTACACCGATATAGCGATGTTTTAAGTAAGGGATAAAGAATGAAAACGAGTGTTCTATGGGATATAGAGTCCCGAGCATAAGATAAAAGGCCACGAGGGCGTAGCCCTCGTGGCCTTTTATCTTATGCTCGGGACTCTATATACCATGGAACACGAGTTTTCATTCTTTATCTGCCTTAGAATATGATCATACTCACGAGGGAATGTTTGTTGTTTATTGTAGATGAGTTTTTTAATAAAGGTGGCTGAGTTTTAGGTTTTCTCTTTGTATTGCTTATATATCAATGATATCAACGATTTCTTAATCATGTCGGCAGTATGTTGATATCGATATCATTTAACGCTTCGAGTTCTGTAAAGCAATGTCCCGGCAGAATGAAAATTTACGAAGCGAATAACATTGCAATATTAGCGAATACTAAGCCAGTGATTTGCATAACTAAAAAGGTTTGGGCTGTTTCTTTCAAAGAATTAGCTTATATTGTCTTGTGTTGTTCTTTCTTTCAATTTCTGCATGCGTTTTGGAATGATAATGTCAGTTAATTATGTCATTATTTTAGTACGAATACCGTTGGAATGCTTTGTTTTGTCCGTGTTGTAATCGAAATCAGTACAGTTCGTCATTTTGCAGACTGCAATGACGTTTATTGAAGCTAGTGAGATTTTTACCGAAAATGCCGATTTACTTGAATTGGAAGACACGCTAGACTTCATAGAGGAAGGCCATTTAACTGGCAGATGTAAAGTTCCCACTACAGAGGAAGAAATACGAAACTGAGAAGAGCTAAAAACAAGACATAATACGCAGTAGGCAGTGAACGTTAACAAAGCATGGACTGAACATCGAATGGTGAGACAAGTGTAACACGTTAAGTTTAATTCAATTTTTTTCCTTTAAAGTATATAGTATATATCAGTTTGTTTAAGAAAGATATTTCTTGTAAGTTAGCTATTTGTCTTGTATTCAAGATTATTCGAAGCCATCGAGGGCGAAGCGTCCTATAGGCATATACGCACGTTTGTACTTGAAGTTACCGAAAATTTTGAAATTTTTACCAATTGTTTCTATTTTTAAAATTTTATTTTTACGCAACCAAGACTTTTGTGATGAAAAAAACACTTTGATTAAATTGCAAAATTGAATCTAAGCACGAAAACAAGAACACAGTATTTTTTGATCAGTTTACTTAGGATTTTTTAGATCATATGTACTTGTGCATACCTGAAAAAATGACCACGCTGCGCACCGGCAATGAAATTTATAAAATGATAATGTTAAATGAGAAGTTATGAGAAGTGTAATTTTAATTTCTAGTATTTCTCCACAAAATAGTAATAAAATATCGAAATTGTTGAAGTTAGTTGTTGTATCTGTACCTCATGCGTGGAATTTTATATTTGATTAGTATGCTTTATATAGAGCATGCTAATGAACTTTTAAAATAAAAGAATTCAAAAGAAATCATTAGTATGTTCTATATATAGAATACTAATTAGATATAAAATTTCATGCTTCCTTTACCCCACAATTTCCCTGTGCTTCAAAGCCCACACCACTTGACACCTTTAGTTACTCTATGGAATATAGAGCATCGAAATACTGAGCGTTGATTGGCCGAGTGGGTGTGATCATTTTCTAACTGGCATTAGACAAACCACGATTACAGTCTAGGCCGTTCGTAAAACAATCACATAAGATCAGTGCATGACTTTCATTGTCAATCGGTTATATTCTGATACTGCATGGGTCATACTACTTTAGAATGTTGCTTTCAAGCATTGTCAATTTTAATAGTTACGGCTGACAACCGAATCGCCGCCAGATCGACGAGAGTTTTTCGAAACTGAGCATTTATAGGTACTAGCGCATTCTCGGTCGTAGACTATCATCAACATTAGGTCTATATTATTAAGGATTCATCAAAAAATACTAGCCTAAGATCTCCAATGCTTTTACAAAACAACGTGCCCGATTGAAAAGATTCGTTAGAAAATCCTATGCGATTAGAACTGATAGTCATTTTGGTTGGAAAGTTCTTTAATAAAAAAAATTAAGGGGCTTTTAATTTGATTTTGCTTATTTTTGTTTTTGATATTTATTAGCATTGCCATTATACTGTTGCATCAGTATGGACTTGTTTTTGTTGAGGATTTTTCCATTTGTCCGTTCGTTCACCTTATCATTTTCTCCTTCTCGTCAATTTCAATTTCTTTGTTTATTTCTTACTCATTTATTTCATCTTTGATTTGCACATTATTTATTTCATCTATTTTAGAGGTACTTTTTAACTATAATTCTATTCACGCTTCGAATAGTTTTTTCACATAATCACTAGTAATTCTTATTTCACCACATGCCTCAATCTTATTTTTAGCTATTTATTCATCCATTTGGTTATTCATTTTTTCAAACATTCATTTGCTCATTTCATAGTTGTTGCTATCGTTGTTGTTGTTTTACTTTACTTTACTTTTCATCTATTGTTTATAACAATTTTAAAAGTTTTTTTATATGCATTATGACTTTAACTGGTTCTCTGCATCTACATCAGATATACATGTACTGCTTTTGCAGTTGTTTCTTGGCAATTTTTGCGTACTTCAGTTTACTTTTGATTTGATATAATTGACTGGAGTGTGAGACGACGAGCAAAAATGCCCGAAATATTAATGAAGATGGTGAAGTCAACAAAACTACGTAGCTTTAGTCTCAATATATGTTTGTTTGTTACTACTTGCTTGTTTGTCTACTTGTGTACACGATTTTTTGTTTGCTGGATTGTTGCTTTTAAGAGCTTCAGTTATATTAATTGCTCGTACCATCATTATAGTCGTGTTTGTTGTTTTCCTGCATGAACCGAAGTCAGTTCTCTTAGTTTGCTGCGAACATTACTTTCTTTGGCTTGTCCGTATCATTGCACGTTTTTTGGTTCTGTTATACCTCGTATTGTGTTGGTATTAATCTGTTTTATTTTGCGTGTGTGTGTGTTTGTTAGCTTGGTTAATGTTTTTTTTTTTTCGCAGTTTTTTCGTTTTTTGTTCTTTGACAATTCACTTATTTTTTTCAATGCAAAAAAGTGGGTAAGCATTTCAAAGGATTCTTGTTTGTAACCTGAATTTTACACTTTCTACAACTTTTCTTGCTTATTTATTTTACTTTTTTTTACTTTGATTGATCCTTTTTGATATAATTTGTCCAGTTGCTTTATATTTCTTGCTAGCTAGAAAAGTTGAGAAATCGGGACGAGAAATTGAGAACCGATTTGCACTATGCAGGAATGTACCGAATTTTCACTGAACACAAAAACAGTGCCTTCCTTCAAGGTTTGTGGACTGCATGTGTTTATTGCTCAACTGAAAAACAACAACAACAAGTGGACATTGAGATTGGTATTATAGGGCGTGACTTGAAGTGAGGCAAACTGGCAGCCAGTGTAGAATTCACATACAGCCAGTGAAACTAGTAGCGAAAAAAAATTGATAGTACTAGTATTGAGGATATATTACAATTCAGCCTACACCGATATAGCGCTGTTTTAACCGGCATTAGACAAACCACGATTACAGTCTAGGCCATACGTAAAACAATCACATAAGATCAGTGCATGACTTTCATTGTCAATCGGTTATATTATACTGCATGGGTCATACTACTTTAGAATGTTGCTTTCAAGCATTGGCAATTTTAATAGTTACGGCTGACAACCGAATCACCGCCAGAGCGACGAGAGTTTTTCGAAACTGAACATTTATAGGTACTATCGCATTCTGGGTCGTAGACTATCGTCAACTTTAGGTCTATATTATTAAGGATTCATCAAAAAATACTAGCCTAAGATCTCCAATGCTTTTGCAAAACAACGTGCCCGATTGAAAAGATTCGTTAGAAAATCCTATGCGATTAGAACTGATAGTCATTTTGGTTGCAAAGTTCTTTAGTAAAAAAAGTTAGGGGGCTTTTAATTTGATTTTGCTTATTTTTGGTTTTGATAATTATTAACATTGCCATTATACTGTTGCATCAGTATGGACTTGTTTTTGTTGAGGATTTTTCCATTTGTCCGTTCGTTCACCTTATCATTTTCTCCTTCTCGTCAATTTCAATTTCTTTGTTTATTTCTTACTCATTTATTTCATCTTTGATTTGCACATTATTTATTTCATCTATTTTTAGAGGTACTTTTTAACTATAATTCTATTCACGCTTCGAATAGTTTTTTTCACATAATCACTAGTCATTCTGATTTCACCACATGTCTCAATCTTATTTTTAGTTATTTATTCATCCATTTGGTTATTCATTTTTTCAAACATTCATTTGCTCATTTTATAGTTGCTGCTATCGTTGTTGTTGTTTTACTTTACTTTACTTTTCATCTATTGTTTATAACAATTTTAAAAGTTTTTTGATATGCATTATGACTTTAACTGGTTCTCTGCATCTACATCAGATATACATATACTGCTTTTGCAGTTGTTTCTTGGCAATTTTTGCGTACTTTTTATTTTTGATTTGATATATCATTGACTGGAGTGTGAGACGACGAGCAAAAATGCCCGAAATATTAATGAAGATGGTGAAGTTATCAAAACTACGTAGCTTTAGTCTCAATATATGTTTGTTGGTTACTACTTGCTTGTTTGTCTACTTGTGTACACGATTTTTTGTTTGCTGGATTGTTGATTTTAAGAGCTTCAGTTATATTATTTGCTCGTACCATCATTATAGTCGTGTTTGTTGTTTTCCTGCATGAACCGAAGTCAGTTCTCTTAGTTTGCTGCGAACATTACTTTCTTTGGCTTGTCCGTATCATTGCCCGTTTTTTGGTTCTGTTATACCTCGTATTGTGTTGGTATTAATCTGTTTTATTTTGCGTGTGTGTGTGTGTGTTTGGTAGCTTGGTTAATGTTTTTTTTTTCGCAGTTTTTTCGTGTTTTGTTCTTTGACAATTCAAAAACGCAAAAAATGCATTTTTGAAAAAATTTGCATAAATTTGCATTAAAGTGGAACTTTTGATTTCTTCATTAGTAGATCACTCTTGTGGAACTATTTTTTGCAGTAACAGCTGTGATAATGCGAATGCGCGAAAATAGTAGCAAAAAAACGCAAAAAATGCATTTTTTGAAAAAAAAATTTGCAAAAATTTGCATTAAAGTGAAACTTTTGATTTCTTCCTCAGTAGATCTCTCTTGTGGAACTAATTTTTACAAAAACAGCTGTGATTATGCAAATGCGCGAAAAAAGGTAGCATTTAAAAAAAAACATTGCATGAATTTGCATTAAAGTGGAACTTTTGATTTCTTCGTTAGTAGATCACTCTTGTGGAGGTAATTTTTCAAAAACAGCTGTGATTATGCAAATGGGCGAAAAAAGGAGGAAAAAACGCAAAAATTGGAGTTTTTGAAAAAGAAATTGGCATTAAAGTTGATTTTTTGATTTCTTCATTAGTAGATCACTCTTGTCACAGCATGAAAAGTCGACTTTACGCAGGCGATAAGCCAGCGTAAAAACGCCGTTAGCATCAACATTACGCGTCTTTACGATCATCTTTACAAACGCGTATATATCTTCTTTACGCTGCCTTTACACGTACACGTATATATTTGACATCTAGAAAAAGCGCCCTTTTTTCGCGTCGCGTAAAGGTCGTAAAGATTACATATACACATATATACTATGCTAACTCATTAGCATATAAAAGATGATTCCCTGGGGAATATGCAAATTAGACAATAAAAGGGACCTCACGAGGTTCTAGTGTCACTTCACAAGCCGTTCGAGGTAACGGCATCCGCCCCTCCCCCCCACCCTCGGGGAGACCGGCTTTGAATTTGCAACCTACACAACCTTTGCTCTGGTCTGGGCATGTTCCAGGCCATCGCAATTCTCCATTTCTCATTAATACTTCATTAATAACAATACCCGGGGAAGAATATTATACGCTTACGAAAATTTGCGTAAAGATGTGTTTATTATTGGATTTACGCGCCTTTACGATCACCGTATATATTGTCGTGTCTAATAATTATGTTATAATTTATGTTAATGTACGTATATTGTAATTATGCGCGCATGCGCATTGAAGGCAGAGATGCCACGAGTTTTTTAGCTCTCTTGACACAGAGCGTTGTTATTCCCGAATAAATGCAAGTTAAACTGGAATAGTTTTATGTTATGGTTACTGAGATGGACTTGGACGACTCTACATTGCCTAAAAAAATTCGTGTAACATGTAAGATTTGCTCAAGGTCAAAGTGGTTTTGAAAAACTTGTTATGTTTCGTGCTCGCACGACGAGAAGGAATTATGACGACTCAGCGATTTCTGAGAAAATAGTGGCGCTTAGAAGAAGCAAGGCTGGATATCTTGGACAATTAACCAAGATATATCGAAATTTGGATGAATACCTGAAGGATTATAAGCATATTAACGAAGTTCGCTACAATCAACAACGTTTAATGACACAATGGTGTCGATATTGAAGTGTTTATCTACAACTGGTTGAGTTGTTAGCTAATGACAATGAAAAACTGTTCGAAATCAATCGCCATGGGATTGCTACGAAGGATTACGAACTTTATATGAGTTTATTAAATAACTTCCTCGCGGCTGCGGAGGATTATTCGCTTGGAGGCGAAGCAAATGAGTTTGTTTACGAAGATAATTTACGGGATGCCCGTAGTTCAATTTCGAGTCGCTCGAAAGCCCAATCTAGACATTCTAGAGGATCAAGATCATCGAAAAACGAAGCAAAGTTGAATGCAATCAGCCGAAAAGAAACTCAAACAGCTCAAAAGGGGCATTGAAAGAAAATTCAAAGAACAGTTGTTAAAACTAGAAAACCAGATTGCTGAAGCCGAGGATGAAGCTGAGCTTGCCCGAACAAAGGAAGAGTTTTACGATGACAAGTTTGAAACGGAAATAAATGGCCTGGACAATATGTTCTATGTTTCGGAAAATGGAAGCTCGAATGCTAATGTGTTGCGTGATAATAATCAAGGTGTCTGATGTTAATGTACTTCATCGCAAGTTTCTACGAATGGATTATGTCAAGGAGGTTTGTAATTTGAATCAACATGGTTTTGTGTCTGATGTTAATGTAACTACTTCATCGCAAGTTTCTACGAACGGATTATGTCGCTCTAAGGAGTTTTGTAATTTGAATCAACATGGTTTTGTGTCTGATGTCAATCATCACAAGTTTCTACGAACGGATTATCTCGTTTTAATACAGGTGATATTACATATGTTGTACATACTACTACACCACGTTGTTCATCTAAGGAGTTTAGTCATTCTAATCAATATGGGTTTGTGTGTGGCTCAAATGCCAATGCAGCATCATGTCTTGCAAATCAAATGTATCAATATACATCACCTGTCATGTCAAATGTAACAAATTTATCATCATCAATGCCATCAACAGTGTACACGTCCACACCAGCACAACCAAAGGTACACATAAATGAACATGCGGAAGTTTATTGTCCAAATGAAACAGATTACATAAGACAATCCAATGCAACAACGTCAATGATGGAGAAACTTACATTAAGAATGGATTCAATACTTACTCGCTCTACCCTGCCACCACTAGATGTTGTAAAGTTTTGTGGTGAGCCACATGCTTATTATCGTTTCAAGTCACGCTTTCATGAGATGGTCGTTTCACAGAATATCTCCGACTTACAAAATATGTCCAGGTTGTTGCAGCTCCTTGATGGTGAAGCCAAGCGTGCAGTAGCTAGTTACGAAGGAGTTCCTGGAGGACTGCAGATAGCACTCAAGGTTTTGGAACAGCGATTTGGTCAGCTACATATTGTAGCTAAATCATGCGTTGATGCTTTAATAGACGGTCCAAACATTGCAAGCAATGATGCCCATGCACTACGAGAATTTGCAGACAAGTCCCGATCTTTGTATGAAACTTTGAAGTCTATGGATGCACTTTCAGAAATGAACATGACCAACCTTGCCAAGATGTCTAGTAAATTACCTATATCACTACAAGCTAAATGGAGAGATGAAGCACAACGAATTAGAGCTAAAGGACAAACTCCCTCAGTGAGGGAACTCGTACAGTTTATTGAAAGACAAGCTGATGCAGCGAACGACCCAGTATCTGGCAGGATTGGAGAGTCACAGAAGAATTACCCAAAACTACACTCTAAAGTACATGTACCTGTTCGTAAGGGACCTTCAACTCAAGTAACTTCATCATCAGGGTCAAAGGTTGTGACACTAACCACAGAAGTTGAATCAAAATCTGCAAATGAACCAGTTTTTAAGGCTTGAAGATGTCGATGTGAATGTTATCCAAGCATTGTCTGTAAACAATCAAGAATGTCTGAAGAAAATGCAAGAGACAACTCGCGATGGTCATTATGAAGTTGGAATGCTGTGGAAAAGCGATCAGCCATGGCTACCAGATAACAAGATACTAGCTGAAACAAGACTACAACCTTTGAAGAGGAAATTGAAACGGGATGAAGATCTACACCGGAAGTACCGAAACTTTATGAACAATTTACTTATATGCAAGACGCTTAACTGCTGCTGAAGCAAGTGTGCGAACCAATAAAACTTGGTACTTACCACATCATGCTGTATTCCATCCACAGAAGAAGGACAAGATCCGTGTAGTTTTCGATGCGGCTGCACAACATGATGGTGTGTCTTTAAACAACCAATTGTATACATCGTTAACGGAACTGATATTGTTCATGTATCACTGCATATGTTTGCGGACGCTTCAGAAGATGGTTACGGCATGTGCGCCTACCTTAGATTTGTACAAGCTTGTGGTCTAATATCGTGTTGCTTTGTTATTGGACGATCACGAAGTGCTCCTGTACGACCGATATCAATACCCCGACTTGAGCTTCAAGCCGCGACGTTATCAGTAGGCATCTACAAGATACTAATAAATGAGCTTACAGTTAGCATCAATGAAACAGTGTTCTGGACTGACTCACATGTCTTTTGATGAAAGACATCCTATTATCCTACCTAAACGTCACCAAGTTTGTGAGCTGATTGCTCGTCATTATCACGTTTTTACTGCTCATTGTGGAAGAGAGCAGACTCTTTATGAACTGAGACGATTGTTTTGGATTGTTGACGGAAGAAGTCTAGTGAAGGACACGATACGAACATGCATAATCTGCCGGCGCATGAATGCTAAACCGATGAGCAAGTTATGGCACCTTTACCAAAGGTTCGTGTTCAATCGTTCGCGATTATGATTTGTTAAGAAATCAAAGCAAATTATCACAGAGAGGACACAAAGCGTTTTGAACGGAGTTTGATGACATCTTCAAAGCAACGGCTATTAATCTCCACAATTTTACCCTTTACAACTTACCTGGAACTATGGAATTCTTTCCAAAAATAACTTAGTATTAATCTTCCCAATGCTTTTTATATAAAACTTGTGTATGTTTTGACTGGTTGAAGGCTGTAAAAACTAAAAAAAAAATACAAGCCATAACATCACAAACCCACGATGTAACGGCTATTCTAAAGAGACGCCAAAAATGCAAATTTCGCCAAGAGCCAATCACGGTTCAGTCCCTTTGAGCTGTGAAGCAAAGAAAGCCCTACCAGGCCAAGTATTTACTATGTATTCATGTGTTAGATTATAATATAGAACTAGAAATATATATTTATAGTCATATATTTGTAGTTTTTTTTATTATAGTGTAATTAAATTGTATTTTTAGCACGTAGTATCTGTTTACGACATATACACACCTTTATGCTTCTTTACATTTAATAATAAGTTGTTTATTATTTCTCTACTATTCTATTTCATATGTTGTTTTGTTTTTCTTATATTTATTGTACATATGCGGCATCTTTACCCTTCTTTACAGCTAAGCAAAACGTATCTTTACGGATACGCGTAAACATGCGTACAGCACTGAAACTTTACGACATATACAGCATCTTTACGCTTCTTTGCAGCTTAGCAAAACGATTCTTTACGGATAAACGTAAAGATGCGTACAGGACTGAAACTTTACGACATATACGGCATCTGTACGTTACTTTGCAGCTTAGCAAAATGATTATTTCAGGATACGCGCAAAGATGCGTACACCAATGAAACTTTACGACATATACGGCATCTTTACGCTTCTTTACAGCTTAGCAAAACGATTCTTTACGTGTACGCATAAAGATGCGTACAGCACTGAAACTTTACGACATATACGGCATCCTTACGCTTCTTTACAGCTTAGCAAAACGATTCTTTACGGATACGCATAAAGATGCGTACAGCACTGAAACTTTACGACATATACGGCATCTTCACGCTTCTTTACAGCTTAGCAAAACGATTCTTTACGGATACGCATAAAGATGCGTACAGCACTGAAACTCTACAACATATACGGCATCTTTACCCTTCTTTACAGCTTAGCAAAACGATTCTTTACGGATACGCATAAAGATGCGTACAGCACTGAAACTTTACGACATATACCGCATCTTTACGCTTCTTTACAGCTTAGGAAAACGATTCTTTACGGATACGCGTAAAGATGCGTACAGCACTGAAGATTTACCACATATACGGCATCTTTACGCTTCTTTACAGCTTAGCAAAACGATTCTTTACGGATACGCGTAAAGATGCGTACAGCACTGAAACGTTACGACATATACGGCATCTGTACGTTACCTTACAGCTTAGCACAACGATTCATTCAGGATACGCGCAAAGATGCGTATAGCACTGAAACTTTCCGACATATACGGCATCTTTACGCTTCTTTACAGCTTAGCAAAACGATTCTTTCAGGATACGCGCAAAGATGGGTACAGGACTGAAATTTTCTGACATATACGGCATCTTTACGCTTCTTTACAGCTTAGCAAAACGATTCTTTACGGATACGCGTAAAGATGCGTACAGCACTGAAACTTTACGACATATACAATATCTTTACGCTTCTTTACAGCTTAGCAACACGATTCTTTACGGATACCCGTAAAGATGCGTATAGCACTGAAACTCTACGACATACACGGCATCTGTACGTTACTTTACAGCTTAGCAAAACGATTCTTTCAGGATACGCGCAAAGATGAGTACAGGACTGAAACTTTACGACATATACGGCATCTTTACGCTTCTTTACAGCTTAGCAAAACGATTCTTTACGGATACGTGTAAAGATGCGTACAGCACTGAAACTTTACAACATATACGGCATCTTTACACTTCTTTACAGCTTAGCAAAACGATTCTTTACGGATAAACGTAAAGATGGGTACGGCACTGAAACTTTACGACATATACGGCATCTTTACGCTTCTTTACAGCTTAGCAAAACGATTCTTTACGGATACGCGTAAAGATGCGTAAAACACCAAAACTTTACAACATATACGGCATCTATACCCTTCTTTACAGCTTAGCAAAACGATTCTTTACGGATACGCATAAAAATGAGTACAGCACTGAAACTTTACGACATATACGGCATCTTTAAGCTTCTTTACAGGTTAGCCAAACAATTCTTTACGGATACGCGTAAAGATGCGTATAGCACTGAAACTTTACGACATATACGGAATCTTTACGCTTCTTTACAGCTTAGCAAAACGATTATTTACGGATACGCATAAAGATGCGTACAGCACTGAAACTTTCCGACATATACGGCATCTTTACGCTTCTTGACAGCTTAGCAACACGATTCTTTCAGGATACGCGCAAAGATGGGTACAGGACTGACATTTTACGACATATACGGCATCTTTACGCTTCTTTACAGCTTAGCAAAACGATTCTTTACCGATACGCGTAAAGATGCGTACAGCACTGAAACTTTACGACATATACGGCATTTTACGCTTCTTTACAGCTTAGCAAAACGATTCTTTACGGATACGCGTAAAGATGCGTACAGCACTGAAACTTTACGACATATACGGCATCTGTACGTTACTTTACAGCTTAGCAAAACGATTCTTTCAGGATACGCGCAAAGATGAGTACAGCACTGAAACTTTACGACATACACAGCATGTTTACGCTTCTTTAAAGCTTAGCAAAACGATTCTTTACGGATACTCGTAAAGATGCGTACAGCACTGAAACTTTACGACATATACCGCATCTTCACCCTTTTTTACAGCTTAGCAAAACGATTCTTTACGGAGACGCATAAAGGTGCGTACAGCACTGAAACTTTACGACATATACGGAATCTTTGCGCTTGTTTACAGCTTAGCAAAACGATTCTTTACGGGTACGCATAAAGATGCGTACAGCACTGAAACTTTACGACATATACGGCATCTTTTCGCTTCTTTACAGTTTAGCAAAACGATTCATTACCGATACGCGTAAAGATGCGTCCAGCACTGAAACTTTACGACATATACCGCATCTTTACGCTTCTTTACAGCTTAGGAAAACGATTCTTTACGGATACGCGTAAAGATGCGTACAGCACTGAAGATTTACCACATATAAGGCATCTTTACGCTTCTTTACAGCTTAGCAAAACGATTCTTTACGGATACGCGTAAAGATGCGTACAGCACTGAAACGTTACGACATATACGGCATCTGTACGTTACTTTACAGCTTAGCACAACGATTCATTCAGGATACGCGTAAAGATGCGTACAGCACTGAAACTTTCCGACATATACGGCATCTTTACACTTCTTTACAGCTTAGCAAAACGATTCTTTCAGGATACGCGCAAAGATGGGTACAGGACTGAAATTTTCTGACATATACGGCATCTTTACGCTTCTTTACAGCTTAGCAAAACGATTCTTTACGGATACGCGTAAAGATGCGTACAGCACTGAAACTTTACGACATATACAATATCTTTAGGCTTCTTTACAGCTTAGCAAAACGATTCTTTACGGATACCCGTAAAGATGCGTATAGCACTGAAACTCTACGACATACACGGCATCTGTACGTTACTTTACAGCTTAGCAAAACGATTCTTTCAGGATACGCGCAAAGATGAGTACAGGACTGAAACTTTACGACATATACGGCATCTTTACGCTTCTTTACAGCTTAGCAAAACGATTCTTTACGGATACGTGTAAAGATGCGTACAGCACTGAAACTTTACGACATATACGGCATCTTTACACTTCTTTACAGCTTAGCAAAACGATTCTTTACGGATAAACGTAAAGATGGGTACGGCACTGAAACTTTACGACATATACGGCATCTTTACGCTTCTTTACAGCTTAGCAAAACGATTCTTTACGGATACGCGTAAAGATGCGTACAACACCAAAACTTTACAACATATACGGCATCTATACCCTTCTTTACAGCTTAGCAAAACGATTCTTTACGGATACGCATAAAAATGAGTACAGCACTGAAACTTTACGACATATACGGCATCTTTAAGCTTCTTTACAGGTTAGCAACACGATTCTTTCAGGATACGCGCAAAGATGGGTACAGGACTGACATTTTACGACATATACGGCATCTTTACGCTTCTTTACAGCTTAGCAAAACGATTCTTTACCGATACGCGTAAAGATGCGTACAGCACTGAAACTTTACGACATATACGGCATTTTACGCTTCTTTACAGCTTAGCAAAACGATTCTTTACGGATACGCGTAAAGATGCGTACAGCACTGAAACTTTACGACATATACGGCATCTGTACGTTACTTTACAGCTTAGCAAAACGATTCTTTCAGGATACGCGCAAAGATGAGTACAGCACTGAAACTTTACGACATACACAGCATGTTTACGCTTCTTTAAAGCTTAGCAAAACGATTCTTTACGGATACTCGTAAAGATGCGTACAGCACTGAAACTTTACGACATATACCGCTTCTTCACCCTTTTTTACAGCTTAGCAAAACGATTCTTTACGGAGACGCATAAAGGTGCGTACAGCACTGAAACTTTACGACATATACGGAATCTTTGCGCTTGTTTACAGCTTAGCAAAACGATTCTTTACGGGTACGCATAAAGATGCGTACAGCACTGAAACTTTACGACATATACGGCATCTTTTCGCTTCTTTACAGTTTAGCAAAACGATTCATTACCGATACGCGTAAAGATGCGTCCAGCACTGAAACTTTACGACATATACAGCATCTTTACGCTTCTTTACAGCTTAGCAAAACGATTCTTTACGGATACGCGTAAAGATGCGTACAGCACTGAAACGTTACGACATATACGGCATCTTTACACTTCTTTACAGCTTAGCAAAACGATTTATTACGGATACGCGTAAAGATGCGTACAGCACTGAAACTTTACGACATATACGGCATTTGTACGTTACTTTACAGCTTAGGAAAACGATTCTATCAGGATACGCGCAAATATGCGTACAGGACTGGAATTTTGCGACATATACGGCATCTTTACGCTTCTTTAACGCTTAGCAAAACGATTCTTTCAGGATAAACGTAAAGTTGCGTACAGCACTGAAACTTTACGACAAATTCGGCATCTTTACACTTCTTTACAGCTTAGCAACACGTATATTTACAGATACGCGTAAAGATGCGTACAGCACTGAAACTTTACATCATATACGGCATCTGTACGTTACTTTACAGCTTAGCAAAACGATTCTTTCAGGATAAGAGCAAAGATGCGTGCAGGACTGAAACTTTACGACATATACGGCATCTTTACGCTTCTTTACAGCTTAGCAAAACGATTCTTTATGGGTACCCATAAAAATGCGTACAGGACTGAAACTTTACAACATTTACGGCATCTTTACGCTTCTTTACAGCTTTGCAAAACGATTCTTTACGGATAAACGTAAAGATACGTACAGCACTGAAACTTTACGACATATACGACATCTGCACGTTACTATACAGCTTATCAAAACGATTCTTTCAGGATACGGGCGAAGATGCGTACAGGACTGAAACTTTACGACATACACGGCATCTTTACGCTTCTTTACAGCCTAGCAAAACGATTCTTTATCGATACGCGTAAAGATGCGTACAGCACTGAAACTTTACGACATATACGGCATCTTTACCCTTTTTTACAGCTTAGCAAAACAATCCTTTACAGATACGCATAAAGATGCTTACAGCACTGAATTTTTACGACATGTACTGCATCTTTACGCTTCTTTACAGCTTAGCAAATCGATTCTTTACGGATACGCGTAAAGATGCGTACAGGACTGAAACTTTACGACATATACGGCATCTTTACGCTTCTTTACAGCTGAGCAAAACGATTCTTTACGGATACTCGTAAAGATGCGTACAGCACTGAAACTTCACGACATATACGGCATCTGTACGTTACTTTACAGCTTAGCAAAAGGATTTTAACAGGATACGCGCAAAGATGCGTACAGGACTGAAACTTCACAACATATACGGCATCTTTACGCTTCTTTACAGCTTAGCAAAACGATTCTTTACGGATACGCGTAAAGATGCGTACAGCACTGAAACTTCACGACATATACGGCATCTGTACGTTACTTTACAGCTGAGCAAAAGGATGCTTTCAGGATACGGGCAAAGATGCGTACAGGACTGAAACTTTACGAAATATACGGCATCTTTACTCTTCTTTACAGCTTAGCAAAACGATTCTCTACGGATACGCATAAAGATGCGTACAGCACTGAAACTTTACGACATATTCGGCATCTTTACACTTCTTTACAGCTTAGCAACACGTATATTTACGGATACGCGTAAAGATGCGTACAGCACTGAAACTTTACATCATATACGGCATCTGTACGTTACTTTACAGCTTAGCAAAACGATTCTTTCAGGATAAGAGCAAAGATGCATGCAGGACTGAAACTTTACGACATATACGGCATCTTTACGCTTCTTTACAGTTTAGCAAAACGATTCTTTATGGGTACGCATAAAAATGCGTACAGGACTGAAACTTTACAACATTTACGGCATCTTTACGCTTCTTTACAGCTTTGCAAAACGATTCTTTACGGATAAACGTAAAGATACGTACAGCACTGAAACTTTACGACATATATACGGCATCTTTACGCTTCTTTACAGCTTAGAAAAACGATTCTTTACGGATACTCGTAAAGATACGTGCAGCACTGAAACTTTACGACATATACGACATCTGCACGTTACTATACAGCTTATCAAAACGATTCTTTCAGGATACGGGCGAAGATGCGTACAGGACTGAAACTTTACGACATACACGGCATCTTTACGCTTCTTTACAGCCTAGCAAATCGATTCTTTACGGATACGCGTAAAGATAAGTAAAGGACTGAAACTTTACGACATATACGGCATCTTTACGCTTCTTTACAGCTGAGCAAAACGATTCTTTACGGATACGCGTAAAGATGCGTACAGCACTGAAACTTCACGACATATACGGCATCTGTACGTTACTTTACAGCTTAGCAAAAGGATTTTTTCAGGATACGCGCAAAGATGCGTACAGGACTGAAACTTTACGAAATATACGGCATCTTTACTCTTCTTTACAGCTTAGCAAAACGATTCTCTACGGATACGCATAAAGATGCGTACAGCACTGAAACTTTACGACATATACGGAATCTTTACGCTTCTTTTCAGCTTAGCAAAATGATTCTTTACGGATACGCATAAGGATGCGTACAGCACTGAAACTTTACGACATATACGGCATCTTTACACTTCTTTACAGCTTAGCAAAACGATTCTTTACGTATACGCGTAAAGATGCGTACAGCACTGAAACTTTACGACATATACGGCATATTTACTCTTCTTTACAGCTCAGCAAAGCGATTATTTACGGATACGCGTAAAGATGCGTACAGCACTGAAACTTTACGACATATACTGCATCTGTACGTTACTTTACAGCTTATCAAAATAATTCTTTCAGGATACGCGCAAGGATGCGTACAGGACTGAAACTTTACGACATATACGGCATCTTTACGCTTCTTTTTACAGCTTAGCAAAAGGATTCTTTCAGGATACGCGCAAAGATGCGTACAGGACTGAAACTTTACGACATATACGGCATCTTTACGCTTCTTTACAGCTTATCAAAACGATTCTTTACGGATACGCGTAAAGATGCGTACAGCACTGAAACTTCACGACATATACGGCATCTGTACGTTACTTTACAGCTGAGCGAGAGGATGCTTTCAGAATACGGGCAAAGATGAGTACAGGACTGAAAATTTACGACATATACGGCATCTTTACTCTTCTTTACAGCTTAGCAAAACGTTTTTCTACGGATACGCATAAAGATGCGTACAGCACTGAAACTTTACGACATATACGGAATCTTTACGCTTCTTTACAGCTTAGCAAAACGATTCTTAACGGATATGCATAAAGATGCGTACAGCACTGAAACTTTACGACATATACGGCATCTTTACGCTTCTTTACAGCTTAGCAAAACGATTCTTTACGGATACGCGTAAATATGCGTACAGCACTGAAACTTTACGACATATACGGCATTTGTACGTTACTTTACAGCTTAGGAAAATGATTCTATCAGGATACGCGCAAATATGCGAACAGGACTGGAATTTTGCGACATATACGGCATCTTTACGCTTCTTTAACGTTCAGCAAAACGATTCTTTACGTATACGCGTAAAGATGCGTACAGCACTGAAACTTTACGACATATACGGCATCTTTACTCTTCTTTACAGCTCAGCAAAGCGATTATTTACGGATACGCGTAAAGATGCGTACAGCACTGAAACTTTACGACATGTACTGCGTCTGTACGTTACTTTACAGCTTAGCAAAACGATTCTTTCAGGATACGCGCAAAGATGCGTACAGGACTGAAACTTTACGACATATACGGCATCTTTACGCTTCTATACAGCTTAGCAAAACGATTCTTTACGGATACGCGTAAAGATGGGTACAGCACTAAAACTTTACGACATATACGGCATCTTTACGCTTCTTTACAGCTTAGGAAAACGATTGTTTACGGATACGCGTAAAGATGCGTACAGCACTGAAACTTCAAGACATATACGGCATCTGTACGTTACTTTACAGCTGAGCAAAAGGATGCTTTCAGGATACGGGCAAAGATGCGTACAGGACTGAAACTTTACGACATATACGGCATCTTTACTCTTCTTTACAGTTTAGCAAAACGATTCTCCACGGATACGCATTAAGATGCGTACAGCACTGAAACTTTACGACATATACGGAATCTTTACGCTTCTTTACAGCTTAGCAAAACGATTCTTTACGGATACGCATAAAGATGCGTACACCACTGAAACTTTACGACATATACGGCATCTTTACCCTTCTTTACAGCTTAGCAAAACGATTCTTTACGGATACGCGTAAAGATGCGTACAGCACTGAAACTTTACGACATATACGGCATTTGTACGTTACTTTACAGCTTAGGAAAACGATTCTATCAGGATACGCGCAAATATGCGCACAGGACTGGAATTTTGCGACATATACGGCATCTTTACGCTTCTTTAACGCTTAGCAAAACGATTCTTTACGTATACGCGTAAAGATGCGTACAGCACTGAAACTTTACAACATATACGGCATCTTTACTCTTCTTTGCAGCTCAGCAAAGCGATTATTTACGGATACGCGTAAAGATGCGTACAGCACTGAAACTTTACGACATGTACTGCGTCTGTACGTTAGTTTACAGCTTAGCAAAACGATTCTTTCAGGATACGCGCAAAGATGCGTACAGGACTGAAACTTTACGACATACACAGCATCTTTACGCTTCTTTACAGCTTAGCAAAACGATTCTTTACGGATACGCGTAAAGATGCGTACAGCACTGAAACTTCACGACATATACGGCATCTGTACGTTACTTTACAGCTGAGCAAAAGGATGCTTTCAGGATACGGGCAAAGATGCGTACAGGACTGAAACTTTACGACATATACGGCATCTTTACTCTTCTTTACAGTTTAGCAAAACGATTCTCTACGGATACGCATAAAGATGCGTACAGCACTGAAACTTTACGACATATACGGAATCTTTACGCTTCTTTACAGCTTAGCAAAACGATTCTTTACGGATACGCATAAAGATGCGTACAGCACTGAAACTTTACGACATATACGGCATCTTTACGCTTCTTTACAGCTTAGCAAAACGATTATTTACGGATACGCGTAAAGATGCGTACAGCACTGAAACTTTACGACATATACGGCATTTGTACGTTACTTTACAGCTTAGGAAAACGATTCTATCAGGATACGCGCAAATATGCGTACAGGACTGGAATTTTGCGACATATACGGCATCTTTACGCTTCTTTAACGCTTAGCAAAACGATTCTTTAAGTATACGCGTAAAGATGCGTACAGCACTGAAACTTCACAACATATACGGCATCTTTACTCTTCTTTGCAGCTCATCAAAGCGATTATTTACGGATACGCGTAAAGATGCGTACAGCACTGAAACTTTACGACATGTACTGCGTCTGTACGTTAGTTTACAGCTTAGCAAAACGATTCTTTCAGGATACGCGCAAAGATGCGTACAGGACTGAAACTTTACGACATACACAGCATCTTTACGCTTCTTTGCAGCTTAGCAAAACGATTCTTTACGGATACGCGTAAAGATGCGTACAGCACTGAAACTTCACGACATATACGGCATCTGTACGTTACTTTACAGCTGAGCAAAAGGATGCTTTCAGGATACGGGCAAAGATGCGTACAGGACTGAAACTTTACGACATATACGGCATCTTTACTCTTCTTTACAGTTTAGCAAAACGATTCTCTACGGATACGCATAAAGATGCGTACAGCAATGAAACTTTACGACATATATGGAATCTTTACACTTCCTTACAGCTTAGCAAAACGATTCTTTACGGATACGCATAAAGATGCGTACAGCACTGAAACTTTACGACATATACGGCATCCTTACGCTTCTTTACAGCTTAGCAAAACGATTCTTTACGGATACGCATAAAGATGCGTACAGCACTGAAACTTTACGACATATACGGCATCTTTACGCTTCTATACAGCTTAGCAAAACGATTATTTACGGATACGCGTAAAGATGCGTACAGCACTGAAACTTTACGACATATACGGCATTTGTACGTTACTTTACAGCTTAGAAAAACGATTCTATCAGGATACGCACAAATATGCGTACAGGACTGGAATTTTGCGACATATACGGCATCTTTACGCTTCTTTAACGCTTAGCAAAACGATTCTTTACGTATACGCGTAAAGATGCGTACAGCACTGAAACTTTACAACATATACGGCATCTTTACTCTTCTTTACAGCTCAGCAAAGCGATTATTTACGGATACGCGTAAAGATGCGTACAGCACTGAAACTTTACGACATGTACTGCGTCTTTACGTTAGTTTACATCTTAGCAAAACGATTCTTTCAGGATACGCGCAAAGATGCGTACAGGACTGAAACTTTACGACATACACAGCATCTTTACGCTTCTTTACAGCTTAGCAAAACGATTCTTTACGGATACGCGTAAAGATGCGTACAGCACTTAAACTTCACGACATATACGGCATCTGTACGTTACTTTACAGCTGAGCAAAAGGATGCTTTCAGGATACGCGCAAAGATGCGTACAGGACTGAAACTTTACGACATATACAGCATCTTTACTCTTCTTTACAGTTTAGCAAAACGATTCTCTACGGATACGCATAAAGATGCGTACAGCAATGAAACTTTACGACATATACGGAATCTTTACACTTCTTTACAGCTTAGCAAAACGATTCTTTACGGATACGCATAAAGATGCGTACAGCACTGAAACTTTACGACATATACGGCATCTTTACGCTTCTTTACAGCTCAGCAAAGCGATTATTTACGGATACGCGTAAAGATGCGTACAGCACTGAAACTTTACGACATGTACTGCGTCTGTACGTTAGTTTACAGCTTAGCAAAACGATTCTTTCAGGATACGCGCAAAGATGCGTACAGGACTAAAACTTTACGACATACACAGCATCTTTACGCTTCTTTACAGCTTAGCAAAACGATTCTTTACGGATACGCGTAAAGATGCGTACAGCACTGAAACTTCACGACATATACGGCATCTGAACGTTACTTTACAGCTGAGCAAAAGGATGCTTTCAGGATACGGGCAAAGATGGGTACAGGACTGAAACTTTACGAGATATACGGCATCTTTACTCTTCTTTACAGTTTAGCAAAACGATTCTCTACGGATACGTATAAAGATGCGTACAGCACTGAAACTTTACGACATATACGGAATCTTTACGCTTCTTTACAGCTTAGCAAAACGATTCTTTACGGATACGCATAAAGATGCGTACAGCACTGAAACTTTACGACATATACGGCATTTGTACGTTACTTTACAGCTTAGGAAAACGATTCTATCAGGATACGCGCAAATATGCGTACAGGACTGGAATTTTGCGACATATACGGCATCTTTACGCTTCTTTAACGCTTAGCAAAACGATTCTTTAAGTATACGCGTAAAGATGCGTACAGCACTGAAACTTTACAACATATACGGCATCTTTACTCTTCTTTGCAGCTCAGCAAAGCGATTATTTACGGATACGCGTAAAGATGCGTACAGCACTGAAACTTTACGACATGTACTGCGTCTGTACGTTAGTTTACAGCTTAGCAAAACGATTCTTTCAGGATACGCGCAAAGATGCGTACAGGACTGAAACTTTACGACATACACAGCATCTTTACGCTTCTTTGCAGCTTAGCAAAACGATTCTTTACGGATACGCGTAAAGATGCGTACAGCACTGAAACTTCACGACATATACGGCATCTGTACGTTACTTTACAGCTGAGCAAAAGGATGCTTTCAGGATACGGGCAAAGATGCGTACAGGACTGAAACTTTACGACATATACGGCATTTGTACGTTACTTTACAGCTTAGGAAAACGATTCTATCAGGATACGCACAAATATGCGTACAGGACTGGAATTTTGCGACATACACGGCATCTTTACGCTTCTTTAACCCTTAGCAAAACGATTCTTTACGTATACGCGTAAAGATGCGTACAGCACTGAAACTTTACAACATATACGGCATCTTTACGCTTCTATACAGCTTAGCAAAACGATTATTTACGGATACGCGTAAAGATGCATACAGCACTGAAACTTTACGACATATACGGCATTTGTACGTTACTTTACAGCTTAGAAAAACGATTCTATCAGGATACGCACAAATATGCGTACAGGACTGGAATTTTGCGACATATACGGCATCTTTACGCTTCTTTAACGCTTAGCAAAACGATTCTTTACGTATACGCGTAAAGATGCGTACAGCACTGAAACTTTACAACATATACGGCATCTTTACTCTTCTTTACAGCTCAGCAAAGCGATTATTTACGGATACGCGTAAAGATGCGTACAGCACTGAAACTTTACGACATGTACTGCGTCTGTACGTTAGTTTACAGCTTAGCAAAACGATTCTTTCAGGATACGCGCAAAGATGCGTACAGGACTGAAACTTTACGACATACACAGCATCTTTACGCTTCTTTACAGCTTAGCAAAACGATTCTTTACGGATACGCGTAAAGATGCGTACAGCACTTAAACTTCACGACATATACGGCATCTGTACGTTACTTTACAGCTGAGCAAAAGGATGCTTTCAGGATACGCGCAAAGATGCGTACAGGACTGAAACTTTACGACATATACGGCATCTTTACTCTTCTTTACAGTTTAGCAAAACGATTCTCTACGGATACGCATAAAGATGCGTACAGCAATGAAACTTTACGACATATACGGAATCTTTACACTTCTTTACAGCTTAGCAAAACGATTCTTTACGGATACGCATAAAGATGCGTACAGCACTGAAACTTTACGACATATACGGCATCTTTACGCTTCTGTACAGCTCAGCAAAGCGATTATTTACGGATACGCGTAAAGATGCGTACAGCACTGAAACTTTACGACATGTACTGCGTCTGTACGTTAGTTTACAGCTTAGCAAAACGATTCTTTCAGGATACGCGCAAAGATGCGTACAGGACTAAAACTTTACGACATACACAGCATCTTTACGCTTCTTTACAGCTTAGCAAAACGATTCTTCACGGATACGCGTAAAGATGCGTACAGCACTGAAACTTCACGACATATACGGCATCTGAACGTTACTTTACAGCTGAGCAAAAGGATGCTTTCAGGATACGGGCAAAGATGGGTACAGGACTGAAACTTTACGACATATACGGCATCTTTACTCTTCTTTACAGTTTAGCAAAACGATTCTCTACGGATACGCATAAAGATGCGTACAGCACTGAAACTTTACGACATATACGGAATCTTTACGCTTCTTTACAGCTTAGCAAAACGATTCTTTACGGATACGCATAAAGATGCGTACAGCACTGAAACTTTACGACATATACGGCATTTGTACCTTACTTTACAGCTTAGGAAAACGATTCTATCAGGATACGCGCAAATATGCGTACAGGACTGGAATTTTGCGACATATACGGCATCTTTACGCTTCTTTAACGCTTAGCAAAACGATTCTTTAAGTATACGCGTAAAGATGCGTACAGCACTGAAACTTTACAACATATACGGCATCTTTACTCTTCTTTGCAGCTCAGCAAAGCGATTATTTACGGATACGCGTAAAGATGCGTACAGCACTGAAACTTCACGACATGTACTGCGTCTGTACGTTAGTTTACAGCTGAGCAAAAGGATGCTTTCAGGATACGGGCAAAGATGCGTACAGGACTGAAACTTTACGACATATACGGCATCTTTACTCTTCTTTACAGTTTAGCAAAACGATTCTCTACGGATACGCATAAAGATGCGTACAGCACTGAAACTTTACGACATATATGGAATCTTTACACTTCCTTACAGCTTAGCAAAACGATTCTTTACGGATACGCATAAAGATGCGTGCAGCACTGAAACTTTACGACATATACGGCATCTTTACGCTTCTTTACAGCTTAGCAAAACGATTCTTTACGGATACGCATAAAGATGCGTACAGCACTGAAACTTTACGACATATACGGCATCTTTACGCTTCTTTACAGCTTAGCAAAACGATTCTTTACGGATACGCGTAAAGATGCGTACAGCACTGAAACTTTACGACATATACGGCATTTGTACGTTACTTTACAGCTTAGGAAAACGATCCTATCAGGATACGCACAAATATGCGTACAGGACTGGAATTTTGCGACATACACGGCATCTTTACGCTTCTTTAACGCTTAGCAAATCGATTCTTTACGTATACGCGTAAAGATGCGTACAGCACTGAAACTTTACAACATATACGGCATCTTTACGCTTCTATACAGCTTAGCAAAACGATTATTTACGGATACGCGTAAAGATGCATACAGCACTGAAACTTTACGACATATACGGCATTTGTACGTTACTTTACAGCTTAGAAAAACGATTCTATCAGGATACGCACAAATATGCCTACAGGACTGGAATTTTGCGACATATACGGCATCTTTACGCTTCTTTAACGCTTAGCAAAACGATTCTTTACGTATACGCGTAAAGATGCGTACAGCACTGAAACTTTACAACATATACGGCATCTTTACTCTTCTTTACAGCTCAGCAAAGCGATTATTTACGGATACGCGTAAAGATGCGTACAGCACTGAAACTTTACGACATGTACTGCGTCTGTACGTTAGTTTACAGCTTAGCAAAACGATTCTTTCAGGATACGCGCAAAGATGCGTACAGGACTGAAACTTTACGACATACACAGCATCTTTACGCTTCTTTACAGCTTAGCAAAACGATTCTTTACGGATACGCGTAAAGATGCGTACAGCACTGACCATTTACGACATATACGGCATCTTTACGCTTCTTTACAACTTAGCAAAACGATTCTTTACGGATAAACGTAAAGATGCGTACAGCACAGAAACTTTACCACATATACGACATCTTTACGCTTCTTTACAGCTTAGCAAAACGATTCTTTACGGATACGCGTAAAGATGCGTACAGCACTGAAACTTCACGACATATACGGCATCTGAACGTTACTTTACAGCTGAGCAAAAGGATGCTTTCAGGATACGGGCAAAGATGGGTACAGGACTGAAACTTTACGACATATACGGCATCTTTACTCTTCTTTACAGTTTAGCAAAACGATTCTCTACGGATACGCATAAAGATGCGTACAGCACTGAAACTTTACGACATATACGGAATCTTTACGCTTCTTTACAGCTTAGCAAAACGATTCTTTACGGATACGCATAAAGATGCGTACAGCACTGAAACTTTGCGACATATACGGCATTTGTACCTTACTTTACAGCTTAGGAAAACGATTCTATCAGGATACGCGCAAATATGCGTACAGGACTGGAATTTTGCGACATATACGGCATCTTTACGCTTCTTTAACGCTTAGCAAAACGATTCTTTAAGTATACGCGTAAAGATGCGTACAGCACTGAAACTTTACAACATATACGGCATCTTTACTCTTCTTTGCAGCTCAGCAAAGCGATTATTTACGGATACGCGTAAAGATGCGTACAGCACTGAAACTTCACGACATGTACTGCGTCTGTACCTTAGTTTACAGCTGAGCAAAAGGATGCTTTCAGGATACGGGCAAAGATGCGTACAGGACTGAAACTTTACGACATATACGGCATCTTTACTCTTCTTTACAGTTTAGCAAAACGATTCTCTACGGATACGCATAAAGATGCGTACAGCACTGAAACTTTACGACATATATGGAATCTTTACACTTCCTTACAGCTTAGCAAAACGATTCTTTACGGATACGCATAAAGATGCGTGCAGCACTGAAACTTTACGACATATACGGCATCTTTACGCTTCTTTACAGCTTAGCAAAACGATTCTTTACGGATACGCATAAAGATGCGTACAGCACTGAAACTTTACGACATATACGGCATCTTTACGCTTCTTTACAGCTTAGCAAAACGATTCTTTACGGATACGCGTAAAGATGCGTACAGCACTGAAACTTTACGACATATACGGCATTTGTACGTTACTTTACAGCTTAGGAAAACGATTCTATCAGGATACGCACAAATATGCGTACAGGACTGGAATTTTGCGACATACACGGCATCTTTACGCTTCTTTAACGCTTAGCAAATCGATTCTTTACGTATACGCGTAAAGATGCGTACAGCACTGAAACTTTACAACATATACGGCATCTTTACGCTTCTATACAGCTTAGCAAAACGATTATTTACGGATACGCGTAAAGATGCATACAGCACTGAAACTTTACGACATATACGGCATTTGTACGTTACTTTACAGCTTAGAAAAACGATTCTATCAGGATACGCACAAATATGCCTACAGGACTGGAATTTTGCGACATATACGGCATCTTTACGCTTCTTTAACGCTTAGCAAAACGATTCTTTACGTATACGCGTAAAGATGCGTACAGCACTGAAACTTTACAACATATACGGCATCTTTACTCTTCTTTACAGCTCAGCAAAGCGATTATTTACGGATACGCGTAAAGATGCGTACAGCACTGAAACTTTACGACATGTACTGCGTCTGTACGTTAGTTTACAGCTTAGCAAAACGATTCTTTCAGGATACGCGCAAAGATGCGTACAGGACTGAAACTTTACGACATACACAGCATCTTTACGCTTCTTTACAGCTTAGCAAAACGATTCTTTACGGATACGCGTAAAGATGCGTACAGCACTTAAACTTCACGACATATACGGCATCTGTACGTTACTTTACAGCTGAGCAAAAGGATGCTTTCAGGATACGCGCAAAGATGCGTACAGGACTGAAACTTTACGACATATACGGCATCTTTACTCTTCTTTGCAGTTTAGCAAAACGATTCCCTACGGATACGCATAAAGATGCGTAAAGCACTGAAACTTTACGACATATACGGAATCTTTACGCTTCTTTACAGCTTAGCAAAACGATTCTTTACGGATACGCATAAAGATGCGTACAGCACTGAAACTTTACGACATATACGGCATCTTTTCGCTTCTTTACATCTTAGCAAAACGATTCTTTACGGATACGCGTAAAGATGCGTACAGCACTGAAACTTTACGACATATACGGCATTTGTACGTTACTTTACAGCTTAGGAAAACGATTCTATCAGGATACGCGCAAATATGCGTACAGGACTGGAATTTTGCGACATATACGGCATCTTTACGCTTCTTTAAAGCTTAGCAAAACGATTCTTTACGTATACGCGTAAAGATGCGTACAGCACTGAAACTTTACAACATATACGGCATCTTTACTCTTCTTTACAGCTCAGCAAAGTGATTATTTACGGATACGCGTAAAGATGCGTACAGCACTGAAACTTTACGACATGTACTGCGTCTGTACGTTAGTTTACAGCTTAGCAAAACGATTCTTTCAGGATACGCGCAAAGATGCGTACAGGACTGAAACTTTACGACATACACAGCATCTTTACGCTTCTTTACAGCTTAGCAAAACGATTCTTTACGGATTCATGTAAAGATGCGTACAGCACTGAAACTTCACGACATATACGGCATCTGTACGTTACTTTACAGCTGAGCAAAAGGATGCTTTCAGGATACGGGCAAAGATGCGTACAGGACTGAAACTTTACGACATATACGGCATCTTTACTCTTCTTTACAGTTTAGCAAAACGATTCTCTACGGATACGCATAAAGATGCGTACAGCAATGAAACTTTACGACATATACGGAATCTTTACACTTCTTTACAGCTTAGCAAAACGATTCTTTACGGATACGCATAAAGATGCGTACAGCACTGAAACTTTACGACATATACGGCATCTTTACGCTTCTTTACAGCTCAGCAAAGCGATTATTTACGGATACGCGTAAAGATGCGTACAGCACTGAAACTTTACGACATGTACTGCGTCTGTACGTTAGTTTACAGCTTAGCAAAACGATTCTTTCAGGATACGCGCAAAGATGCGTACAGGACTAAAACTTTACGACATACACAGCATCTTTACGCTTCTTTACAGCTTAGCAAAACGATTCTTTACGGATACGCTTAAAGATGCGTACAGCACTGAAACTTCACGACATATACGGCATCTGAACGTTACTTTACAGCTGAGCAAAAGGATGCTTTCAGGATACGGGCAAAGATGGGTACAGGACTGAAACTTTACGACATATACGGCATCTTTACTCTTCTTTACAGTTTAGCAAAACGATTCTCTACGGATACGCATAAAGATGCGTACAGCACTGAAACTTTACGACATATACGCCATCTTTACGCTTCTTTACAGCTTAGCAAAACGATTCTTTACGGATACGCATAAAGATGCGTACAGCACTGAAACTTTACGACATATACGGCATCTTTACGCTTCTTTACAGCTTAGCAAAACGATTCTTTACGGATACGCGTAAAGATGCGTACAGCACTGAAACTTTACGACATATACGGCATTTGTACGTTACTTTACAGCTTAGGAAAACGATTCTATCAGGATACGCGCAAATATGCGTACAGGACTGGAATTTTGCGACATATACGGCATCTTTACGCTTCTTTAACGCTTAGCAAAACGATTTTTTAAGTATACGCGTAAAGATGCGTACAGCACTGAAACTTTACAACATATACGGCATCTTTACTCTTCTTTGCAGCTCAGCAAAGCGATTATTTACGGATACGCGTAAAGATGCGTACAGCACTGAAACTTTACGACATGTACTGCGTCTGTACGTTAGTTTACAGCTTAGCAAAACGATTCTTTCAGGATACGCGCAAAGATGCGTACAGGACTGAAACTTTACGACATACACAGCATCTTTACGCTTCTTTGCAGCTTAGCAAAACGATTCTTTACGGATACGCGTAAAGATGCGTACAGCACTGAAACTTCACGACATATACGGCATCTGTACGTTACTTTACAGCTGAGCAAAAGGATGCTTTCAGGATACGGGCAAAGATGCGTACAGGACTGAAACTTTACGACATATACGGCATCTTTACTCTTCTTTACAGTTTAGCAAAACGATTCTCTACGGATACGCATAAAGATGCGTACAGCACTGAAACTTTACGACATATATGGAATCTTTACACTTCCTTACAGCTTAGCAAAACGATTCTTTACGGATACGCATAAAGATGCGTACAGCACTGAAACTTTACGACATATACAACATCTTTACGCTTCTTTACAGCTTAGCAAAACGATTCTTTACGGATACGCATAAAGATGCGTACAGCACTGAAACTTTACGACATGTACTGCGTCTGTACGTTAGTTTACAGCTTAGCAAAACGATTCTTTCAGGATACGCGCAAAGATGCGTACAGGACTGAAACTTTACGACATACACAGCATCTTTACGCTTCTTTACAGCTTAGCAAAACGATTCTTTACGGATACATGTAAAGATGCGTACAGCATTGAAACTTCACGACATATACGGCATCTGTACGTTACTTTACAGCTGAGCAAGAGGATGCTTTCAGGATACGGGCAAAGATGCGTACAGGACTGAAACTTTACGACATATACGGCATCTTTACTCTTCTTTACAGTTTAGCAAAACGATTCTCTACGGATACGCATAAAGATGCGTACAGCAATGAAACTTTACGACATATACGGAATCTTTACACTTCTTTACAGCTTAGCAAAACGATTCTTCACGGATACGCATAAAGATGCGTACAGCACTGAAACTTTACGACATATACGGCATCTTTACGCTTCTTTACAGCTCAGCAAAGCGATTATTTACGGATACGCGTAAAGATGCGTACAGCACTGAAACTTCACGACATGTACTGCGTCTGTACGTTAGTTTACAGCTTAGCAAAACGATTCTTTCAGGATACGCGCAAAGATGCGTACAGGACTGAAACTTTGCGACATACACAGCATCTTTACGTTTCTTTACAGCTTAGCAAAACGATTCTTTCCGGATACGCGTAAAGATGCGTACAGCACTGAAACTTTACGACATATACGGAATCTTTGCGCTTCTTTACAGCTTAGCAGAACGATTCTTTACGGATACGCATAAAGATGCGTACAGCACTGAAACTTTACGACATATACGGCATCTTTACGCTTCTTTACAGCTTAGCAAAACGATTCTTTACGGATACGCGTAAAGATGCGTACAGCACTGAAACTTTACGACATATACGGCATTTGTACGTTACTTTACAGCTTAGGAAAACGATTCTATCAGGATACGCGCAAATATGCGTACAGGACTGGAATTTTGCGACATATACGTCATCTTTACGCTTCTTTAACGCTTAGCAAAACGATTCTTTACGTATACGCGTAAAGATGCGTACAGCACTGAAACTTTACAACATATACGGCCTCTTTACTCTTCTTTACAGCTCAGCAAAGCGATTATTTACGGATACGCGTAAATATGCGTACAGCACTGAAACTTTACGACATGTACTGCGTCTGTAGGTTAGTTTACAGCTTAGCAAAACGATTCTTTCAGGATACCCGCAAAGATGCGTACAGGACTGAAACTTTACGACATACACAGCATCTTTACGCTTCTTTACAGCTTAGCAAAACGATTCTTTACGGATACGCGTAAAGATGCGTACAGCACTGAAACTTCACGACATATACGGCATCTGTACGTTACTTTACAGCTGAGCAAAAGGATGCTTTCAGGATACGGGCAAAGATGCGTACAGGACTGAATCTTTACGACATATTTGGCATCTTTACTCTTCTTTACAGTTTAGCAAAACGATTCTCTACGGATACGCATAAAGATGCATACAGCACTGAAACTTTACGACATATACGGAATCTTTACACTTCTTTACAGCTTAGCAAAACGATTCTTTACGGATACGCATAAAGATGCGTACAGCACTGAAACTTTACGACATATACGGCATCTTTACTCTTCTTTACAGTTTAGCAAAACGATTCTCCACGGATACGCATAAAGATGCGTACAGCACTGAAACTTTACGACATATACGGAATCTTTACTCTTCTTTACAGCTCAGCAAAGCGATTATTTACGGATACGCGTAAAGATGCGTACAGCACTGAAACCTTACGACATGTACTGCGTCTGTACGTTAGTTTACAGCTTAGCAAAACGATTCTTTCAGGATACGCGCAAAGATGCGTACAGGACTGAAACTTTACGATACACACAGCATCTTTACGCTTCTTTACAGCTTAGCAAAACGATTCTTTACGGATACGCGTAAAGATGCGTACAGCACTGAAACTTTACGACATATACGGAATCTTTGCGCTTCTTTACAGCTTAGCAAAACGATTCTTTACGGATACGCATAAAGATGCGTACAGCACTGAAACTTTACGACATATACGGCATCTTTACGCTTCTTTACAGCTTAGCAAAACGATTCTTTACGGATACGCGTAAAGATGCGTACAGCACTGAAACTTTACGACATATACGGCATTTGTACGTTACTTTACAGCTTAGGAAAACGATTCTATCAGGATACGCACAAATATGCGTACAGGACTGGAATTTTGCGACATATACGTCATCTTTACGCTTCTTTAACGCTTAGCAAAACGATTCTTTACGTATACGCGTAAAGATGCGTACAGCACTGAAACTTTACAACATATACGGCCTCTTTACTCTTCTTTACAGCTCAGCAAAGCGATTATTTACGGATACGCGTAAATATGCGTACAGCACTGAAACTTTACGACATGTACTGCGTCTGTACGTTAGTTTACAGCTTAGCAAAACGATTCTTTCAGGATACGCGCAAAGATGCGTACAGGACTGAAACTTTACGACATATACAGCATCTTTACGCTTCTTTACATCTTAGCAAAACGATTCTTTACGTATACGCGTAAAGATGCGTACAGCACTGAAACTTTACAACATATACGGCCTCTTTACTCTTCTTTACAGCTCAGCAAAGCGATTATTTACGGATACGCGTAAATATGCGTACAGCACTGAAACTTTACGACATGTACTGCGTCTGTACGTTAGTTTACAGCTTAGCAAAACGATTCTTTCAGGATACGCGCAAAGATGCGTACAGGACTGAAACTTTACGACATATACAGCATCTTCACGCTTCTTTACAGCTTAGCAAAACGATTCTTTACGGATACGCGTAAAGATGCGTACAGCACTGAAACTTCACGACATATACGGCATCTGTACGTTACTTTACAGCTGAGCAGAAGGATGCTTTCAGGATACGGGTAAAGATGCGTACAGGACTGAAACTTTACGACATATACGGCATCTTTACTCTTCTTTACAGTTTAGCAAAACGATTCTCTACGGATACGCATAAAGATGCGTACAGCACTGAAACTTTACGACATATACGGAATCTTTACGCTTCTTTACAGCTTAGCAAAACGATTCTTTACGGATACGCATAAAGATGCGTACAGCACTGAAACTTTACGACATATACGGCATCTTTAAGCTTCTTTACAGCTTAGCAAAACGATTCTTTACGGATACGCGTAAAGATGCGTACAGCACTGAAACTTTACGACATATACGGCATTTGCACGTTACTTTACAGCTTAGGAGAACGATTCTATCAGGATACGCGCAAATATGCGTACAGGACTGGAATTTTGCGACATATACGTCATCTTTACGCTTCTTTAACGCTTAGCAAAACGATTCTTTACGTATACGCGTAAAGATGCGCACAGCACTGAAACTTTACAACATATACGGCCTCTTTACTCTTCTTTACAGCTCAGCAAAGCGATTATTTACGGATACGCGTAAAGATGCGTACAGCACTGAAACTTTACGACATGTACTGCGTCTGTACGTTACTTTACAGCTTAGCAAAACGATTCTTTCAGGATACGCGCAAAGATGCGTAGAGGACTGAAACTTTACGACATATACGGCATCTTTACGCTTCTTTACAGCTTAGCAAATCGATTGTTTACGTATACGCGTAAAGATGCGTACAGCACTGAAACTTTACGACATATACGGCATCTTTACTCTTCTTTACAGCTCAGCAAAGCAAGTATTTACGGATACGCGTAAAGATGCGTACAGCACTGAAACTTTACGACATGTACTGCGCATGTACATTACTTTACAGCTTAGCAAAACGATTCTTTCAGGATACGCGCAAAGATGCGTACAGGACTGAAACTTTACGACATATACGGCATCTTTACGCTTCTTTACAGCTTAGCAAAACGATTCTTTACGGATACGCGTAAAGATGCTTACACTAGCACTGAAACTTTACGACATATACGGCATCTTTACGCTTCTTTACAGCTTAGCAAAACGATTCTTTACGGATAAACGTAAAGATGGGTACAGCACTGAAACTTTACGACATATACGGCATCTTTACGCTTCTTTACAGCTTAGCAAAACGATTCTTTACGGATACGCGTAAAGATGCGTACAGCACTGAAACTTTACGACATATACGGCATCTTTACGCTTCTTTACAGCTTAGCAAAACGATCCTTTACAGATACGCATAAAGATGCGTACAGCACTGAATTTTTACGACATGTACTGCATCTTTACGCTTCCTCACAGCTTAGCAAATCGATTCTTTAAGGATACGCGTAAAGATGCGTACAGCACTGAAACTTCACGACATATACGGCATCTGTACGTTACTTTACAGCTGAGCGAAAGGATGCTTTCAGAATATGGGCAAAGATGCGTACAGGACTGAAAATTTACGACATATACGGAATCTTTACTCTTCTTTACAGCTTAGCAAAACGATTCTCTACGGATACACATAAAGATGCGCACAGCGCTGAAACTTTACGACATTTACGGAATCTTTACGCCTCTTTACAGCTTAGCAAAACGATTCTTTACGGATACGCATAAAGATGCGTACAGCACTGAAACTTTACGACATATACGGCATCTTTACGCTTCTTTACAGCTTAGCAAAACGATTCTTTACGGATACGCGTAAACATTCGTACAGCACTGAAACTTTACGACATATACGGCATTTGTACGTTACTTTACAGCTTAGGAAAACGATTCTATCAGGATACGCGCAAATATGCGTACAGGACTGGAATTTTGCGACATATACGGCATCTTTACGCTTCTTTAACGCTTAGCAAAACGATTCTTTACGTATACGCGTAAAGATGCGTACAGCACTGAAACTTTACGACATATACGGCATCTTTACTCTTCTTTACAGCTCAGCAAAGCGATTATTTACGGATACGCGTAAAGATGCGTACAGCACTAAAACTTTACGACATGTACTGCGTCTGTACGTTACTTTACAGCTTAGCAAAACGATTCTTTACGGATACGCGTAAAGATGCGTACAGCACTGAAACTTTACGACATATACGGCATCTTTACGCTTCTTTACAGCTTAGCAAAACGATCCTTTACAGATACGCATAAAGATGCGTACAGCACGTAATTTTTACGACATGTACTGCATCTTTACTCTTCCTTACAGCTTAGCAAATCGATTCTTTACGGATACGCGTAAAGATGCGTACAGCACTGAAACTTCACAATATATACGGCATCTGTACGTTACTTTACAGCTTAGCAAAAGGATTCTTTCAGGATACGCGCAAAGATGCGTACAGGACTGAAACTTTACGACATATACGGAATCTTTACGCTTCTTTACAGCTTAGCAAAACGATTCTTTACGGATACGCGTAAAGATGCGTACAGCACTGAAACTTTACGACATATACGGCATTTGTACGTTACTTTACAGCTTAGGAAAACGATTCTAACAGGATACGCGCAAATATGCGTACAGGACTGGAATTTTGCGACATATACGGCATCTTTACGCTTCTTTAACGCTTAGCAAAACGATTCTTTTCGTATACGCGCAAAGATGCGTACAGCACTGAAACTTTACAACATATACGGCCTCTTTACTCTTCTTTGCAGCTCAGCAAAGCGATTATTTACGGATACGCGTAAAGATGCGTACAGCACTGAAACTTTACGACATGTACTGCGTCTGTACGTTACTTTACAGCTTAGCAAAACGATTCTTTCAGGATACGCGCAAAGATGCGTACAGGACTGAAACTTTACGACATATACGGCATCTTTACGCTTCTTTACAGCTTAGCAAATCGATTCTTTACGGATACGCGTAAAGATGCGTACAGCACTGAAACTTCACGACATATACGGCATCTGTACGTTACTTTACAGCTTAGCAAAAGGATTCTTTCAGGATACGCGCAAAGATGCGTACAGCACTGAATCTTTACGAAATATACGGCATCTTTACGCTTCTTTACAGCTTAGCAAAACGATTTTTTACGGATACGCGTAAAGATGCGTACAGCACTGAAACTTCACGACATATACGGCATCTGTACGTTACTTTTCAGCTGAGCGAAAGGATGCTTTCAGAATACGGGCAAAGATGCGTACCGGACTGAAAATTTACGACATATACGGCATCTTTACTCTTCTTTACAGCTTAGCAAAACGATTCTCTACGGATACGCATAAAGATGCGTACAGCACTGAAACTTTACGACATATACGGAATCTTTACGCTTCTTTACAGCTTAGCAAAACGATTCTTTACGGATACGCATAAAGATGCGTACAGCACTGAAACTTTACGACATATACGGCATCTTTACACTTCTTTACAGCTTAGCAAAACGATTCTTTACGGATACGCGTAAAGATGCGTACAGCACTGAAACTTTACGACATATACGGCATTTGTACGTTACTTTACAGCTTAGGAAAACGATTCTATCAGGATACGCGCAAATATGCGTACAGGACTGGAATTTTGCGACATATACGGCATTTTTACGCTTCTTTAACGCTTAGCAAAACGATTCTTTTCGTATACGCGCAAAGATGCGTACAGCACTGAAACTTTACAACATATACGGCCTCTTTACTCTTCTTTGCAGCTCAGCAAAGCGATTATTTACGGATACGCGTAAAGATGCGTACAGCACTGAAACTTTACGACATGTACTGCGTCTGTACGTTACTTTACAGCTTAGCAAAACGATTCTTTCAGGATACGCGCAAAGATGCGTACAGGACTGAAACTTTACGACATATACGGCATCTTTACGCTTCTTTACAGCTTAGCAAATCGATTCTTTACGGATACGCGTAAAGATGCGTACAGCACTGAAACTTCACGACATATACGGCATCTGTACGTTACTTTACAGGTTAGCAAAAGGATTCTTTCAGGATACGCGCAAAGATGCGTACAGCACTGAATCTTTACAAAATATACGGCATCTTTACGCTTCTTTACAGCTTAGCAAAACGATTTTTTACGGATACGCGTAAAGATGCGTACAGCACTGAAACTTCACGACATATACGGCATCTGTACGTTACTTTTCAGCTGAGCGAAAGGATGCTTTCAGAATACGGGCAAAGATGCGTACCGGACTGAAAATTTACGACATATACGGCATCTTTACTCTTCTTTACAGCTTAGCAAAACGATTCTCTACGGATACGCATAAAGATGCGTACAGCACTGAAACTTCACGACATATACGGAATCTTTACGCTTCTTTACAGCTTAGCAAAACGATTCTTTACGGATACGCATAAAGATGCGTACAGCACTGAAACTTTACGACATATACGGCATCTTTACACTTCTTTACAGCTTAGCAAAACGATTCTTTACGGATACGCGTAAAGATGCGTACAGCACTGAAACGTTACGACATATACGGCATTTGTACGTTACTTTACAGCTTAGGAAAACGATTCTATCAGGATACGCGCAAATATGCGTACAGGACTGGAATTTTGCGACATATACGTCATCTTTACGCTTCTTTAACGCTTAGCAAAACGATTCTTTACGTATACGCGTAAAGATGCGTACAGCACTGAAACTTTACAACATATACGGCCTCTTTACTCTTCTTTACAGCTTAGCAAAACGATTTTTTACGGATACGCGTAAAGATGCGTACAGCACTGAAACTTCACGACATATACGGCATCTGTACGTTACTTTTCAGCTGAGCGAAAGGATGCTTTCAGAATACGGGCAAAGATGCGTACCGGACTGAAAATTTACGACATATACGGCATCTTTACTCTTCTTTACAGCTTAGCAAAACGATTCTCTACGGATACGCATAAAGATGCGTACAGCACTGAAACTTTACGACATATACGGAATCTTTACGCTTCTTTACAGCTTAGCAAAACGATTCTTTACGGATACGCATAAAGATGCGTACAGCACTGAAACTTTACGACATATACGGCATCTTTACGCTTCTTTACAGCTAAGCAAAACGATTCTTTACGGATACGCGTAAAGATGCGTACAGCACTGAAACGTTACGACATATACGGCATTTGTACGTTACTTTACAGCTTAGGAAAACGATTCTATCAGGATACGCGCAAATATGCGTACAGGACTGGAATTTTGCGACATATACGTCATCTTTACGCTTCTTTAACGCTTAGCAAAACGATTCTTTACGTATACGCGTAAAGATGCGTACAGCACTGAAACTTTGCAACATATACGGCCTCTTTACTCTTCTTTACAGCTCAGCAAAGCGATTATTTACGGATACGGGAAAAGATGCGTACAGGACTGAAACTTTACGACATATACGGCATCTTTACGCTTCTTTACAGCTTAGCAAATCGATTCTTTACGGATACGCGTAAAGATGCGTACAGCACTGAAACTTCACGACATATACGGCATCTGTACGTTACTTTTCAGCTGAGCGAAAGGATGCTTTCAGAATACGGGCAAAGATGCGTACCGGACTGAAAATTTACGACTTATACGGCATCTTTACTCTTCTTTACAGCTTAGCAAAACGATTCTCTACGGATACGCATAAAGATGCGTACAGCACTGAAACTTTACGACATATACGGAATCTTTACGCTTCTTTACAGCTTAGCAAAACGATTCTTTACGGATACGCATACGGATGCGTACAGCACTGAAACTTTACGACATATACGGCATCTTTACGCTTCTTTACAGCTTAGCAAAACGATTCTTTACGGATACGCGTAAAGATGCGTACAGCACTGAAACGTTACGACATATACGGCATTTGTACGTTACTTTACAGCTTAGGAAAACGATTCTATCAGGATACGCGCAAATATGCGTACAGGACTGGAATTTTGCGACATATACGTCATCTTTACGCTTCTTTAACGCTTAGCAAAACGATTCTTTACGTATACGCGTAAAGATGCGTACAGCACTGAAACTTTGCAACATATACGGCCTCTTTACTCTTCTTTACAGCTCAGCAAAGCGATTATTTACGGATACGGGAAAAGATGCGTACAGGACTGAAACTTTACGACATATACGGCATCTTTACGCTTCTTTACAGCTTAGCAAATCGATTCTTTACGGATACGCGTAAAGATGCGTACAGCACTGAAACTTCACGACATACACGGCATCTGTACGTTACATTACAGCTTAGCAAAAGGATTCTTTCAGGATACGCGCAAAGATGCGTACAGGACTGAAACTTTACGACATATACGGCATCTTTACGCTTCTTTACAGCTTAGCAAAACGATTCTTTACGGATACAAGTAAAGATGCGTACAGCACTGAAACTTCACGACATATACGGCATCTGTACGTTACTTTACAGCTGAGCGAAAGGATGCTTTCAGAATACGGGCAAAGATGCGTACAGGACTGAAAATTTACGACATATACGGCATCTTTACTCTTCTTTACAGCTTAGCAAAACGATTCTCTACGGATACGCATAAAGATGCGTACAGCACTGAAACTTCACGACATATACGGAATCTTTACGCTTCTTTACAGCTTAGCAAAACGATTCTTTACGGATACGCATAAAGATGCGTACAGCACTGAAACTTTACGACATATACGGCATCTTTACACTTCTTTACAGCTTAGCAAAACGATTCTTTACGGATACGCGTAAAGATGCGTACAGCACTGAAACGTTACGACATATACGGCATTTGTACGTTACTTTACAGCTTAGGAAAACGATTCTATCAGGATACGCGCAAATATGCGTACAGGACTGGAATTTTGCGACATATACGTCATCTTTACGCTTCTTTAACGCTTAGCAAAACGATTCTTTACGTATACGCGTAAAGATGCGTACAGCACTGAAACTTTACAACATATACGGCCTCTTTACTCTTCTTTACAGCTTAGCAAAACGATTTTTTACGGATACGCGTAAAGATGCGTACAGCACTGAAACTTCACGACATATACGGCATCTGTACGTTACTTTTCAGCTGAGCGAAAGGATGCTTTCAGAATACGGGCAAAGATGCGTACCGGACTGAAAATTTACGACATATACGGCATCTTTACTCTTCTTTACAGCTTAGCAAAACGATTCTCTACGGATACGCATAAAGATGCGTACAGCACTGAAACTTTACGACATATACGGAATCTTTACGCTTCTTTACAGCTTAGCAAAACGATTCTTTACGGATACGCATAAAGATGCGTACAGCACTGAAACTTTACGACATATACGGCATCTTTACGCTTCTTTACAGCTTAGCAAAACGATTCTTTACGGATACGCGTAAAGATGCGTACAGCACTGAAACGTTACGACATATACGCATTTGTACGTTACTTTACAGCTTAGGAAAACGATTCTATCAGGATACGCGCAAATATGCGTACAGGACTGGAATTTTGCGACATATACGTCATCTTTACGCTTCTTTAACGCTTAGCAAAACGATTCTTTACGTATACGCGTAAAGATGCGTACAGCACTGAAACTTTGCAACATATACGGCCTCTTTACTCTTCTTTACAGCTCAGCAAAAGGATTCTTTCAGGATACGCGCAAAGATGCGTACAGGACTGAAACTTTACGACATATACGGCATCTTTACGCTTCTTTACAGCTTAGCAAAACGATTCTTTACGGATACAAGTAAAGATGCGTACAGCACTGAAACTTCACGACATATACGGCATCTGTACGTTACTTTACAGCTGAGCGAAAGGATGCTTTCAGAATACGGGCAAAGATGCGTACAGGACTGAAAATTTACGACATATACGGCATCTTTACTCTTCTTTACAGCTTAGCAAAACGATTCTCTACTGATACGCATAAAGATGCGTACAGCACTGAAACTTTACGACATATACGGAATCTTTACGCTTCTTTACAGCTTAGCAAAACGATTCTTTACGGATACGCATAAAGATTCGTACAGCACTGAAACGTTACGACATATACGGCATTTGTACGTTACTTTACAGCTTAGGAAAACGATTCTATCAGGATACGCGCAAATATGCGTACAGGACTGGAATTTTGCGACATATACGTCATCTTTACGCTTCTTTAACGCTTAGCAAAACGATTCTTTACGTATACGCGTAAAGATGCGTACAGCACTGAAACTTTACAACATATACGGCCTCTTTACTCTTCTTTACAGCTTAGCAAAACGATTTTTTACGGATACGCGTAAAGATGCGTACAGCACTGAAACTTCACGACATATACGGCATCTGTACGTTACTTTTCAGCTGAGCGAAAGGATACCTTCAGAATACGGGCAAAGATGCGTACCGGACTGAAAATTTACGACATATACGGCATCTTTACTCTTCTTTACAGCTTAGCAAAACGATTCTCTACGGATACGCATAAAGATGCGTACAGCACTGAAACTTTACGATATATACGGCATCTTTACGCGTGTTTACAGCTTATCAAAACGCTTCTTTACCGATAAGCGTAAAGATGCGTACAGCAATGAAACTTAACGACATATACGGCATATTTACGCTTCTTTAAAGCTTAGCAAAACGATTCTTTACAGATACGCATAAAGATGCGACAGCACTGAAACTTTGTGAGATTTACGGCATCTTTACGCTTCATTACAGCTTAGCAAAACGATTCTTTAACGATAGTCATAAAGATGCGTACAGCACTGAAACTTTACGACATATACGGTATCTTTACTCTTCTTTACAGCTAATCAAAACGATTCTTGATAGATATGCGTAAAGATGCGTACAACACTTAAACTTTACGACATATACGCCATCTGCACGTTACTTTACAGCTTAGCAAAACGATTTTTTCAGGATACGCGCAAACATGCGTACAGGACTGAAACTTTAAGACATATACGGAATCTTTACGCTTCTTTACAGCTTCGCAAAACGATTCTTTACGGATACACGTAAAGATGCGTACAGCACTGAAACTTTACGACATATACGGCATCTTTACACGTGTTTACAGCTTATCAAAACGCTTCTTTACGGATACGCGTAAAGATGCGTACGGCACTGAAAATTTACGAGATACTTCACCACAGGAAGCACAAAAAAATGTTTTTCAAGAAAATTTTATACACACCACAGAGATCCCAAAAAAAAATTTTCACCACAGGAATCACAAAATTTTTTTTTCACCAGAGGGAGAAAAAAAAAATTTTTTCACCACAGGAAGCCCAAAAAAATTTTTTTCAAGAAAATTTTTTTTTTACGAAAGGGAGCCAAAAAAATGTTTGTTTCACCATAGGAAGCCCAAAAAAAATTTTTCAAGAAAGTTTTTGTTTTCACCACAGGGAACCCAAAAAAAATTTTTCACCTCGGGAAGCAGAAAAAATTTCTTGACAGGAATCCCAAAAAGTTGTTTTCACCACAGGAAGCCACCAAAAAAATTTTTCACCACAGGAATCCCAAAAATTTTTTTTCACCACAGGAAGCCCAAAAAAATTTTGTCAAGAAATTTGTCTTCAACACGGCGAGCCAAAAAAATGTTTTTCACCACAGGAAGCCCAAAAAAAAATTTTAAAAGAAAATTTTTTTTGTCCAAACAGGGAGTTCAAAAAATTTTTTCACCACAGGGAGCCCCCAAAAAATTTTTCATCACTGGAAGCCCAAAAAAAATTTTTTCAAGAACATTTTTTTTTCACCAAAGGGAGCCAAAAAAAAAAACTTTTTTTTTACCTCAGGGAGCCTAAAAAATTTTTTTCACCACAGGAAGACCAAAAAAAATTTTTCAAGAAATTTTTTTTTTCACCAAAATAAACCAAAAAAAATTTTTTTTCACCACAGGAAGCCCAAAAAAATTTTTTCACCACAGGAAGCCAAAAAAAAATTTTCACCACAGGAAGTGTCAAAAAAAATTTTTTTTTCAAGAAAATTTTTTTTACCAAAGGACCCCAAAAAAATTTTTTTTCACCACAGAAAGCCCCCAAAAAATTTTTTTCGCAAAAAATGTTATTGCAAAAAATATTTTTCTCCCAAAGTTTTTTTTATCGCAAAAGTTGTTTTTCTCCCAAAAAGTAATTTTATCGGAAAAGATGTTTTCTTCACCAAAAAAAATGTTCTTATCGCAAAAAACGTTTTTTTTGCAAAATATGTCGTAAAAGATGTTTTGTTTCCAAAGAAGGTTTTTTGCAAAAAAGTTTTTTAAGCAAAAAAATGATTATGTTCAAAAAATGATTTTTTAGCAAACAATGTTTTTCAATCAAAAAGTGTTCTCCAGAAAAAATTTTTTTTTCGTAGAAGATTTTTTGCAAGAAAAAATGTATTTGTCGCAAAACATGTTCTTTTTGTGAAAAGTTTTTTTTGGAAAAAAAAAAAAATTTTGTGTAAATTTTTTTTTTACAAAAAATTCAATTGCGAAAAAATATTTTTCTCCGAAAAAAATGTTTTTCCACAAAAAAATGTTTCTTTTGCGAAAGATGTTTTTGTCTTCAAATTTTTTTTTTAATATTTTTGTTGCAAAATCTGGGTTTGTTCCAAAAAATATTTTTTTGCAAAAAATGTTTTCGACAAAAAATGGTTCTGTGGCAAAAAATAATTTTGTTCCAATTAAGTATTTTATAGCAAAAAAAAATGTTGTTCAAACAAAAAATGTTTTTTATTGCGAGAATTGTTTTTATCACAAAAAATGTTTTTATCGCAACAGATGTTTTTATCACAAGAAATGTTATTTGTCAAAAAGATTTTCCTCTCAAGAAGTGTTGCTATCGCAAAAGATGTTTTTTTTCAAAAAAATTTATTAATCTGAAAAATGTTTTTGTCTCAAAAGATGTTTTTTTTTTTAAATTTTTTTTTTAGGAAAAAAATGTTTTTGTCGCAAAAAATGTGTTTGTACGAAAAATTATTTTTTAGCCAAAAATGTTTTTGTCGCAAAAGAAGTGTTTGTTCCAAGAACTGTTTTTTTGCAAAAAATGTGTTTTTGCAAAAAAAATATTTTTTTGCAAAAGATGTTTTTTTGCAAAAAATGTTGTTTTCGAGCAAAATGTTTTTTTATCGCAAAAAGAATGTTTACTCCCCAAAAATTTTTTTTTGCAAAAAAGCTTTTTTAATCTAAAAGATCTTTTTGTCTCAAAATATGTTTATTTGTAACAGATACTTTTCTCTCAAAAAAAGTTTGTTTTGTAAAATGTTTTTCTTCTTAAAAAATGTTTTGAACTTAAAATATGTTTTTGCCCTAATAAATGTTTTTAACGGAAAAGGTGTTTTTTCCTCAAAAAAGGTTTTTATCTAGATGTTTTATTGACAAAAAAAATTTTTTTTACAAAAAATGTTTTTATCGCAAAAGGTGTTTCAATTGAAAAAAATGTTTTTATCTCCAAAAAAATGTTTTTTTTTGAAAAAATTCTTTTTCAGTAAAAAATGTTTTACTCGCAAAAGAATTTTTTGTTCCAAAAAAATTATTTTATAGCAAAAATTGTTGTTTTCGAGAAAAATTTTTTTTTTCTGCAAAAGATGTTTTAATCGCAAAAAAATATTTTATCACTAAAGATGTTTTTACCCAAAAAGATTTTTTACTCCCAAAAAATATTTTTTTTGTAAAATATGTTTTTTCTTAAAAAATGTTTTTCACGCAAAAGGTGTTTTTCCTCAAAAAAGATTTTTATCGAGATATGTTTTTTTTGCAAACAAAATAATTCAGTCGCAAAACATGATATATTTTGTTCCCAAAATTTATTTTATCCAAAAAATGTTGTTTTCGCGAAAAATGTTTTTTAATCGCAAATGATGTTTTAATCGCAAAAAATGTTATTAGCAAAAAAACGTTTCTCTCATAAGAATTGTTCTTGTCGCCAAATATGTTTTTCTCAAAAAAAATATTTTTATCATAAAAGTTTTTTTTTTTTTTGCAAAGAAATGTTTTAACGCAAAAGAGGACTTTGTCCCAAAAATTTTTTTTATTTGAAAAGTGATGTTTTAACTCACCAAAAATAATTTTTTTCAAACAAATTTATTAATCTAAAAAATGTTTTTGTCGCAAAAGATGTGTTTTTTCCAAGAATTGTTTTTTTGCAAAAAATGTGTTTTTGCAAAAAAAAATATTTCTGTTGCAAAAGATGTTTTTGTTCCAAAAATAGTATTAAATCGCAAAAAATGTTTATTTATTTCTAAAAGATACTTTTCTCTCAAAACATTTTTTTTTATTAAAATGTTTTTCTTTAAAATAATGTTTTGAACTTAAAAGATGTTTTTGTTTTAACAAATGTTTTTAATGCAAAAGGTGTTTTTACTTTAAAAAAGATTTTTATCGAAATCTTTTTTTTTGCAAAAAAATTAATCAGTCGCAAAACATGTATTTGTTCTCAAAATTTATTTTATCAAAATAAAATGTTGTTTTAGCGAAAAATGTTTTTTAATTGCAAAAGATGTTTTAATCGCAAAAAATTTTATTTGGAAAAAAACGTTTCTCTCCCAAAAATTGTTTTTGTCGCCAAATATGTTTTTCTCAACAAAAAAATATTTTTCTTGTAAAAGTTTTTTTTTTGCAAAGAAATGTTTTTTTTTTGCAAAAACATTGTTGATTTTTTTTCAAAATACGTTTTTGTTGCGAAAAATGTTTTTAGTCAAAAAATGTTTTTGTAGAAAAAAAATTATTTTCGCAAAAAATTTTTTTTTTTTTTTGCAAAAACATTTTTTTCGCAAAACATGCTTGTTTTTTTTTTGGAAAAAATGTTTTTTTGGAAAGAATGTTTTTTTGCAAAAAATGTTCTTTTCGCAAAAAATGTTTTTATCCCAAAAGATGTTTTTTACTTCCAGAAAATATTTTTATCGCAAAAAAGGTTTTTTTTATTCTAAAAGATGTTTTTGTCTCAAAAGATGTTTTTTTGTAAAACTCTGTACTTATTCACTGAGGTGAAAGCCGCACGGAAAAATATTTGGCTCGACGTGATGCCGTACAAATGACCGAGAGCCAAATATTTTCCCGTACTGCCCGAGCTAAATCAGGCGGATACGGGTCATATGACAAATGTTTATATGTAAAATAATCGATTTTACAAAATACATTTTACTTTTTAAAAAAATGTTTTTAATTTAAAAGATGTTTTTGTCCTAAGAAATGTTTTTAACGCAAAAGATTTTTTTTTCTAAAAAAGGTTTTTATCGAGATATGTTTTTTGTCCCAAAAAAAATTTTATCGCAACAGACGTTTTAATCGCAAAAAATGTTTTTTAAGATGTTTTTCTCTCCAAAAAAATGTTTTTTTGAAAAAATTTTTTTTTAGCAAAAAATGTTTTTGATGCAAAAGATGTGTTTATTCCAAAAAATTATTTTATCGTAAAAGAGGTTTTTATCGCAAAAATGTTTTTATCGCAAAAGATGCTATTTTCAGAAAACGTTTTTCTCCCAAAAAATGTTTTTGTCGCAATAAGGTTCTTTTCGCAAAAAAAAAAATTTTTTTGCAAAAATGTTTTTTTTTTCCAAAAAATAATTTTTTTTGAAAAAAAAGTTTTTTTTCCATTAAATGTTTTTTTTTTGCAAAAATTATTTTTTGTCGGAATTGATTTATGAAAAAATGTATTTTGGTTCCTGTGCTTAAAAAATTTTTGTTTGGATTTTTTTGGTGAAAACAGTTTGGGCTTCCTGTGGTGAAAAAAGTTTTTGTTGGGATTTTATTGGTGAAAAAAGTTTGGACTTCCTGTGATAAAAATATTTATTCTTGATAAAAAAAATTTGGGCTACTTGTGGCGAAAAAAAAAATTTTTGGCGTCTTGTGGTGCAAAAAAATTTTTTGGGCTTTTTCTGATGAAAAAATTAAAAAAAAAAATAATAAAATTTTTTGCTACATGTGGTGAAAAACATTTTTGGGCTTCTTGTGTAAAAAAAATATTTTTTTAAAAAAAAATTTTTAGGCTTGCTGTGGTAAAAAAAGTTTTTGGGCTTCGTTTGGTGAAATAATTTTTTTGTACTTTCAGTGGGGGAAAAAAAAATTTTTTGAAAAAAAATTTTTTGGGCTTCCCATAGTGAAAAATGAAATTTTTTTTAAATAAAATTTTTTGGGCTGTTTAAGGTGAAAAAAAATTGTTTGGTCTTCCTTTTGGAGAAAAAAACTTTTTAGGAGAAACATTTGTTAGGTTTCCTAAAAAAAAGTTTTCTTGAAAAAAAATTTTTTTTTGAAAAAATATTTTTTTTTGTGCTTCCTGTAGTGAAAAAAAAGTTTTCTTGAAAAAATATTTTTTTGGGTTTCCTATGGTGATAACAAATTTTGGTCTTCCTGTAGTAAAAAAGAAAAATTTTTATTATTAATACTTTTTTTGGCTTGCTGTGGTGAAAAAAAATTTTCTTTTGAAAAAAAATTATGGGCTCCCTCTTGTGGAAAAAGTTTTTTGAAAAAAATTCCTGGGCTTCCTGTGGTGAAAAATGTTTTTTTGAGAAAAATTTTTTGCCGGTCCGGTTTTTTTTTTTTAAATTTTGTAGCTTCCTGTTGAAGAAAAACATTTTTATGAAAAAAAATTTTTTGGGCTTCCTATGGTAAAAAAAAATTTTTTTGGGGCTCCTGTTGTGTAAAAAATTTTTGGGCTTCCTGTGGTTAAAAAAAAAATTTTTGGTCTTCCTTTGGTGAAAAAAAATTTTCTGGGCTTCCTATGGTGAAAGAAAATTTTTTTGAAAAAAAATTTTTTGGGGCTCCCTGTTGTGTAAAAAAAAAAATTCTTGAAAACAAATTTTATGGACTTCCTATGGAGAAAAAAAAAGTTTTTGGGCTTCCTGTGGTGAAAAAAATTTTTTTTAGCTTCCTGTGCTAAAAAAAATATAAATATGTCGTAAAGTTTCAGTGCTGTACGCAACTTTACGTTTACCCGTAAAGAATCGTTTTCCCAAGCGGTAAAGAAGCGTATGGATGCCGTTAATGTCGTAAAGTTTAAGTCCAGTACGCTTTTTTGCTCGTATCCGTGAAGAATCGTTTTGCTAAGCTGTAAAGAAGCGTAAAGATTCCGTATATGTCGTAAAGTTTCAGTCCTGTACGCATCTTTGCGCGTATCCGTAAAGAATCGTTTTGCAATACTGTAAAGAAGCGTAAAGATGCCGTATATTTCGTAAAGTTTCAGTCCTGTACGCATCTTTCCGCGTATTCTGAAATAATCGTTTTGCTAAGCTGTAAAGAAGCGTAAAGATGCCGTATATGTCGTAAAGTTTCAGTGCTGTACACATGTTTACGCGTATCCGTAAAGAATCGTTTTGCTAAGCTGTAAAGAAGCGTAAAGATGCCGTATATGTCGTAAACTTTCAGTGCTGACGTTTATCCGTAAAGAATCGTTTTGCTAAGCTGTAAAGAAGCGTAAAGATGCCGTATATGCCGTAAAGTTTCAGTGCTGTACGCATCTTTACGCTTATCCGTAAAGAATCGTTTTGCTAAGTTGTAAAGAAGCGTAAAGATGCCGTATATGTCGTAAAGTTTCAATCCTGTACGCATCTTTGCGCGTATCCGTGAAGAATCGTTTTGCTAATCTGTAAAGAAGCGCAAAGATGCCGTATGTGTCGTAAAGATTCAGTGCTGCACGCATCTTTACGTTTATTCGTAAAGAATCGTTTTGCTAAGCTGTAAAGAAGCGTAAAGATGCCGTATATGTCGTAAAGTTTCAGTGCTGTACGCATCATTACGTTTATCCGTAAAGAATCGTTTTGCTAAGCTGTAAAGAAGCGTAAAGATACCGTATATGTCGTAAAGTTTCAGTGCTGTACGCATCTTTACGCGTATCCGTAAAGAATCGTTTGGCTAGGCTGCGAAGAAGCGTAAAGATGCCGTATATATCGTGAAGTTTCAGTGCTGTACGCATCTTTACACGTATCCGTAAAGAATCGTTTCGCTAAGCTGTAAAGAAGCGTAAAGATGCCGTATATGTCGTAAAGTTTCAGTGCTGTACGCATCTTTACGCGTATTCTGAAAGAATCGTTTTGCTAAGCTGTAAAGAAGCGTAAAGATGCCGTATATGTCGTAAAGTTTCAGTCCTGTACGCATCTCTGCGCGTATTCTGAAAGAATCGTTTTGCTAAGCTGTAAGGAAGCGTAAAGATGGCGTATATGTCGTAAAGTTTCAGTGCTGTAAGCATGTTAATGCTTATCCGTAAAGAATCGTTTTGCTAAGCTGTAAAGAAGCGTAAAGATGCCGTATATGTCGTAAAGTTTCAGTGCTGTACGCATCTTTACGTTTATCCGTAAAGAATGGTTTTGCTAAGATGTAAAGAAGCGTAAAGATGCAGTATATGTCGTAAAGTTTCAGTCCTGTACGCATCTTTGCGCGTATCCTGAAAGAATTGTTTTGCTAAGCTGTAAACAAGAGTAAAGATGCCGTATATGTCGTAAAGTTTCAGTCCTGTACGCATGTTTGAGCGTATCCTGAAAGAATCGTTTGGCTAAGCTGTAAAGAAGCGTAATGATGCCGTTTATGTCTTAATGTTTCAGTGTTTACGCATCTTTGCTCGTATCCTGAAAGAATCGTTTTGCTAAGCTGTAAAGAAGCGTAAATATGCCGTATATGTCGTAAAGTTTCAGTGCTGTACGCATCTTTACGCGTATCTGTAAAGACTCGTTTTGCTAAGCTGTAAAGAAGCGTAAAGATGCCGTATATGTCGTAAAGTTTCAGTGCTGTACGTTTATCCGTAAAGAATCGTTTTGCTAAGTTGTAAAGAAGCGTAAAGATGCCGTATATGTCGTAAAGGGTCAGTGCTGTACGCATCTTTACGTTTATCCGTAAAGAATCGTTTCGCTAAGCTGTAAAGAAGCTTAAAGATGCCGTTTATGTCGTAAAGTTTCAGTGCTGTACGCATCTTTACGTTTATCCGTAAAGAATCGTTTTGCTAAGTTGTAAAGAAGCGTAAAGATACCGTATATGTCGTAAAGTTTCAGTGTGATACGCATCTTTACGCGTATCCGTAAAGAATCGTTTGGCTAAGCTGCGAAGAAGCGTAAAGATGCCGTATATATCGTGAAGTTTCAGTGCTGTACGCATCTTTACACGTATCCGTAAAGAATCGTTTTGCTAAGCTGTAAGGAAGCGTAAAGATGGCGTATATGTCGTAAAGTTTCAGTGCTGTACGCATCTTAATGCTTATCCGTAAAGAATCGTTTTGCTAAGCTGTAAAGAAGCGTAAAGATGCCGTATATGTCGTAAAGTTTCAGTGCTGTGCGCATCTTTACGTTTATCCGTAAAGAATCGTTTTGATAAGCTGTAAAGAAGCGTAAAGATGCAGTATATGTCGTACAGTTTCAGTCCTGTACGCATCGTTGCGCGTATCCTGAAAGAATTGTTTTGCTAAGATGTAAAGAAGCGTAAAGATGCCGTATATGTCGTAAAGTTTCAGTGCTGTACGCATCTTTACGTTTATCCGTACAGAATCGTTTTGCTAAGCTGTAAAGAAGCGTAAAGATACCGTATATGTCGTAAAGTTTCAGTGCTGTACGCATCTTTACGTGTATCCGTAAAGAATCGTTTGGCTAAGCTGCGAAGAAGCGTAAAGATGCCGTATATGTCGTAAAGTTTCAGTGCTGTACGCATCTTTACGCGTATTCTGAAAGAATCGTTTTGCTAAGCTGTAAAGAAGCGTAAAGATGCCGTATTTGTCGTAAAGTTTCAGTCCTGTACGCATCTCTGCGCGTATTCTGAAAGAATCGTTTTGCTAAGCTGTAAAGTAACGTACAGATGCCGTACATGTCGTAAAGTTTAAGTGCTGTGCGCATCTTTATGTGTATCCGTAAAGAATCGTTTTGCTAATCTGTAAAGAAGCGTAAAGATGTCGTATATGTCGTAAAGTTTCAGTGCTGCACGCATCTTTACGTATCCGTAAGGAATCGTTTTGCTAAGCTGTAAGGAAGCGTAAAGATGGCGTATATGTCGTAAAGTTTCAGTGCTGTACGCATGTTAATGCTTATCCGTAAAGAATCGTTTTGCTAAGCTGTAAAGAAGCGTAAAGATGCCGTATATGTCGTAAAGTTTCAGTACTGTACGATTCTTTACGTTTATCCGTAAAGAATGGTTTTGCTAAGCTGTAAAGAAGCGTAAAGATGCAGTATATGTCGTGAAGTTTCAGTCCTGTACGCATCTTTGCGCGTATCCTGAAAGAATTGTTTTGCTAAGCTGTAAAGAAGAGTAAAGATGCCGTATATGTCGTAAAGTTTCAGTCCTGTACGCATGTTTGAGCGTATCCTGAAAGAATCGTTTGGCTAAACTGTAAAGAAGCGTAAAGATGCCGTTTATGTCTTAAAGTTTCAGTGTTTACGCATCTTTGCTCGTATCCTGAAAGAATCGTTTTGCTAAGCTGTGAAGAAGCGTAAATATGCCGTATATGTCGTAAAGTTTCAGTGCTGTACGCATCCTTACGCGTATCTGTAAAGAATCGTTTTGCTAAGCTGTAAAGAAGCGTAAAGATGCCGTATATGTCGTAAAGTTTCAGTGCTGTACGTTTATCCGTAAAGAATCGTTTTGCTAAGTTGTAAAGAAGCGTAAAGATGCCGTATATGTCGTAAAGGGTCAGTGCTGTACGCATCTTTACGTTTATCCGTAAAGAATCGTTTCGCTAAGCTGTAAAGAAGCTTAAAGATGCCGTATATGTCGTAAACTTTCAGTGCTGTACGCATCTTTACGTTTATCCGTAAAGAATCGTTTTGCTAAGTTGTAAAGAAGCGTAAAGATACCGTATATGTCGTAAAGTTTATGTGCGATACGCATCTTTACGCGTATCCGTAAAGAATCGTTTGGCTAAGCTGCGAAGAAGCGTAAAGATGCCGTATATGTCGTGAAGTTTCAGTGCTGTACGCATCTTTACACGTATCCGTAAAGAATCGTTTTGCTAAGCTGTAAAGAAGCGTAAAGATGCCGTATATGTCGTAAAGTTTCAGTGCTGTACGCGTCTTAATGCTTATCCGTAAAGAATCGTTTTGCTAAGCTGTAAAGAAGCGTAAAGATGCCGTATATGTCGTAAAGTTTCAGTGCTGTACGCATCTGTACGTTTATCCGTAAAGAATCCTTTTGCTAAGTTGTAAAAAAGCGTAAAGATGCCGTATATGTCGTAAAGGGTCAGTGCTGTACGCATCTTTACGTTTATCCGTAAAGAATCATTTCGCTAAGCTGTAAAGAAGCTTAAAAATGCCGTATATGTCGTAAACTTTCAGTGCTGTACGCATCTTTACGTTTATCCGTAAAGCATCGTTTTGCTAAGCTGTAAAGAAGCGTAAAGATACCGTATATGTCGTAAAGTTTCAGTGCTGTACGCATCTTTACGCGTATCCGTAAAGAATCGTTTGGCTAAGCTGCGAAAAAGCGTAAAGATGCCTTATATGTCGTGAAGTTTCAGTGCTGTACGCATCTTAATGCTTATCCGTAAAGAATCGTTTTGCTAAGCTGTAAAGACGCGTAAAGATGCCGTATATGTCGTAAAGTTTCAGTGCTGAACGCATCTTTACGTTTATCCGTAAAGAATCGTTTTGCTAAGCTGTAAAGAAGCGTAAAGATGCAGTATATGTCGTACAGTTTCAGTCCTGTACGCATCTTTGCGCGTATCCTGAAAGAATTGTTTTGCTAAGATGTAAAGAAGCATAAAGATGCCGTATATGTCTTAAAGTTTCAGTGTTTACGCATCTTTGCTCGTATCCGTAAAGAATCGTTTTGCTAAGCTGTAAAGAAGCGTAAAGATGCCGAATATGTCGTAAAGTTTCAGTGCTGTACGCATCTTTACGTTTATCGGTAAAGAATGGTTTTGCTAAGGTGTAAAGAAGCGTAAGGATGCCGTATATGTCGTAAATTTTCAGTCCTGTACGCATCTTTGCGCGTATCCTGAAAGAATTGTTTTGCTGAGCTGTAAAGAAGAGTAAAGATGCCGTATATGTCGTAAAGTTTCAGTCCTGTACGCATGTTTGAGCGTATCCTGAAAGAATCGTTTGGCTAAGCTGTAAAGAAGCGTAAAGATGCCGTTTATGTCTTAAAGTTTCAGTGTTTACGCATCTTTGCTCGTATCCTGAAAGAATCGTTTTGCTAAGCTGTAAAGAAGCGTAAATATGCCGTATATGTCGTAAAGTTTCAGTGCTGTACGCATCTTTACGCGTATCTGTAAAGAATCGTTTTGCTAAGCTATAAAGAAGCGTAAAGATGCCCTATATGTCGTAAAGTTTCAGTGCTGTACGTTTATCCGTAAAGAATCGTTTTGCTAAGTTGTAAAGAAGCGTAAAGATGCCGTATATGTCGTAAAGGGTCAGTGCTGTACGCATCTTTACGTTTATCCGTAAAGAATCGTTTCGCTAAGCTGTAAAGAAGCTTAAAGATGCCGTTTATGTCGTAAACTTTCAGTGCTGTACGCATCTTTACGTTTATCCGTAAAGAATCGTTTTGCTAAGTTGTAAAGAAGCGTAAAGATACCGTATATGTCGTAAAGTTTCAGTGCGATACGCATCTTTACGCGTATCCGTAAAGAATCGTTTGGCTAAGCTGCGAAGAAGCGTAAAGATGCCGTATATGTCGTGAAGTTTCAGTGCTGTACGCATCTTTACACGTATCCGTAAAGAATCGTTTTGCTAAGCTGTAAGGAAGCGTAAAGATGGCGTATATGTCGTAAAGTTTCAGTGCTGTACGCATCTTAATGCTTATCCGTAAAGAATCGTTTTGCTAAGCTGTAACGAAGCGTAAAGATGCCGTATATGTCGTACAGTTTCAGTCCTGTACGCATGTTTGCGCGTATCCTGAAAGAATTGTTTTGCTAAGATGTAAAGAAGCGTAAAGATGCCGTATATGTCTTAAAGTTTCAGTGTTTACGCATCTTTGCTCGTATCCTGAAAGAATCGTTTTGCTAAGCTGTAAAGAAGCGTAAAGATGCCGTATATGTCGTAAAGTTTCAGTGGTGTACGCATCTTTACGTTTATCCGTAAAGAAGCGTAAAGATGCCGTATATGTCGTAAAGTTTCAGTGCTGTACGCATCTTTACGTTTATCCGTAAAGAATCGTTTTGCTAAGTTGTAAAGAAGCGTAAAGATGCCGTATATGTCGTAAAGGGTCAGTGCTGTACGCATCTTTACGTTTATCCGTAAAGAATCGTTTCGCTAAGCTGTGAAGAAGCTTAAAGATGCCGTATATGTCGTAAACTTTCAGTGCTGTACGCATCTTTACGTTTATCCGTAAAGAATCGTTTTGCTAAGCTGTAAAGAAGCGTAAAGATACCCTATATGTCGTAAAGTTTCAGTGCGGTACGCATCTTTACGCGTATCCGTAAAGAATCGTTTGGCTAAGCTGCGAAGAAGCGTAAAGATGCCGTATATGTCGTGAAGTTTCAGTGCTGTACGCATCTTTACACGTATCCGTAAAGAATCGTTTTGCTAAGCTGTAAAGAAGCGTAAAGATGCCGTATATGTCGTAAAGTTTCAGTGCTGTACGCATCTTTACGCGTATTCTGAAAGAATCGTTTTGCTAAGCTGTAAAGAAGCTTAAAGATGCCGTATATGTCGTAAAGTTTCAGTCCTGTACGCATCTTTGCTCGTATTCTGAAAGAATCGTTTTGCTAAGCTGTAAAGTAACGTACAGATGGCGTACATGTCGTAAAGTTTAAGTGCTGTGCGCATCTTTATGTGTATCCGTAAAGAATCGTTTTGCTAATCTGTAAAGAAGCGTAAAGATGTCGTATATGTCGTAAAGTTTCAGTGCTGCACGCATCTTTACGTTTATCCGTAAGGAATCGTTTTGCTAAGCTGTAAGGAAGCGTAAAGATGGCGTATATGTCGTAAAGTTTCAGTGCTGTACGCATCTTAATGCTTATCCGTAAAGAATGGTTTTGCTAAGCTGTAAAGAAGCGTAAAGATGCCGTATATGTCGTAAAGTTTCAGTGCTGTACGCATCTTTCCGTTTATCCGTAAAGAATCGTTTTGCTAAGCTGTAAAGAAGCGTAAAGATGCCGTATATGTCGTAAAGTTTCAGTCCTGTACTCATCTTTGAGCGTATCCTGAAAGAATTGTTTTGTTAAGCTGTAAAGAAGCGTAAAGATGCCGTATATGTCGTAAAGTTTCAGTCCTGTACGCATCTTTGAGCGTATCCTGAAAGAATCGTTTGGCTAAGCTGTAAAGAAGCGTAATGATGCCGTTTATGTCTTAAAGTTTCAGTGTTTACGCATCTTTGCTCGTATCCTGAAAGAATCGTTTTGCTAAGCTGTAAAGAAGCGTAAATATGCCGTATATGTCGTAAAGTTTCAGTGCTGTACGCATCTTTACGCGTATCCGTAAAGAATCGTTTTGCTAAGCTGTAAAGAAGCGTAAAAAAGCCGTATATGTCGTAAAGTTTCAGTGCTGTACGCATCTTTACGTTTATCCGTAAAGAATCGTTTTGCTAAGTTGTAAAGAAGCGTAAAGATGCCGTATATGTCGTAAAGGGTCAGTGCTGTACGCATCTTTATGTTAATCCATAAAGAATCGTTTCGCTAAGCTGTAAAGAAGCTTAAAGATGCCGTATATGTCGTAAACTTTCAGTGCTGTACGCATCTTTACGTTTATCCGTAAAGAATCGTTTTGCTAAGCTGTGAAGAAGCGTAAAGATGCCGTATATGTCGTGAAGTTTCAGTGCTGTACGCATCTTTACACGTATCCGTAAAGAATCGTTTTGCTAAGCTGTAAAGAAGCGTAAAGATGCCGTATATGTCGTAAAGTTTCAGTCCTGTACGCATCTTTATGTGTATCCGTAAAGAATCGTTTTGCTAATCTGTAAAGAAGCGTAAAGATGTCGTATATGTCGTAAAGTTTCAGTGCTGCACGCATCTTTACGTTTATCCGTAAGGAATCGTTTTGCTAAGCTGTAAGGAAGCGTAAAGATGGCGTATATGTCGTAAAGTTTCAGTGCTTTACGCATCTTTACGTTTATCCGTAAAGAATCGTTTTGCTAAGCTGTAAAGAAGCGTAAAGATGCAGTATATGTCGTAAAGTTTCAGTGCTGCACGCATCTTTACGTTTATCCGTAAGGAATCGTTTTGCTAAGCTGTAAGGAAGCGTAAAGATGGCGTATATGTCGTAAAGTTTCAGTGCTGTACGCATCTTTTTGCTTATCCGTAAAGAATCGTTTTGCTAAGCTGTAAAGAAGCGTAAAGATGCCGTATATGTCGTAAAGTTTCAGTGCTGTACGCATCCTTACGTTTATCCGTAAAGAATCGTTTTGCTAAGCTGTAAAGAAGCGTAAAGATGCAGTATATGTCGTAAAGTTTCAGTCTTGTACGCATCTTTGCGCGTATCCTGAAAGAATTGTTTTGAAAAGCTGTAAAGAAGCGTAAAGATGCCGTATATGTCGTAAAGTTTCAGTCCTGTAAGCATCTTTGAGCGTATCCTGAAAGAATCGTTTGGCTAAGCTGTAAAGAAGCGTAAAGATGCCGTATATGTCTTAAAGTTTCAGTGTTTGCGCATCTTTGCTCGTATCCTGAAAGAATCGTTTTGCTAAGCTGTAAAGAAGCGTAAAGATGCCGTATATGTCGTAAAGTTTCAGTGCTGTACGCATTATTACGCGTACCCGTAAAGAATCGTTTTGCTAAGCTGTAAAGAAGCGTAAAGATGTCGTATATGTGGTAAAGTTTCTGTGCTGTACGCATCTTTACGTTTATCCGTAAAGAATCGTTTTGCTAAGTTGTAAAGAAGCGTAAAGATGCCGTATATGTCGTAAAGGGTCAGTGCTGTACGCATCTTTACGTTTATCCGTAAAGAATCGTTTCGCTAAGCTGTAAAGAAGCTTAAAGATGCCGTATATGTCGTAAACTTTCAGTGCTGTACGCATCTTTACGTTTATCCGTAAAGAATCGTTTTGCTAAGCTGTAAAGAAGCGTAAAGATACCCTATATGTCGTAAAGTTTCGGTGCGGTACGCATATTTACGCGTATCCGTAAAGAATCGATTGGCCAAGCTGCGAAGAAGCGTAAAGATGCCGTATATGTCGTGAAGTTTCAGTGCTGTACGCATCTTTACACGTATCCGTAAAGAATCGTTTTGCTAAGCTGTAAAGAAGCGTAAAGATGTCGTATATGTCGTAAAGTTTCAGTGCTGTACGCATCTTTACGCGTATTCTGAAAGAATCGTTTTGCTAAGCTGTAAAGAAGCGTAAAGATGCCGTATATGTCGTAAAGTTTCAGTCCTGTACGCATCTTTGCGCGTATTCTGAAAGAATCGTTTTGCTAAGCTGTAAAGTAACGTACAGATGGCGTACATGTCGTAAAGTTTAAGTGCTGTGCGCATCTTTATGTGTATCCGTAAAGAATCGTTTTGCTAAGCTGTAAAGAAGCGTAAAGATGCCGTATATGTCGTAAAGTTTCAGTGCTGTACCCATCTTTATGTGTATCCGTAAAGAATCGTTTTGCTAATCTGTAAAGAAGCGTAAAGATGTCGTATATGTCGTAAAGTTTCAGTGCTGCACGCATCTTTACGTTTATCCGTAAGGAATCGTTTTGCTAAGCTGTAAGGAAGCGTAAAAATGGCGTATATGTCGTAAAGTTCAGTAAAGGTCAGTGCTGTACGCATCTTTACGTTTATCCGTAAAGAATCATATCGCTAAGCTGTAAAGAAGCTTAAAGATGCCGTATATGTCGTAAACTTTCAGTGCTGTACGCATCTTTACGTTTATCCGTAAAGAATCGTTTTGCTAAGCTGTAAAGAAGCGTAAAGATACCGTATATGTCGTAAAGTTTCAGTGCTGTACGCATCTTTACGCGTATCCGTAAAGAATCGTTTGGCTAAGCTGCGAAGAAGCGTAAAGATGCCTTATATGTCGTGAAGTTTCAGTGCTGTACGCATCTTTACACGTATCCGTAAAGAATCGTTTTGCTAAGCTGTAAAGCAGCGTAAAGATGCCGTATATGTCGTAAAGTTTCAGTGCTGTACGCATCTTTACGCGTATTCTGAAAGAATCGTTTTGCTAAGCTGTAAAGCAGCGTAAAGATGCCGTATATGTCGTAAAGTTTCAGTCCTGTACGCATCATTGCGCGTATTCTGAAAGAATCGTTTTGCTAAGCTGTAAAGTAACGTACAGATGGCGTACATGTCGTAAAGTTTAAGTGCTGTGCGCATCTTTATGTGTATCCGTAAAGAATCGTTTTGCTAATCTGTAAAGAAGCGTAAAGATGTCGTATATGTCGTAAAGTTTCAGTGCTGCACTCATCTTTACGTTTATCCGGAAGGAATCGTTTTGCTAAGCTGTAAGGAAGCGTAAAGATGGCGTATATGTCGTAAAGTTTCAGTGCTGTACGCATCTTAATGCTTATCCGTAAAGAATCGTTTTGCTAAGCTGTAAAGACGCGTAAAGATGCCGTATATGTCGTAAAGTTTCAGTGCTGTACGCATCTTTACAGTTATCCGTAAAGAATCGTTTTGCTAAGCTGTAAAGAAGCGTAAAGATGCAGTATATGTCGTACAGTTTCAGTCCTGTACGCATCTTTGCGCGTATCCTGAAAGAATTGTTTTGCTAAGATGTAAAGAAGCGTAAAGATGCCGTATATGTCTTAAAGTTTCAGTGTTTACGCATCTTTGCTCGTATCCTGAAAGAATCGTTTTGCTAAGCTGTAAAGAAGCGTAAAGATGCCGTATATGTCGTAAAGTTTCAGTGGTGTACGCATCTTTACGTTTATCCGTAAAGAAGCGTAAAGATGCCGTATATGTCGTAAAGTTTCAGTGCTGTACGCATCTTTACGTTTATCCGTAAAGAATCGTTTTGCTAAGTTGTAAAGAAGCGTAAAGATGCCGTATATGTCGTAAAGGGTCAGTGCTGTACGCATCTTTACGTTTATCCGTAAAGAATCGTTTCGCTAAGCTGTAAAGAAGCTTAAAGATGCCGTATATGTCGTAAACTTTCAGTGCTGTACGCATCTTTACGTTTATCCGTAAAGAATCGTTTTGCTAAGCTGTAAAGAAGCGTAAAGATACCCTATATGTCGTAAAGTTTCAGTGCGGTACGCATCTTTACGCGTATCCGTAAAGAATCGTTTGGCTAAGCTGCGAAGAAGCGTAAAGATGCCGTATGTGTCGTGAAGTTTCAGTGCTGTACGCATCTTTACACGTATCCGTAAAGAATCGTTTTGCTAAGCTGTAAAGAAGCGTAAAGATGCCGTATATGTCGTAAAGTTTCAGTGCTGTACGCATCTTTACGCGTATTCTGAAAGAATCGTTTTGCTAAGCTGTAAAGAAGCTTAAAGATGCCGTATATGTCGTAAAGTTTCAGTCCTGTACGCATCTTTGCGCGTATTCTGAAAGAATCGTTTTGCTAAGCTGTAAAGTAACGTACAGATGGCGTACATGTCGTAAAGTTTAAGTGCTGTGCGCATCTTTATGTGTATCCGTAAAGAATCGTTTTGCTAATCTGTAAAGAAGCGTAAAGATGTCGTATATGTCGTAAAGTTTCAGTGCTGCACGCATCTTTACGTTTATCCGTAAGGAATCGTTTTGCTAAGCTGTAAGGAAGCGTAAAGATGGCGTATATGTCGTAAAGTTTCAGTGCTGTACGCATCTTAATGCTTATCCGTAAAGAATGGTTTTGCTAAGCTGTAAAGAAGCGTAAAGATGCCGTATATGTCGTAAAGTTTCAGTGCTGTACGCATCTTTACGTTTATCCGTAAAGAATCGTTTTGCTAAGCTGTAAAGAAGCGTAAAGATGCCGTATATGTCGTAAAGTTTCAGTCCTGTACGCATCTTTGAGCGTATCCTGAAAGAATTGTTTTGTTAAGCTGTAAAGAAGCGTAAAGATGCCGTATATGTCGTAAAGTTTCAGTCCTGTACGCATCTTTGAGCGTATCCTGATAGAATCGTTTGGCTAAGCTGTAAAGAAGCGTAATGATGCCGTTTATGTCTTAAAGTTTCAGTGTTTACGCATCTTTGCTCGTATCCTGAAAGAATCGTTTTGCTAAGCTGTAAAGAAGCGTAAATATGCCGTATATGTCGTAAAGTTTCAGTGCTGTACGCATCTTTACGCGTATCCGTAAAGAATCGTTTTGCTAAGCTGTAAAGAAGCGTAAAAATGCCGTATATGTCGTAAAGTTTCAGTGCTGTACGCATCTTTACGTTTATCCGTAAAGAATCGTTTTGCTAAGTTGTAAAGAAGCGTAAAGATGCCGTATATGTCGTAAAGGGTCAGTGCTGTACGCATCTTTATGTTAATCCATAAAGAATCGTTTCGCTAAGCTGTAAAGAAGCTTAAAGATGCCGTATATGTCGTAAACTTTCAGTGCTGTACGCATCTTTACGTTTATCCGTAAAGAATCGTTTTGCTAAGCTGTAAAGAAGCGTAAAGATACCCTATATGTCGTAAAGTTTCAGTGCGGTACGCATCTTTACGCGTATCCGTAATGAATCGTTTGGCTAAGCTGCGAAGAAGTGTAAAGATGCCGTATATGTCGTGAAGTTTCAGTGCTGTACGCATCTTTACACGTATCCGTAAAGAATCGTTTTGCTAAGCTGTAAAGAAGCGTAAAGATGCCGTATATGTCGTAAAGTTTCAGTCCTGTACGCATCTTTATGTGTATGCGTAAAGAATCGTTTTGCTAAGCTGTAAAGAAGCGTAAAGATGCAGTATATGTCGTAAAGTTTCAGTGCTGCACGCACCTTTACGTTTATCCGTAAGGAATCGTTTTGCTAAGCTGTAAGGAAGCGTAAAGATGGCGTATATGTCGTAAAGTTTCAGTGCTGTACGCATCTTTTTGCTTATCCGTAAAGAATCGTTTTGCTAAGCTGTAAAGAAGCGTAAAGATGCCGTATATGTCGTAAAGTTTCAGTGCTGTACGCATCTTTACGTTTATCCGTAAAGAATCGTTTTGCTAAGCTGTAAAGAAGCGTAAAGATGCAGTATATGTCGTAAAGTTTCAGTCTTGTACGCATCTTTGCGCGTATCCTGAAAGAATTGTTTTGAAAAGCTGTAAAGAAGCGTAAAGATGCCGTATATGTCGTAAAGTTTCAGTCCTGTACGCATCTTTGAGCGTATCCTGAAAGAATCGTTTGGCTAAGCTGTAAAGAAGCGTAAAGATGCCGTATATGTCTTAAAGTTTCAGTGTTTACGCATCTTTGCTCGTATCCTGAAAGAATCGTTTTGCTAAGCTGTAAAGAAGCGTAAAGATGCCGTATATGTCGTAAAGTTTCAGTGCTGTACGCATTATTACGCGTACCCGTAAAGAATCGTTTTGCTAAGCTGTAAAGAAGCGTAAAGATGTCGTATATGTGGTAAAGTTTCTGTGCTGTACGCATCTTTACGTTTATCCGTAAAGAATCGTTTTGCTAAGTTGTAAAGAAGCGTAAAGATGCCGTATATGTCGTAAATGGTCAGTGCTGTACGCATCTTTACGTTTATCCGTAAAGAATCGTTTCGCTAAGCTGTAAAGAAGCTTAAAGATGCCGTATATGTCGTAAAGATTCAGTGCTGTACGCATCTTTACACGTATCCGTAAAGAATCGTTTTGCTAAGCTGTAAAGAAGCGTAAAGATGTCGTATATGTCGTAAAGTTTCAGTGCTGTAGGCATCTTTACGCGTATTCTGAAAGAATCGTTTTGCTAAGCTGTAAAGAAGCGTAAAGATGCCGTATATGTCGTAAAGTTTCAGTCCTGTACGCATCTTTGCGCGTATTCTGAAAGAATCGTTTTGCTAAGCTGTAAAGTAACGTACAGATGGCGTACATGTCGTAAAGTTTAAGTGCTGTGCGCATCTTTATGTGTATCCGTAAAGAATCGTTTTGCTAAGCTGTAAAGAAGCGTAAAGATGCCGTATATGTCGTAAAGTTTCAGTGCTGTACCCATCTTTATGTGTATCCGTAAAGAATCGTTTTGCTAATCTGTAAAGAAGCGTAAAGATGTCGTATATGTCGTAAAGTTTCAGTGCTACACGCATCTTTACGTTTATCCGTAAGGAATCGTTTTGCTAAGCTGTAAGGAAGCGTAAAAATGGCGTATATGTCGTAAAGTTTCAGTGCTGTACGCATCTTTACGTTTATCCGTAAAGAATCGTTTTGCTAAGCTGTAAAGAAGCGTAAAGATGCAGTATATGTCGTAAAGTTTCAGTGCTGCACGCATCTTTACGTTTATCCGTAAGGAATCGTTTTGCTAAGCTGTAAGGAAGCGTAAAGATGGCGTATATGTCGTAAAGTTTCAGTGCTGTACGCATCTTTTTGCTTATCCGTAAAGAATCGTTTTGCTAAGCTGTAAAGAAGCGTAAAGATGCAGTATATGTCGTAAAGTTTCAGTCCTGTACGCATCTTTGCGCGTATCCTGAAAGAATTGTTTTGAAAAGCTGTAAAGAAGCGTAAAGATGCCGTATATGTCGTAAAGTTTCAGTCCTGTACGCATTTTTGAGCGTATCCTGAAAGAATCGTTTGGCTAAGCTGTAAAGAAGCGTAAAGATTTTGTATATGTCGTAAAGTTTCAGTGCTGCACGCATCTTTACGTTTATCCGTAAGGAATCGTTTTGCTAAGCTGTAAGGAAGCGTAAAGATGGCGTATATGTCGTAAAGTTTCAGTGCTGTACGCATCTTTGAGCGTATCCTGAAAGAATCGTTTGGCTAAGCTGTAAAGAAGCGTAAAGATGCCGTAGATGTCGTAAAGTTTCAGTGTTTACGCATCTTTGCTCGTATCCTGAAAGAATCGTTTTGCTAAGCTGTAAAGAAGCGTAAAGATGCCGTATATGTCGTAAAGTTTCAGTGCTGTACGCATCTTTACGTTTATCCGTAAAGAATCGTTTTGCTAAGCTGTAAAGAAGCGTAAAGATGCAGTATATGTCGTAAAGTTTCAGTCCTGTACGCATCTTTGCGCGTATCCTGAAAGAATTGTTTTGAAAAGCTGTAAAGAAGCGTAAAGATGCCGTATATGTCGTAAAGTTTCAGTCCTGTACGCATCTTTGAGCGTATCCTGAAAGAATCGTTTGGCTAAGCTGTAAAGAAGCGTAAAGATGCCGTATATGTCTTAAAGTTTCAGTGTTTACGCATCTTTGCTCGTATCCTGAAAGAATCGTTTTGCTAAGCTGTAAAGAAGCGTAAAGAAGTCGTATATGTGGTAAAGTTTCTGTGCTGTACGCATCTTTACGTTTATCCGTAAAGAATCGTTTTGCTAAGTTGTAAAGAAGCGCAAAGATGCCGTATATATCGTAAAGGGTCAGTGCTGTACGCATCTTTACGTTTATCCGTAAAGAATCGTTTCGCTAAGCTTCAAAGAAGCTTAAAGATGCCGTATATGTCGTAAACTTTCAGTGCTGTACGCATCTTTACGTTTATCCTTAAAGAATCGTTTTGCTAAGCTGTAAAGAAGCGTAAAGATACCGTATATGTCGTAAAGTTTCAGTGCTGTACGCATCTTTACGCGTATCCGTAAAGAATCGTTTGGCTAAGCTGCGAAGAAGCGTAAAGATGCCGTATATGTAGTGAAGTTTCAGTGCTGTACGCATCTTTACACGTATCCGTAAAGAATCGTTTTGCTAAGCTGTAAAGAAGCGTAAAGATGCCGTATATGTCGTAAAGTTTCAGTGCTGTACGCATCTCTACGCGTATTCTGAAAGAATCGTTTTGCTAAGCTGTGAAGAAGCGTAAAGATGCCGTATATGTCGTAAAGTTTCAGTCCTGTACGCATCTTTCCGCGTATTCTGAAAGAATCGTTTTGCTAAGCTGTAAAGTAACGTACAGATGCCGTACATGTCGTAAAGTTTAAGTGCTGTGCGCATCTTTATGCGTATCCGTAAAGAATCGTTTTGCTAAGCTGTAAAGAAGCGTACAGATGCCGTATATGTCGTAAAGTTTCAGTGCTGTACGCATCTTTATGTGTATCCGTAAAGAATCGTTTTGCTAATCTGTAAAGAAGCGTAAAGATGTCGTATATGTCGTAAAGTTTCAGTGCTGTACGCATCTTTACGTTTATCCGTAAAGAATCGTTTTGCTAAGTTGTAAAGAAGCGTAAAGATGCCATATATGTCGTAAAGTGTCAGTGCTGTACGCATCTTTACGTTTATCGTTAAGGAACCATTTCGCTAAGCTGTAAAGAAGCGTAAAGATGTCGTATATGTCGTAAAGTTTCAGTGCTGCACGCATCTTTACGTTTATCCGTAAGGAATCGTTTTGCTAAGCTGTAAGGAAGCGTAAAGATGGCGTATATGTCGTAAAGTTTCAGTGCTGTACGCATCTTTTTGCTTATCCGTAAAGAATCGTTTTGCTAATCTGTAAAGAAGCGTAAAGATGCCGTATATGTCGTAAAGTTTCAGTGCTGTACGCATCTTTACGTTTATCCGTGAAGAATCGTTTTGCTAAGCTGTAAAGAAGCGTAAAGATGCAGTATATGTCGTAAAGTTTCAGTCCTGTACGCATCTTTGCGCGTATCCTGAAAGAATTGTTTTGCTAAACTGTAAAGAAGCGTAAAGATGCCGTATATGTCGTAAAGTTTCAGTCCTGTACGCATCTTTGAGCGTATCCTGAAAGAATCGTTTGGCTAAGCTGTAAAGAAGCGTAAAGATGCCGTATATGTCTTAAAGTTTCAGTGTTTACGCATCTTTGCTCGTATCCTGAAAGAATCGTTTTGCTAAGCTGTAAAGAAGCGTAAAGATGTCGTATAGGTGGTAAAGTTTCAGTGCTGTACGCATCTTTACGTTTATCCGTAAAGAATCGTTTTGCTAAGTTGTAAGGAAGCGTAAAGATGCCGTATATGTCGTAAAAGGTCAGTGCTGTACGAATCTTTACGTTTATCCGTAAAGAATCGTTTCGCTAAGCTGTAAAGAAGCTTAAAGATGCCGTATATGTCGTAAACTTTCAGTGCTGTACGCATCTTTAAGTTTATCCGTAATGAATCGTTTTGCTAAGCTGTAAAGAAGCGTAAAGATACCGTATATGTTGTAAAGTTTCAGTGCTGTACGCATCTTTACGCGTATCCGTAAAGAATCGTTTGGCTATACTGCGAAGAAGCGAAAAGATGCCGTATATGTCGTGAAGTTTCAGTGCTGTACGCATCTTTACACGTATCCGTAAAGAATCGTTTTGCTAAGCTGTAAAGAAGCGTAAAGATGCCGTATATGTCGTAAAGTTTCAGTCCTGTACGCATCTTTGCGCGTATTCTGAAAGAATCGTTTTGCTAAGCTGTAAAGTAACGTACAGATGGCGTACATGTCGTAAAGTTTAAGTGCTGTGCGCATCTTTATGCGTATCCGTAAAGAATCGTTTTGCTAAGCTGTAAAGAAGCGTAAAGATGCCGTATATGTCGTAAAGTTTCAGTGCTGTACGCATCTTTATGTGTATCCGTAAAGAATCGTTTTGCTAATCTGTAAAGAAGCGTAAAGATGTCGTATATGTCGTAAAGTTTCAGTGCTGTACGCATCTTTACGTTTATCCGTAAAGAATCGTTTTGCTAAGTTGTAAAGAAGCGTAAAGATGCCATATATGTCGTAAAGTGTCAGTGCTGTACGCATCTTTACGTTTATCGTTAAGGAACCATTTCGCTAAGCTGTAAAGAAGCGTAAAGATGCCGTATATGTCGTAAACTTTCAGTGCTTACGTTTATCCGTAAAGAATCGTTTTGCTAAGCTGTAAAGAAGCGTAAAGATGCCGTATATGTCGTAAACTTTCAGTGCTTACGTTTATCCGTAAAGAATCGTTTTGCTAAGCTGTAAAGAAGCGTAAAGATACCGTATATGTCGTAAAGTTTCAGTGCTGTACGCATCTTTACGCGTATCCGTAAAGAATCGTTTGGCTAAGCTGTGAAGAAGCGTAAAGATGCCGTATATGTCGTGAAGTTTCAGTGCTGTACGCATCTTTACACGTATCCGTAAAGAATCGTTTTGCTAAGCTGTAAAGAAGCGTAAAGATGCCGTATATGTCGTAAAGTTTCAGTGCTGTACGCATCTTTACGCGTATTCTGAAAGAATCGTTTTGCTAAGCTGTAAAGTAACGTACAGATGGCGTACATGTCGTAAAGTTTAAGTGCTGTGCGCATCTTTATGTGTATCCGTAAAGAATCGTTTTGCTGAGCTGTAAAGAAGCGTAAAGATGCCGTATATGTCGTAAAGTTTCAGAGCTGTACGCATCTTTATGTGTATCCGTAAAGAATCGTATTGCTAATCTGTAAAGAAGCGTAAAGATGTCGTATATGTCGTAAAGTTTCAGTGCTGCACGCATCTTTACGTTTATCCGTAAAGAATCGTTTCGCTAAGCTGTAAAGAAGATTAAAGATGCCGTATATGTCGTAAACTTTCAGTGCTGTACGCATCTTTACGTTTATCCGTAAAGAATCGCTTTGCTAAGCTGAAAAGAAGCGTAAAAATGTCGTATATGTCGTAAAGTTTCAGTGCTGTACGCATCTTTACGCGTGTCCGTAAAGAATCGTTTGGCTAAGCTGCGAAGAAGCGTAAAGATGCCGTATATGTCGTGAAGTTTCAGTGCTGTACGCATCTTTACACGTATCCGTAAAGAATCGTTTTGCTAAGCTGTAAAGAAGCGTAAAGATGCCGTATATGTCGTAAAGTTTCAGTGCTGTACGCATCTTTACGCGTATTCTGAAAGAATCGCTTTGCTAAGCTGTAAAGAAGCGTAAAGATGCCGTATATGTCGTAAAATTTCAGTCCTGTACGCATCTTTGCGCGTATTCTGAAAGAATCGTTTTGCTAAGCTGTAAAGTAACGTACAGACGGCGTTCATGTCGTAAAGTTTAAGTGCTGTGCGCATCTTTATGTGTATCCGTAAAGAATCGTTTTGCTAAGCTGTAAAGAAGCGTAAAGATGCCGTATATGTCGTAAAGTTTCAGTGCTGTACGCATCTTTATGTGTATCCGTAAAGAATCGTTTTGCTAATCTGTAAAGAAGCGTAAAGATGTCATATATGTCGTAAAGTTTCAGGGCTGCACGCATCTTTACGTTTATCCGTAAGGAATCGTTTTGCTAAGCTGTAAGGAAGCGTAAAGATGGCGTATATGTCGTAAAGTTTCAGTGCTGTACGCATTTTTACGTTTATCCGTAAAGAATCGTTTTGCTAAGCTGTAAAGAAGCGTAAAGATGCAGTATATGTCGTAAAGTTTCAGTCCTGTACGCATCTTTGCGCGTATCCTGAAAGAATTGTTTTGCTAAGCTGTAAAGAAGCGTAAAGATGGCGTATATGTCGTAAAGTTTCAGTGCTGTACGCATCTTTGAGCGTATATTGAAAGAATCGTTTGGCTAAGCTGTAAAGAAGCGTAAAGATGCCGTATATGTCGTGAAGTTTCAGTGCTGTACGCATCTTTACACGTATCCGTAAAGAATCGTTTGGCTAAGCTGTAAAGAAGCGTAAAGATGCCGTATATGTCGTAAAGTTTCAGTGCTGTACGCATCTTTACGCGTATTCTGAAAGAATCGTTTTGCTGAGCTGTAAAGAAGCGTAAAGATGCCGTATATGTCGTAAAGTTTCAGAGCTGTACGCATCTTTATGTGTATCCGTAAAGAATCGTATTGCTAATCTGTAAAGAAGCGTAAAGATGTCGTATATGTCGTAAAGTTTCAGTGCTGCACGCATCTTTACGTTTATCCGTAAAGAATCGTTTCGCTAAGCTGTAAAGAAGATTAAAGATGCCGTATATGTCGTAAACTTTCAGTGCTGTACGCATCTTTACGTTTATCCGTAAAGAATCGCTTTGCTAAGCTGAAAAGAAGCGTAAAAATGTCGTATATGTCGTAAAGTTTCAGTGCTGTACGCATCTTTACGCGTGTCCGTAAAGAATCGTTTGGCTAAGCTGCGAAGAAGCGTAAAGATGCCGTATATGTCGTGAAGTTTCAGTGCTGTACGCATCTTTACACGTATCCGTAAAGAATCGTTTGGCTAAGCTGCGAAGAAGCGTAAAGATGCCGTATATGTCTAGAAGTTTCAGTGCTGTACGCATCTTTACACGTATCCGTAAAGAATCGCTTTGCTAAGCTGTAAAGAAGCGTAAAGATGCCGTATATGTCGTAAAATTTCAGTCCTGTACGCATCTTTGCGCGTATTCTGAAAGAATCGTTTTGCTAAGCTGTAAAGTAACGTACAGACGGCGTTCATGTCGTAAAGTTTAAGTGCTGTGCGCATCTTTATGTGTATCCGTAAAGAATCGTTTTGCTAAGCTGTAAAGAAGCGTAAAGATGCCGTATATGTCGTAAAGTTTCAGTGCTGTACGCATCTTTATGTGTATCCGTAAAGAATCGTTTTGCTAATCTGTAAAGAAGCGTAAAGATGTCATATATGTCGTAAAGTTTCAGGGCTGCACGCATCTTTACGTTTATCCGTAAGGAATCGTTTTGCTAAGCTGTAAGGAAGCGTAAAGATGGCGTATATGTCGTAAAGTTTCAGTGCTGTACGCATTTTTACGTTTATCCGTAAAGAATCGTTTTGCTAAGCTGTAAAGAAGCGTAAAGATGCAGTATATGTCGTAAAGTTTCAGTCCTGTACGCATCTTTGCGCGTATCCTGAAAGAATTGTTTTGCTAAGCTGTAAAGAAGCGTAAAGATGGCGTATATGTCGTAAAGTTTCAGTGCTGTACGCATCTTTGAGCGTATATTGAAAGAATCGTTTGGCTAAGCTGTAAAGAAGCGTAAAGATGCCGTATATGTCGTGAAGTTTCAGTGCTGTACGCATCTTTACACGTATCCGTAAAGAATCGTTTGGCTAAGCTGTAAAGAAGCGTAAAGATGCCGTATATGTCGTAAAGTTTCAGTGCTGTACGCATCTTTACGCGTATTCTGAAAGAATCGTTTTGCTAAGCTGTAAAGAAGCGTAAAGATGCCGTATATGTCGAAAAGTTTCAGTCCTGTTCGCATCTTTGCGCGTATTCTGAAAGAATCGTTTTGCTAAGCTATAAAGTAACGTACAGATGCCGTACATGTCGTAAAGTTTAAGTGCTGTGCGCATCTTTATGCGTATCCGTAAAGAATCGTTTTGTTAAGCTGTAAAGAAGCGTAAAGATGCCGTATATGTCGTAAAGTTTCAGTGCTTTACGCATCTTAATGTGTATCCGTAAAGAATCGTTTTGCTAATCTCTAAAGAAGCGTAAAGATGTCGTATATGTCGTGAAGTTTCAGTGCTGCACGCATCTTTATGTTTATCCGTAAGGAATCGTTTTGCTAAGCTGTAAAGAAGCGTAAAGATGTCGTATATGTCGTAAAGTTTCAGTGCTGTACGCATCTTTACGCGTATCCGTAAAGAATCGTTTGGCTAAGCTGCGAAGAAGCGTAAAGATGCCGTATATGTCTAGAAGTTTCAGTGCTGTACGCATCTTTACACGTATCCGTAAAGAATCGTTTTGCTAAGCTGTAAAGAAGCGTAAAGATGCCGTATAAGTCGTAAAGTTTCAGTGCTGTACGCATCTTTACGCGTATTCTGAAAGAATCGCTTTGCTAAGCTGTAAAGAAGCGTAAAGATGGCGTATATGTCGTAAAGTTTCAGTCCTGTACGCATCTTTGAGCGTATCCTGAAAGAATCGTTTGGCTAAGCTGTAAAGAAGCGTAAAGATGCCGTATATGTCTTAAAGTTTCAGTGTTTACGCATCTTTGCTCGTATCCTGAAAAAATCGTTTTGCTAAGCTGTAAAGAAGCGTAAAGATGCCGTATATGTCGTAAAGTTTCAGTGCTGTACGCATCTTTACGCGAATCCGTAAAGAATCGTTTTGCTAAGCTGTAAAGAAGCGTAAAGATGTCGTATATGTCGTAAAGTTTCAGTGCTGTACGCATCTTTACGTTTATCCGTAAAGAATCGTTTTGCTAAGCTGTAAAAAAGCGTAAAGATGCCGCACATGTCGTAAAGTTTCAGTGCTGTACGCATCTTTACGCGTATTCTGAAAGAATCGTTTTGCTAAGCTGTAAAGAAGCGTAAAGATGCCGTATATGTCGTAAAGTTTCAGTCCTGTTCGCATCTTTGCGCGTATTCTGAAAGAATCGTTTTGCTAAGCTATAAAGTAACGTACAGTTGCCGTACATGTCGTAAAGTTTAAGTGCTGTGCGCATCTTTATGCGTATCCGTAAAGAATCGTTTTGCTAAGCTGTAAAGAAGCGTAAAGATGCCGTATATGTCGTAAAGTTTCAGTGCTGTACGCATCTTAATGTGTATCCGTAAAGAATCGTTTTGCTAATCTGTAAAGAAGCGTAAAGATGTCGTATATGTCGTAAAGTTTCAGTGCTGCACGCATCTTTATGTTTATCCGTAAGGAATCGTTTTGCTAAGCTGTAAGGAAGCGTAAAGATGGCGTATATGTCGTAAAGTTTCAGTGCTGTACGCATCTTTATGTGTATCCGTAAAGAATCGTTTTGCTAAGCTGTAAAGAAGCGTAAGGATGTCGTATATGTCGTAAAGTTTCAGTGCTGCACGGATCTATACGCGTATCCGTGAAGAATCGTTTTGCTAAGCTGTAAAGAAGCGTAAAGATGCCGTATATGTCGTAAAGTTTCAGTCCTGTACGCATCTTTGCGCGTATCCTGAAAGAATTGTTTTGCTAAGCTGTAAAGAACCGTAAAGATGCCGTATATGTCGTAAAGTTTCAGTGCCGCACGCATCTTTACGTTTATCCGTAAGGAATCGTTTTGCTAAGCTGTAAGGAAGCGTAAAGATGGCGTATATGTCGTAAAGTTTCAGTGCTGTACGCATCTTAATGCTTTTCCGTGAAGAATCGTTTGGCTAAGCTGCGAAGAAGCGTAAAGATGCCGTATATGTCGTGAAGTTTCAGTACTGTACGCATCTTTACACGTATCCGTAAAGAATCGTTTTGCTAAGCTGTAAAGAAGCGTAAAGATGCCGCATATGTCGTAAAGTTTCAGTGCTGTACGCATCTTTACGCGTATTCTGAAAGAATTGTTTTGCTAAGCTGTAAAGAAGCGTAAAGATGCCGTATATGTCGTAAAGTTTCAGTCCTGTTCGCATCTTTGCGCGTATTCTGAAAGAATCGTTTTGCTAAGCTATAAAGTAACGTACAGATGCCGTACATGTCGTAAAGTTTAAGTGCTGTGCGCATCTTTATGCGTATCGGTAAAGAATCGTTTTGCTAAGCTGTAAAGAAGCGTAAAGATGCCGTATATGTCGTAAAGTTTCAGTGCTGTACGCATCTTAATGTGTATCCGTAAAGAATCGTTTTGCTAATCTGTAAAGAAGCGTAAAGATGTCGTATATGTCGTAAAGTTTCAGTGCTGCACGCATCTTTATGTTTATCCGTAAGGAATCGTTTTGCTAAGCTGTAAGGAAGCGTAAAGATTGCGTATATGTCGTAAAGTTTCAGTGCTGTACGCATCTTTATGTGTATCCGTAAAGAATCGTTTTGCTAAGCTGTAAAGAAGCGTAAAATGTCGTATATGTCGTAAAGTTTCAGTGCTGTACGCATCTTGGCGCCTATCCTGAAATAATCGTTTTGCTAAGCTGTAAAGAAACGTAAAGATGCCGTATATGTCGTAAAGTTTCAGTGCTGTACCAAATTTTATGCGTATCCGTGAAGAATCGTTTTGCTAAACTGTAAAAAAGCGTAAAGAGGCCGTATATGTCGTAAAGTTTCAGTGCTGTACGAATCTTTGCGCGTATTCTGAAAGAATCGTTTTGCTAAGCTGTAAAGTAACGTACAGATGCCGTATATGTCGTAAAGTTTAAGTGCTGTGCGCATCTTTATGCGTATCCGTAAAGAATCGTTTTGCTAAGCTGTAAAGAAGCGTAAAGATGTCGTATATGTCGTAAAGTTTCAGTGCTGCACGGATCTATACGCGTATCCGTGAAGAATCGTTTTGCTAAGCTGTAAAGAAGCGTAAAGATGCCGTATATGTCGTAAAGTTTCAGTCCTGTACGCATCTTTGCGCGTATCCTGAAAGAATTGTTTTGCTAAGCTGTAAAGAACCGTAAAGATGCCGTATATGTCGTAAAGTTTCAGTGCTGCACGCATCTTTACGTTTATCCGTAAGGAATCGTTTTGCTAAGCTGTAAGGAAGCGTAAAGATGGCGTATATGTCGTAAAGTTTCAGTGCTGTACGCATCTTAATGCTTTTCCGTAAAGAATCGTTTTGCTAAGCTGTAAAGAAGCGTAAAGATGCCGTATATGTCGTAAAATTTCAGTGCTGTACGCATCTTTATGTGTATCCGTAAAGAATCGTTTTGCTAAGCTGTAAAGAAGCGTAAAGATGCAGTATATGTCGTAAAGTTTCAGTCCTGTACGCATCTTTGCGCGTATCCTGAAAGAAATGTTTTGCTAAGCTGTAAAGAAGCGTAAAGATGCCGTATATGTCGTAAAGTTTCAGTCCTGTACGCATCTTTGAGCGTATCCTGAAAGAATCGTTTGGCTAAGCTGTAAAGAAGCGTAAAGATGCCGTATATGTCTTAAAGTTTCAGTGTTTACGCATCTTTGCTCGTATCCTGAAAGAATCGTTTTGCTAAGCTGTAAACAAGCGTAAAGATGCCGTATATGTCGTAAAGTTTCAGTCCTGTACGCATCTTTGCGCGTATCCTGAAAAAATTGTTTTGCTAAGCTGTAAAGAACCGTAAAGATGCCGTATATGTCGTAAAGTGTCAGTGCTGCACGCATCTTTACGTTTATCCGTAAGGAATCGTTTTGCTAAGCTGTAAGGAAGCGTAAAGATGGCGTATATGTCGTAAAGTTTTAGTGCTGTACGCATCTTAATGCTTTTCCGTAAAGAATCGTTTTGCTAAGCTGTAAAGAAGCGTAAAGATGCGTATATGTCGTAAAGTTTCAGTGCTGTACGCATCTTTACGTTTATCCGTAAAGAATCGTTTTGCTAAGCTGTAAAGAAGCGTAAAGATGCCGTATATGTCTTAAAGTTTCAGTGTTTACGCATCTTTGCTCGTATCCTGAAAGAATCGTTTTGCTAAGCTGTAAAGAAGCGTAAAGATGCCGTATATGTCGTAAAGTTTCAGTGCTGTATGCATCTTTACGCGTATCCGTAAAGAATCGTTTTGCTAAGCTGTAAAGAAGCGTAAAGATGTCGTATATGTCGTAAAGTTTCAGTGCTGTACGCATCTTTACGTTTATCCGTAAAGAATCGTTTTGCTAAGTTGTAAAGAAGCGTAAAGATGCCGTATATGTCGTAAAGGGTCAGTGCTGTACGCATCTTTACGTTTATCCGTAAAGAATCGTTTCGCTAAGCTGTAAAGAAGCTTAAACATGCCGTATATGTCGTAAACTTTCAGTGCTGTACGCATCTTTACGTTTATCCGTAAAGAATCGTTTTGCTAAGCTGTAAAGAAGCGTAAAGATACCGTTTATGTCGTAAAGTTTCAGTGCTGTACGCATCTTTACGCGTATCCGTAAAGAATCGTTTGGCTAATCTGCGAAGAAGCGTAAAGATGCCGTATATGTCGTGAAGTTTCAGTGCTGTACGCATCTTTACACGTATCCGTAAAGAATCGTTTTGCTAAGCTGTAAAGAAGCGTAAAGATGCCGTATATGTCGTAAAGTTTCAGTGCTGTACGCATCTTTACGCGTATTCTGAAAGAATCGTTTTGCTAAGCTATAAAGTAACGTACAGATGCCGTACATGTCGTAAAGTTTAAGTGCTGTGCGCATCTTTATGCGTATCCGTAAAGAATCGTTTTGCTAAGCTGTAAAGAAGCGTAAAGATGCCGTATATGTCGTAAAGTTTCAGTGCTGTACGCATCTTTATGTGTATCCGTAAAGAATCGTTTTGCTAATCTGTAAAGAAGCGTAAAGATGTCGTATATGTCGTAAAGTTTCAGTGCTGTACGCATCTTTACATTTATCCGTAAAGAATCGTTTTGCTAATGTTTATCCGTAAGGAATGGTTTTGCTAAGCTGTAAAGAAGCGTAAAGATGCCGTATATGTCGTAAAGTTTCAGTCCTGTTCGCATCTTTGCGCGTATTCTGAAAGAATCGTTTTGCTAAGCTGTAAAGAAGCGTAAAGATGCAGTATCTGTCGTAAAGCTTCAGTGCTGTACGCATCTTAATGCTTATCCGTAAAGAATCGTTTTGCTAAGCTGTAAAGAAGCGTAAAATGTCGTATATGTCGTAAAGTTTCAGTGCTGTACGCATCTTTGCGCCTAACCTGAAATAATCGTTTTGCTAAGCTGTAATGAAACGTAAAGATGCCGTATATGTCGTAAAGTTGAAGTGCTGTGCGCATCTTTATGCGTATCCGTAAAGAATCGTTTTGCTAAGCTGTAAAGAAGCGTAAAGATGCCGTATATTTCGTAAAGTTTCAGTGCTGTACGCATCTTTACACGTATCCGTAAAGAATCGTTTTGCTAAGCTGTAAAGAAGCGTAAAGATGCCGTATAAGTCGTAAAGTTTCAGTGCTGTACGCATCTTTACGCGTATTCTGAAAGAATCGCTTTGCTAAGCTGCAAAGAAGCGTAAAGATGGCGTATATGTCGTAAAGTTTCAGTCCTGTACGCATCTTTGAGCGTATCCTGAAAGAATCGTTTGGCTAAGCTGTAAAGAAGCGTAAAGATGCCGTATATGTCTTAAAGTTTCAGTGTTTACGCATCTTTGCTCGTATCCTGAAAAAATCGTTTTGCTAAGCTGTAAAGAAGCGTAAAGATGCCGTATATGTCGTAAAGTTTCAGTGCTGTACGCATCTTTACGCGAATCCGTAAAGAATCGTTTTGCTAAGCTGTAAAGAAGCGTAAAGATGTCGTATATGTCGTAAAGTTTCAGTGCTGTACGCATCTTTACGTTTATCCGTAAAGAATCGTTTTGCTAAGCTGTAAAGAAGCGTAAAGATGCCGCATATGTCGTAAAGTTTCAGTGCTGTACGCATCTTTACGCGTATTCTGAAAGAATCGTTTTGCTAAGCTGTAAAGAAGCGTAAAGATGCCGTATATGTCGTAAAGTTTCAGTCCTGTTCGCATCTTTGCGCGTATTCTGAAAGAATCGTTTTGCTAAGCTATAAAGTAACGTACAGTTGCCGTACATGTCGTAAAGTTTAAGTGCTGTGCGCATCTTTATGCGTATCCGTAAAGAATCGTTTTGCTAAGCTGTAAAGAAGCGTAAAGATGCCGTATATGTCGTAAAGTTTCAGTGCTGTACGCATCTTAATGTGTATCCGTAAAGAATCGTTTTGCTAATCTGTAAAGAAGCGTAAAGATGTCGTATATGTCGTAAAGTTTCAGTGCTGCACGCATCTTTATGTTTATCCGTAAGGAATCGTTTTGCTAAGCTGTAAGGAAGCGTAAAGATGGCGTATATGTCGTAAAGTTTCAGTGCTGTACGCATCTTTATGTGTATCCGTAAAGAATCGTTTTGCTAAGCTGTAAAGAAGCGTAAGGATGTCGTATATGTCGTAAAGTTTCAGTGCTGCACGGATCTATACGCGTATCCGTGAAGAATCGTTTTGCTAAGCTGTAAAGAAGCGTAAAGATGCCGTATATGTCGTAAAGTTTCAGTCCTGTACGCATCTTTGCGCGTATCCTGAAAGAATTGTTTTGCTAAGCTGTAAAGAACCGTAAAGATGCCGTATATGTCGTAAAGTTTCAGTGCCGCACGCATCTTTACGTTTATCCGTAAGGAATCGTTTTGCTAAGCTGTAAGGAAGCGTAAAGATGGCGTATATGTCGTAAAGTTTCAGTGCTGTACGCATCTTAATGCTTTTCCGTGAAGAATCGTTTTGCTAAGCTGTAAAGAAGCGTAAAGATGCCGTATATGTCGTAAAGTTTCAGTGCTGTACGCATCTTTACGTTTATCCGTAAAGAATCGTTTTGCTAAGCTGTAAAGAAGCGTAAAGATGCAGTATATGTCGTAAAGTTTCAGTCCTGTACGCATCTTTGCGCGTATCATGAAAGAATTGTTTTGCTAAGCTGTAAAGAAGCGTAAAGATGGCGTATATGTCGTAAAGTTTCAGTCGTGTACGCATCTTTGAGCGTATCCTGAAAGAATCGTTTGGCTAAGCTGTAAAGAAGCGTAAAGATGCCGTATATGTCTTAAAGTTTCAGTGTTTACGCATCTTTGCTCGTATCCTGAAAGAATCGTTTTGCTGAGCTGTAAAGAAGTGTAAAGATGCCGTATATGTCGTAAAGTTTCAGTACTGTACGCATCTTTACGCGTATCCGTAAAGAATCGTTTTGCTAAGCTGTAAAGAAGCGTATAGATGTCGTATATGTCGTAAAGTTTCAGTGCTGTACGCATCTTTGCGCGTATTCTGAAAGAATCGTTTTGCTAAGCTATAAAGTAACGTACAGATGCCGTACATGTCGTAAAGTTTAAGTGCTGTGCGCATCTTTATGCGTATCCGTAAAGAATCGTTTTGCTAAGCTGTAAAGAAGCGTAAAGATGCCGTATATGTCGTTAAGTTTCAGTGCTGTACGCATCTTAATGTGTATCCGTAAAGAATCGTTTTGCTAATCTTCAAAGAAGCGTAAAGATGTCGTATATGTCGTAAAGTTTCAGTGCTGCACGCATCTTTATGTTTATCCGTAAGGAATCGTTTTGCTAAGCTGTAAGGAAGCGTAAAGATGGCGTATATGTCGTAAAGTTTCAGTGCTGTACGCATCTTAATGCTTATCCGTAAAGAATTGTTTTGCTAAGCTGTAAAGAAGCGTAAAGATGTCGTATATGTCGTAAAGTTTCAGTGCTGTACGCATCTTTACGTTTATCCGTAAAGAATCGTTTTGCTAAGTTGTAAAGAAGCGTAAAGATGCCGTATATGTCGTAAAGGGTCAGTGCTGAACGCATATTTACGTTTATCCGTAAAGAATCGTTTCGCTAAGCTGTAAAGAAGCTTAAAGATGCCGTATATGTCGTAAACTTTCAGTGCTGTACGCATCTTTACGTTTATCCGTAAAGAATCATTTTGCTAAGCTGTAAAGAAGCGTAAAGATACCGTTTATGTCGTAAAGTTTCAGTGCTGTACGCATATTTACGCGTATCCGTAAAGAATCGTTTGGCTAAGCTGCGAAGAAGCGTAAAGATGCCGTATATGTCGTGAAGTTTCAGTACTGTACGCATCTTTACACGTATCCGTAAAGAATCGTTTTGCTAAGCTGTAAAGAAGCGTAAAGATGCCGCATATGTCGTAAAGTTTCAGTGCTGTACGCATCTTTACGCGTATTCTGAAAGAATTGTTTTGCTGAGCTGTAAAGAAGCGTAAAGATGCCGTATATGTCGTAAAGTTTCAGTCCTGTTCGCATCTTTGCGCGTATTCTGAAAGAATCGTTTTGCTAAGCTATAAAGTAACGTACAGATGCCGTACATGTCGTAAAGTTTAAGTGCTGTGCGCATCTTTATGCGTATCCGTAAAGAATCGTTTTGCTAAGCTGTAAAGAAGCGTAAAGATGCCGTATATGTCGTAAAGTTTCAGTGCTGTACGCATCTTAATGTGTATCCGTAAAGAATCGTTTTGCTAATCTGTAAAGAAGCGTAAAGATGTCGTATATGTCGTAAAGTTTCAGTGCTGCACGCATCTTTATGTTTATCCGTAAGGAATCGTTTTGCTAAGCTGTAAGGAAGCGTAAAGATTGCGTATATGTCGTAAAGTTTCAGTGCTGTACGCATCTTTATGTGTATCCGTAAAGAATCGTTTTGCTAAGCTGTAAAGAAGCGTAAAATGTCGTATATGTCGTAAAGTTTCAGTGCTGTACGCATCTTGGCGCCTATCCTGAAATAATCGTTTTGCTAAGCTGTAAAGAAACGTAAAGATGCCGTATATGTCGTAAAGTTTCAGTGCTGTACCAAATTTTATGCGTATCCGTGAAGAATCGTTTTGCTATACTGTAAAAAAGCGTAAAGAGGCCGTATATGTCGTAAAGTTTCAGTGCTGTACGAATCTTTGCGCGTATTCTGAAAGAATCGTTTTGCTAAGCTGTAAAGTAACGTACAGATGCCGTATATGTCGTAAAGTTTAAGTGCTGTGCGCATCTTTATGCGTATCCGTAAAGAATCGTTTTGCTAAGCTGTAAAGAAGCGTAAAGATGTCGTATATGTCGTAAAGTTTCAGTGCTGCACGGATCTATACGCGTATCCGTGAAGAATCGTTTTGCTAAGCTGTAAAGAAGCGTAAAGATGCCGTATATGTCGTAAAGTTTCAGTCCTGTACGCATCTTTGCGCGTATCCTGAAAGAATTGTTTTGCTAAGCTGTAAAGAACCGTAAAGATGCCGTATATGTCGTAAAGTTTCAGTGCTGCACGCATCTTTACGTTTATCCGTAAGGAATCGTTTTGCTAAGCTGTAAGGAAGCGTAAAGATGGCGTATATGTCGTAAAGTTTCAGTGCTGTACGCATCTTAATGCTTTTCCGTAAAGAATCGTTTTGCTAAGCTGTAAAGAAGCGTAAAGATGCCGTATATGTCGTAAAATTTCAGTGCTGTACGCATCTTTATGTGTATCCGTAAAGAATCGTTTTGCTAAGCTGTAAAGAAGCGTAAAGATGCAGTATATGTCGTAAAGTTTCAGTCCTGTACGCATCTTTGCGCGTATCCTGAAAGAAATGTTTTGCTAAGCTGTAAAGAAGCGTAAAGATGCCGTATATGTCGTAAAGTTTCAGTCCTGTACGCATCTTTGAGCGTATCCTGAAAGAATCGTTTGGCTAAGCTGTAAAGAAGCGTAAAGATGCCGTATATGTCTTAAAGTTTCAGTGTTTACGCATCTTTGCTCGTATCCTGAAAGAATCGTTTTGCTAAGCTGTAAACAAGCGTAAAGATGCCGTATATGTCGTAAAGTTTCAGTCCTGTACGCATCTTTGCGCGTATCCTGAAAAAATTGTTTTGCTAAGCTGTAAAGAACCGTAAAGATGCCGTATATGTCGTAAAGTGTCAGTGCTGCACGCATCTTTACGTTTATCCGTAAGGAATCGTTTTGCTAAGCTGTAAGGAAGCGTAAAGATGGCGTATATGTCGTAAAGTTTTAGTGCTGTACGCATCTTAATGCTTTTCCGTAAAGAATCGTTTTGCTAAGCTGTAAAGAAGCGTAAAGATGCGTATATGTCGTAAAGTTTCAGTGCTGTACGCATCTTTACGTTTATCCGTAAAGAATCGTTTTGCTAAGCTGTAAAGAAGCGTAAAGATGCCGTATATGTCTTAAAGTTTCAGTGTTTACGCATCTTTGCTCGTATCCTGAAAGAATCGTTTTGCTAAGCTGTAAAGAAGCGTAAAGATGCCGTATATGTCGTAAAGTTTCAGTGCTGTATGCATCTTTACGCGTATCCGTAAAGAATCGTTTTGCTAAGCTGTAAAGAAGCGTAAAGATGCCGTATATGTCGTAAAGTTTCAGTGCTGTACGCATCTTTACGCGTATTCTGAAAGAATCGTTTTGCTAAGCTATAAAGTAACGTACAGATGCCGTACATGTCGTAAAGTTTAAGTGCTGTGCGCATCTTTATGCGTATCCGTAAAGAATCGTTTTGCTAAGCTGTAAAGAAGCGTAAAGATGCCGTATATGTCGTAAAGTTTCAGTGCTGTACGCATCTTTATGTGTATCCGTAAAGAATCGTTTTGCTAATCTGTAAAGAAGCGTAAAGATGTCGTATATGTCGTAAAGTTTCAGTGCTGTACGCATCTTTACGTTTATCCGTAAAGAATCGTTTTGCTAATGTTTATCCGTAAGGAATGGTTTTGCTAAGCTGTAAAGAAGCGTAAAGATGCCGTATATGTCGTAAAGTTTCAGTCCTGTTCGCATCTTTGCGCGTATTCTGAAAGAATCGTTTTGCTAAGCTGTAAAGAAGCGTAAAGATGCAGTATCTGTCGTAAAGCTTCAGTGCTGTACGCATCTTAATGCTTATCCGTAAAGAATCGTTTTGCTAAGCTGTAAAGAAGCGTAAAATGTCGTATATGTCGTAAAGTTTCAGTGCTGTACGCATCTTTGCGCCTAACCTGAAATAATCGTTTTGCTAAGCTGTAATGAAACGTAAAGATGCCGTATATGTCGTAAAGTTGAAGTGCTGTGCGCATCTTTATGCGTATCCGTAAAGAATCGTTTTGCTAAGCTGTAAAGAAGCGTAAAGATGCCGTATATTTCGTAAAGTTTCAGTGCTGTACGCATCTTTATGTGTATCCGTAAAGAATCGTTTTGCTAAGCTGTAAAGAAGCGTAAAGATGTCGTATATGTCGTAAAGTTTCAGTGCTTCACGGATCTATACGCGTATCAGTGAAGAATCGTTTTACTAAGCTGTAAAGAAGCGTAAAGATGCCGTATATGTCGCAAAGTTTCAGTCCTGTACGCATCTTTGCGCGTATCCTGAAAGAATTGTTTTGCAAAGCTGTAAAGAAGCGTAAAGATGCCGTATATGTCGTAAAATTTCAGTAATGTACGCATCTTTGAGCGTAGCCTGAAAGAATCGTTTGGCTCAGCTGTAAAGAAGCGTAAAGATGCCGTATATGTCGTAAATTTTCAGTGCTGTACGCATCTTTACGCGTATCCGTAAAGAACCGTTTTGCTAAGCTGTAAAGAAGCGTAAATATGCCGTTTATGTCGTAAAGTTTCAGTGCTGTACTCATCTTTACGTTTATTCGTAAAGAATCGTTTTGCTAAATTGTAAAGAAGCGTAAAGATGCCGTATATGTCGTAAAGTTTCAGTCCTGTACGCATGTTTGCTCGTATCCGTGAATAATCGTTTTGCTAAGCTGTAAAGAAGCGTAAAGATGCCGTATCTGTCGTAAAGTTTCAGTGCTGTACGCATCTTTACTCGTATCCGTAAAGAATGGTTTTGCTAGGCTGTAAAGAAGCGTAAAGATGCCGTATATTTCGTAAAGTTTCAGTCCAGTACGCATCTTTGCGCGTATCCTGAAAGAAGTGTTTTGCTTAGCTGTACAGAAGCTTAAAGATGCCGTATATGTCGTAAAGTTTCAGTGCTGTACGCATCTTTACGTTTATCCGTAAAGAATCGTTTTGCTAAGTTGTAAAGAAGCGTAAAGATACCATATATGTCGTAAAGTGTCAGTGCTGTACCCATCTTTACGTTTATCCTTAAGGAACCGTTTTGCTAAGCTGTAAAGAAGCGTAAAGATGCCGTATATGTCGTAAAGTTTCAGTGCTGTATGCATCTTTACGCGTATCCGTAAAGAATCGTTTTGCTAAGCTGTAAAGAAGCGTAAAGATGTCGTATATGTCGTAAAGTTTCAGTGCTGTACGCATCTTTACGTTTATCCGTAAAGAATCGTTTTGCTAAGTTGTAAAGAAGCGTAAAGATACCGTATATGTCGTAAAGGGTCAGTGCTGTACGCATCTTTACGTTTATCCGTAAAGAATCGTTTCGCTAAGCTGTAAAGAAGCTTAAACATGCCGTATATGTCGTAAACTTTCAGTGCTGTACGCATCTTTACGTTTATCCGTAAAGAATCGTTTTGCTAAGCTGTAAAGAAGCGTAAAGATACCGTTTATGTCGTAAAGTTTCAGTGCTGTACGCATCTTTACGCGTATCCGTAAAGAATCGTTTGGCTAAGCTGCGAAGAAGCGTAAAGATGCCGTATATGTCGTGAAGTTTCAGTGCTGTACGCATCTTTACACGTATCCGTAAAGAATCGTTTTGCTAAGCTGTAAAGAAGCGTAAAGATGCCGTATATGTCGTAAAGTTTCAGTGCTGTACGCATCTTTACGCGTATTCTGAAAGAATCGTTTTGCTAAGCTATAAAGTAACGTACAGATGCCGTATATGTCGCAAAGTTTCAGTCCTGTACGCATCTTTGCGCGTATCCTGAAAGAATCGTTTTGCTAAGCTGTAAAGAAGCGTAAAGATGCCGTATATGTCGTAAAGTTTCAGTGCTGTACGCATCTTTACGTTTATCCGTAAAGAATCGTTTTGCTAAGCTGTAAAGAAGCGTAAAGATGCAGTATCTGTCGTAAAGCTTCAGTGCTGTACGCATCTTAATGCTTATCCGTAAAGAATCGTTTTGCTAAGCTGTAAAGAAGCGTAAAATGTCGTATATGTCGTAAAGTTTCAGTGCTGTACGCATCTTTGCGCCTAACCTGAAATAATCGTTTTGCTAAGCTGTAAAGAAACGTAAAGATGCCGTATATGTCGTAAAGTTGAAGTGCTGTGCGCATCTTTATGCGTATCCGTAAAGAATCGTTTTGCTAAGCTGTAAAAAAGCGTAAAGATGCCGTATATTTCGTAAAGTTTCAGTGCTGTACGCATCTTTATGTGTATCCGTAAAGAATCGTTTTGCTAAGCTGTAAAGAAGCGTAAAGATGTCGTATATGTCGTAAAGTTTCAGTGCTTCACGGATCTATACGCGTATCAGTGAAGAATCGTTTTACTAAGCTGTAAAGAAGCGTAAAGATGCCGTATATGTCGCAAAGTTTCAGTCCTGTACGCATCTTTGCGCGTATCCTGAAAGAATTGTTTTGCAAAGCTGTAAAGAAGCGTAAAGATGCCGTATATGTCGTAAAGTTTCAGTGCTGTATGCATCTTTACGCGTATCCGTAAAGAATCGTTTTGCTAAGCTGTAAAGAAGCGTAAAGATGTCGTATATGTCGTAAAGTTTCAGTGCTGTACGCATCTTTACGTTTATCCGTAAAGAATCGTTTTGCTAAGTTGTAAAGAAGCGTAAAGATGCCGTATATGTCGTAAAGGGTCAGTGCTGTACGCATCTTTACGTTTATCCGTAAAGAATCGTTTCGCTAAGCTGTAAAGAAGCTTAAACATGCCGTATATGTCGTAAACTTTCAGTGCTGTACGCATCTTTACGTTTATCCGTAAAGAATCGTTTTGCTAAGCTGTAAAGAAGCGTAAAGATACCGTTTATGTCGTAAAGTTTCAGTGCTGTACGCATCTTTACGCGTATCCGTAAAGAATCGTTTGGCTAAGCTGCGAAGAAGCGTAAAGATGCCGTATATGTCGTGAAGTTTCAGTGCTGTACGCATCTTTACACGTATCCGTAAAGAATCGTTTTGCTTAGCTGTAAAGAAGCGTAAAGATGCCGTATATGTCGTAAAGTTTCAGTGCTGTACGCATCTTTACGCGTATTCTGAAAGAATCGTTTTGCTAAGCTATAAAGTAACGTACAGATGCCGTACATGTCGTAAAGTTTAAGTGCTGTGCGCATCTTTATGCGTATCCGTAAAGAATCGTTTTGCTAAGCTGTAAAGAAGCGTTAAGATGCCGTATATGTCGTAAAGTTTCAGTCCTGTACGCATCTTTGCGCGTATCCTGAAAGAATTGTTTTGCAAAGCTGTAAAGAAGCGTAAAGATGCCGTATATGTCGTAAAGTTTCAGTAATGTACGCATCTTTGAGCGTAGCCTGAAAGAATCGTTTGGCTAAGCTGTAAAGAAGCGTAAAGATGCCGTATATGTCGTAAATTTTCAGTGCTGTACGCATCTTTACGCGTATCCGTAAAGAATCGTTTTGCTAAGCTGTAAAGAAGCGTAAATATGCCGTTTATGTCGTAAAGTTTCAGTGCTGTACTCATCTTTACGTTTATTCGTAAAGAATCGTTTTGCTAAATTGTAAAGAAGCGTAAAGATGCCGTATATGTCGTAAAGTTTCAGTCCTGTACGCATGTTTGCTCGTATCCGTGAATAATCGTTTTGCTAAGCTGTAAAGAAGCGTAAAGATGCCGTATCTGTCGTAAAGTTTCAGTGCTGTACGCATCTTTACTCGTATCCGTAAAGAATCGTTTTGCTAGGCTGTTAAGAAGCGTAAAGATGCCGTATATGTCGTAAAGTTTCAGTCCAGTACGCATCTTTGCGCGTAACCTGAAAGAAGTGTTTTGCTTAGCTGTACAGAAGCTTAAAGATGCCGTATATGTCGTAAAGTTTCAGTGCTGTACGCATCTTTACGTTTATCCGTAAAGAATCGTTTTGCTAAGTTGTAAAGAAGCGTAAAGATGCCATATATGTCGTAAAGTGTCAGTGCTGTACCCATCTTTACGTTTATCCTTAAGGAACCGTTTTGCTAAGCTGTAAAGAAGCGTAAAGACGCCGTATATGTCGTAAACTTTCAGTGCTTACGTTTATCCGTAAAGAATCGTTTTGCTAAGCTGTAAAGAAGCGTAAAGATGCCGTACATGTCGTAAAGTTTCAGTGCTGTACGCATCTTTACGCTTATCCGTAAAGAATCGTTTTGCTAAGTTGTAAAGAAGCGTAAAGATGCCGTATATGTCGTAAAGTTTCAGTGCTGTACGCATCTTTACGTTCATCCGTAAAGAATCGTTTTGCTAAGTTGTAAAGAAGCGTAAAAATGCCATATATGTCGTAAAGTGTCAGTGCTGTACGCATCTTTACGTTTATCCTTAAGGAACCGTTTTGCTAAGCTTTAAAGAAGCGTAAAGATGCCGTATATGTCGTAAACTTTCAGTGCTTATGTTTATCCGTAAAGAATCGTTTTGATATACTGTAAAGAAGCGTAAAGATGCCGTATATGTCGTAAAGTTTCAGTGCTGTACGCATCTTTACGTTTATCCGTAAAGAATCGTTTTGCTAAGTTGTAAAGAAGCGTAAAGTTGCCGTATATGTCGTAAAGGGTCAGTGCTGTACGCATCTTTACGTTCATCCGTAAAGAATCGTTTCGCTAAGCTATAAAGAAGCGTAAAGATGCCGTATATGTGGTAAAGTTTCAGTGCTGTACGCATCTTTACGTTTATCCGTAAAGAATCGTTTTGCTAAGTTGTAAAGAAGCGTAAAGTTGCCGTATATGTCGTAAAGGGTCAGTGCTGTACGCATCTTTACGTTTATCCGTAAAGAATCGTTTTGCTAAGCTGTAAAGAAGCGTAAAGATGCCGTATATGTCGTAAAGTTTCAGTGCTGTGCGCATCTTTATGCGTATCCGTAAAGAATCGTTTTGCTAAGCTGTAAAGAAGCGTAAAGATGCCGTATATTTCGTAAAGTTTCAGTGCTGTACGCATCTTTATGTGTATCCGTAAAGAATCGTTTTGCTAAGCTGTAAAGAAGCGTAAAAATGTCGTATATGTCGTAAAGTTTCAGTGCTTCACGGATCTATACGCGTATCAGTGAAGAATCGTTTTGCTAAGCTGTAAAGAAGCGTAAAGATGCCGTATATGTCGTAAAGTTTCAGTCCTGTACGCATCTTTGCGCGTATCCTGAAAGAATTGTTTTGCTAAGCTGTAAAGAAGCGTAAAGATGCCGTATATGTCGTAAAGTTTCAGTAATGTACGCATCTTTGAGCGTATCCTGAAAGAATCGTTTGGCTAAGCTGTAAAGAAGCGTAAAGATGCCGTATAAGTCGTAAACTTTCAGTGCTTACGTTTATCCGTAAAGAATCGTTTTGCTAAGCTGTAAAGAAGCGTAAAGATGCCGTATATGTCGTAAAGTTTCAGTGCTGTAGGCATCTTTACGCTTATCCGTAAAGAATCGTTTTGCTAAGTTGTAAAGAAGCGTAAAGATGCCGTATATGTCGTAAAGTTTCAGTGCTGTACGCATCTTTACGTTTATCCGTAAAGAATCGTTTTGCTAAGTTGTAAAGAAGCGTAAAAATGCCATATATGTCGTAAAGTGTCAGTGCTGTACGCATCTTTACGTTCATCCGTAAAGAATCGTTTTGCTAAGTTGTAAAGAAGCGTAAAAATGCCATATATGTCGTAAAGTGTCAGTGCTGTACTCATCTTTACGTTTATCCTTAAGGAACCGTTTTGCTAAGCTTTAAAGAAGCGTAAAGATGCCGTATATGTCGTAAACTTTCAGTGCTTACGTTTATCCGTAAAGAATCGTTTTGATATACTGTAAAGAAGCGTAAAGATGCCGTATATGTCGTAAAGTTTCAGTGCTGTACGCATCTTTACGTTTATCCGTAAAGAATCGTTTTGCTAAGTTGTAAAGAAGCGTAAAGATGCCATATATGTCGTAAAGTGTCAGTGCTGTACCCATCTTTACGTTTATCCTTAAGGAACCGTTTTGCTAAGCTGTAAAGAAGCGTAAAGATGCCGTATATGTCGTAAACTTTCAGTGCTTACGTTTATCCGTAAAGAATCGTTTCGCTAAGCTATAAAGAAGCGTAAAGATGCCGTATATGTGGTAAAGTTTCAGTCGTGTAAGCATCTTTGCGCTTATTCTGAAAGAATCGTTTTGCTAAGCTGTAAAGTAACGTACAGATGCCGTACATGTCGTAAAGTTTAAGTGCTGTGCGCATGTTTATGCGTATCCGTTAAGAATCGTTTTGCTAAGCTGTAAAGAAGCATAAAGATGCCGTATATGTCGTAAAGTTTCAGTGCTGTGCGCATCTTTATGCGTATCCGTAAAGAATCGTTTTGCTAAGCTGTAAAGAAGCGTAAAGATGCCGTATATGTCGTAAAGTTTCAGTGCTGTACGCATCTTTATGTGTATCCGTAGAGAATCGTTTTGCTAAGCTGTAAAGAAGCGTAAAGATGTCGTATATGTCGTAAAGTTTCAGTGCTTCAAGGATCTATACGCGTATCAGTGAAGAATCGTTTTGCTAAGCTGTAAAGAAGCGTAAACATGCCGTATATGTCGTAAAGTTTCAGTCCTGTACGCATCTTTGCGCGTATCCTGAAAGAATTGTTTTGCTAAGCTGTAAAGAAGCGTAAAGATGCCGTATATGTCGTAAAGTTTCAGTGCTGTACGCATCTTTACGTTTATCCGTAAAGAATCGTTTTGCTAAGTTGTAAAGAAGCGTAAAGTTGCCGTATATGTCGTAAAGGGTCAGTGCTGTACGCATCTTTACGTTTATCCGTAAAGAATCGTTTCGCTAAGCTATAAAGAAGCGTAAAGATGCCGCATATGTGGTAAAGTTTCAGTCCTGTACGCATCTTTGCGCGTATTCTGAAAGAATCGTTTTGCTAAGCTGTAAAGTAACGTACAGATGCCGTACATGTCGTAAAGTTTAAGTGCTGTGCGCATGTTTATGAGTATCCGTAAAGAATCGTTTTGCTAAGCTGTAAAGAAGCGTAAAGATGCCGTATATGTCGTAAAGTTTCAGTGCTGTGCGCATCTTTATGCGTATCCGTAAAGAATCGTTTTGCTAAGCTGTAAAGAAGCGTAAAGATGCCGTATATTTCGTAAAGTTTCAGTGCTGTACGCATCTTTATGTGTATCCGTAAAGAATCGTTTTGCTAAGCTGTAAAGAAGCGTAAAGATGTCGTATATGTCGTAAAGTTTCAGTGCTTCACGGATCTATACGCGTATCAGTGAAGAATCGTTTTGCTAAGCTGTAAGGAAGCGTAAAGATGCCGTATATGTCGTAAAGTTTCAGTCCTGTACGCATCTTTGCGCGTATACTGAAAGAATTGTTTTGCTAAGCTGTAAAGAAGCGTAAAGATGCCGTATATGTCGTAAAGTTTCAGTAATGTACGCATCTTTGAGCGTATCCTGAAAGAATCGTTTGGCTAAGCTGTAAAGAAGTGTAAAGATGCCGTATATGTCGTAAACTTTCAGTGCTTACGTTTATCCGTAAAGAATCGTTTTGCTAAGCTGTAAAGAAGCGTAAAGATGCCGTATATGTCGTAAAGTTTCAGTGCTGTATGCATCTTTACGTTCATCCGTAAAGAATCGTTTTGCTAAGTTGTAAAGAAGCGTAAAAATGCCATATATGTCGTAAAGTGTCAGTTCTGTACTCATCTTTACGTTTATCCTTAAGGAACCGTTTTGCTAAGCTTTAAAGAAGCGTAAAGATGCCGTATATGTCGTAAACTTTCAGTGCTTACGTTTATCCGTAAAGAATCGTTTTGATATACTGTAAAGAAGCGTAAAGATGCCGTATATGTCGTAAAGTTTCAGTGCTGTACGCATCTTTACGTTTATACGTAAAGAATCGTTTTGCTAAGTTGTAAAGAAGCGTAAAGTTGCCGTATATGTCGTAAAGGGTCAGTGCTGTACGCATCTTTACGTTTATCCGTAAAGAATCGTTTACCTAAGCTATAAAGAAGCGTAAAGATGCCGTATATGTGGTAAAGTTTCAGTCCTGTACGCATCTTTGCGCGTATTCTGAAAGAATCGTTTTGCTAAGCTGTAAAGTAACGTACAGATGGCGTACATGTCGTAAAGTTTAAGTGCTGTGCGCATGTTTATGCGTATCCGTAAAGAATCGTTTTGCTAAGCTGTAAAGAAGCGTAAAGATGCCGTATATGTCGTAAAGTTTCAGTGCTGTACGCATCTTTATGTGTATCCGTAAAGAATCGTTTTGCTAAGCTGTAAAGAAGCGTAAAGATGCTGTATATGTCGTAAAGTTTCAGTCCAGTACGCATCTTTGCGCGTAACCTGAAAGAAGTGTTTTGCTTAGCTGTACAGAAGCTTAAAGATGCCGTATATGTCGTAAAGTTTCAGTGCTGTACGCATCTATACGTTTATCCGTAAAGAATCGTTTTGCTAAGTTGTAAAGAAGCGTAAAGATGCCATATATGTCGTAAAGTGTCAGTGCTGTACCCATCTTTACGTTTATCCTTAAGGAACCGTTTTGCTAAGCTGTAAAGAAGCGTAAAGATGCCGTAGATGTCGTAAACTTTCAGTGCTTACGTTTATCCGTAAAGAATCGTTTTGCTAAGCTGTAAAGAAGCGTAAAGATGCCGTATATGTCGTAAAGTTTCAGTGCTGTACGCATCTTTACGCTTATCCGTAAAGAATCGTTTTGCTAAGTTGTAAAGAAGCGTAAAGATGCCGTATATGTCGTAAAGTTTCAGTGCTGTACGCATCTTTACGTTTATCCGTAAAGAATCGTTTTGCTAAGTTGTAAAGAAGCGTAAAAATGCCATATATGTCGTAAAGTGTCAGTGCTGTACGCATCTTTACGTTTATCCTTAAGGAACCGTTTTGCTAAGCTTTAAAGAAGCGTAAAGATGCCGTATATGTCGTAAACATTCAGTGCTTACGTTTATCCGTAAAGAATCGTTTTGATATACTGTAAAGAAGCGTAAAGATGCCGTATATGTCGTAAAGTTTCAGTGCTGTACGCATCTTTACGTTTATCCGTAAAGAATCGTTTTGCTAAGTTGTAAAGAAGCGTAAAGTTGCCGTATATGTCGTAAAGGGTCAGTGCTGTACGCATCTTTACGTTTATCCGTAAAGAATCGTTTCGCTAAGCTATAAAGAAGCGTAAAAGATGCCGTATATGTGGTAAAGTTTCAGTCCTGTACGCATCTTTGCGCGTATTCTGAAAGAATCGTTTTGCTAAGCTGTAAAGTAACGTACAGATGCCGTACATGTCGTAAAGTTTAAGTGCTGTGCGCATGTTTATGCGTATCCGTAAAGAATCGTTTTGCTAAGCTGTAAAGAAGCGTAAACATGCCGTATATGTCGTAAAGTTTCAGTGCTGTACGCATCTTTACGTTTATCCGTAAAGAATCGTTTTGCTAAGTTGTAAAGAAGCGTAAAGATGCCGTATATGTCGTAAAGCTTCAGTGCTGTACGCATCTTTACGTTTATCCGCAAAGAATCGTTTTGCTAAGCTGTAAAGAAGCGTAAAGATGCCGTATACTTCGTAAAGTTTCAGTGCTGTACGCATCTTTATGTGTATCCGTGAAGAATCGTTTTGCTAAGCTGTAAAGAAGCGTAAAGATGTCGTATATGTCGTAAAATTTCAGTGCTGTACGCATCTTTACGTTTATTCGTAAAGAATCGTTTTGCTAAGCTGTAAAGAAGCGTAAAGATGCCGTATATGTCGTAAAGTTTCAGTCCTGTACGCATGTTTGCTCGTATCCGTGAATAATCGTTTTGCTAAGCTGTAAAGAAGCGTAAAGATGCCGTATATGTCGCAAAGTTTCAGTGCTGTACGCAACTTTACGTTTATCCGTAAAGAATCGTTTTGCTAAGTTGTAAAGAAGCGTAAAGATGCCGTATATGTCGTAAAGGGTCAGTGCTGTACGCATCTTTACGTTTATCCGTAAAGAATCGTTTCGCTAAGCTGTAAAGAAGCTTAAAGATGCCATATATGTCGTAAACTTTCAGTGCTGTACGCATCTTTACGTTTATGCGTAAAGAATCGTTTTGCTAAGCTGTAAAGAAGCGTAAAGATGCCGTATATGTCGTAAAGTTTCAGTACTGTACGCATCTTTACGCGTATCCGTAAAAAATCGTTTTGCTAAGCTGTAAAAAAGCGTAAAGATGCCGTATAAGTCGTAAAGTTTCAGTCCTGTACGCATCTTTGCGCGTATCCTGAAAGAAGTGTTTTGCTTAGCTGTACATAAGCTTAAAGATGCCCTATATGTCGTAAAGTTTCAGTGCTGTACGCATCTTTACGTTTATCCGTAAAGAATCGTTTTGCTAAAATGTAAAGAAGCGTAAAGATGTCATATATGTCGTAAAGTGTCAGTGCTGTACGCATCTTTACGTTTATCCTTAAGGAACCGTTTTGCTAAGCTGTAAAGAAGCGTAAAGATGCCGTATATGTCGTTAACTTTCAGTGCTTACGTTTATCCGTAAAGGATCGTTTTGCTAAGCTGTAAAGAAGCGTAAAGATGCCGTATAGGTCGTAAAGTTTCAGTGCTGTACACATCTTTATGTGTATCCGTGAAGAATCGTTTTGCTAATCTGTAAAGAAGCGTAAAGATGTCGTATATTTCGTAAAGTTTCAGTGCTGCACGCATCTTTACGTTTATCCGTAAGGAATCGTTTTGCTAAGCTGTAAAAAAGCGTAAAGATGCCGTATATGTCGTAAAGTTTCAGTCCTGTACGCATCTTTGCGCGTATCCTGAAAGAAGTGTTTTGCTAAGCTGTACATAAGCTTAAAGATGCCGTATATGTCGTAAAGTTTCAGTGCTGTACGCATCTTTACGTTTATCCGTAAAGAATCGTTTTGCTAAGCTGTCAAGAAGCGTAAAGATGCCGTATATGTCGTAAAGTTTCAGTGCTGTACGCATCTTTACGTTTATCCGTAAAGAATCGTTTTGCTAAGTTGTAAAGTAGCGTAAAGATGCCGTATATGTCGTAAAGGGTCAGTGCTGTACGGATCTTTACGTTTATCCGTAAAGAATCGTTTTGCTAAGCTGTAAAGAATCGTAAAGATGCCGTATATGTCGTAAAGTTTCAGTGCTGAACGCATTTTTACGTTTATCCGTAAAGAATCGTTTTGCTAAGTTGTAAAGAAGCGTAAAGATGCCGTATATGTCGTAAAGGGTCAGTGCTGTACGCATCTTTACGTTTATCCGTAAAGAATCGTTTCGCTAAGCTGTAAAGAAGCTTAAAGATGCCATATATGTCGTAAACTTTCAGTGCTGTACGCATCTTTACGTTTATGCGTAAAGAATCGTTTTGCTAAGCTGTAAAGAAGCGTAAAGATGCCGTATATGTCGTAAAGTTTCAGTACTGTACGCATCTTTACGCGTATCCGTAAAAAATCGTTTTGCTAAGCTGTAAAAAAGCGTAAAGATGCCGTATATGTCGTAAAGTTTCAGTCCTGTACGCATCTTTGCGCGTATCCTGAAAGAAGTGTTTTGCTTAGCTGTACATAAGCTTAAAGATGCCGTATATGTCGTAAAGTTTCAGTGCTGTACGCATCTTTACGTTTATCCGTAAAGAATCGTTTTGCTAAAATGTAAAGAAGCGTAAAGATGTCATATATGTCGTAAAGTGTCAGTGCTGTACGCATCTTTACGTTTATCCTTAAGGAACCGTTTTGCTAAGCTGTAAAGAAGCGTAAAGATGCCGTATATGTCGTTAACTTTCAGTGCTTACGTTTATCCGTAAAGGATCGTTTTGCTAAGCTGTAAAGAAGCGTAAAGATGCCGTATAGGTCGTAAAGTTTCAGTGCTGTACACATCTTTATGTGTATCCGTGAAGAATCGTTTTGCTAATCTGTAAAGAAGCGTAAAGATGTCGTATATTTCGTAAAGTTTCAGTGCTGCACGCATCTTTACGTTTATCCGTAAGGAATCGTTTTGCTAAGCTGTAAAAAAGCGTAAAGATGCCGTATATGTCGTAAAGTGTCAGTCCTGTATGCATCTTTGCGCGTATCCTGAAAGAAGTGTTTTGCTAAGCTGTACATAAGCTTAAAGATGCCGTATATGTCGTAAAGTTTCAGTGCTGTACGCATCTTTACGTTTATCCGTAAAGAATCGTTTTGCTAAGCTGTCAAGAAGCGTAAAGATGCCGTATATGTCGTAAAGTTTCAGTGCTGTACGCATCTTTACGTTTATCCGTAAAGAATCGTTTTGCTAAGTTGTAAAGTAGCGTAAAGATGCCGTATATGTCGTAAAGGGTCAGTGCTGTACGGATCTTTACGTTTATCCGTAAAGATTCGTTTCGCTAAGCTGTAAAGAAGCGTAAAGATGCCGTATATGTGGTAAAGTTTCAGTCCTGTACGCATCTTTGCGCGTATTCTGAAAGAATCGTTTTGCTTAGCTGTAAAGTAACGTACAGATGCCGTACATGTAGTAAAGTTTAAGTGCTGTGCGCATGTTTATGCGTATCCGTAAAGAATCGTTTTGCTAAGCTGTAAAGAATCGTAAAGATGCCGTATATGTCGTAAAGTTTCAGTGCTGAACGCATTTTTACGTTTATCCGTAAAGAATCGTTTTGCTAAGTTGTAAAGAAGCGTAAAGATGCCTTATATGTCGTAAAGTGTCAGTGCTGTACGCATCTTTACGTTTAACCGTAAAGAATCGTTTCGCTAAGCTGTAAAGAAGCTTAAAGATGCCGTATATGTCGTAAACTTTCAGTGCTGTACGCATCTTTACGTTTATCCGTAAAGAATCGTTTTGCTAAGCTGTAAAGAAGCGTAAAGATACCGTATATGTCGTAAAGTTTCAGTGCTGTGTGCCTCTTTACGCGTATCCGTAAAGAATCGTTTGGCTAAGCTGCGAAGAAGCGTAAAGATGCCGTATATGTCGTAAAGTTTCAGTACTGTACGCATCTTTGCGCCTATCCTGAAAGAGTCGTTTTGCTAAGCTGTAAAGAAACGTAAGGATGCCGTATATGTCGAAAAGTTTCAGTGCTGTACCCAATTTTATGCGTATCCGTGAAGAATCGTTTTGCTATACTGTAAAAAAGAGTAAAGATGCCGTATAAGTCGTAAAGTTTCAGTGCTGTACGCATCTTTGCGCGTATTCTGAAAGAATCGTTTTGCTAAGCTGTAAAGAAGCGTAAAGATGCCGTATACTTCGTAAAGTTTCAGTGCTTTACGCATCTTTATGTGTATCCGTAAAGAATCGTTTTGCTAAGCTGTAAAGAAGCGTAAAGATGTTGTATATGTCGTAAAGTTTCAGTGCTGCACGGATCTATACGCGTATCCGTGAAGAATCGTTTTGCTAAGCTGTAAAGAAGCGTAAAGATGCCGTATATGTCGTAAAGTTTCAGTCCTGTACGCATGTTTGCTCGTATCCGTGAATAATCGTTTTGCTAAGCTGTAAAGAAGCGTAAAGATGCCGTATATGTCGTAAAGTTTCAGTGCTGTACGCATCTTTACGTTTATCCGTAAAGAATCGTTTTGCTAAGTTGTAAAGAAGCGTAAAGATGCCGTGTATGTCGTAAGGGGTCAGTGCTGTACGCATCTTTACGTTTATCCGTAAAGAATCGTTTCGCTAAGCTGTAAAGAAGCTTAAAGATGCCGTATATGTCGTAAACTTTCAGTGCTGTACGCATCTTTACGATTATCCGCAAAGAAACGTTTTGCTAAGCTGTAAAGAAGCGTAAAGATACCGTATATGTCGTAAAGTTTCAGTGCTGTACGCATCTTTACGCGTATCCGTAAAGAATCGTTTGGCTAAGCTGCGAAGAAGCGTAAAGATGCCGTATATGTCGTGAGGTTTCAGTGCTGTACGCATCTTTACGCGTATCCGTGAAGAATCGTTTTGCTAAGCCGTAAAGAAGCGTAAAATGTCGTGTATGTCGTAAAGTTTCAGTGCTGTACGCATCTTTACGCCTATCCTGAAAGAATTGTTTTGCTAGGCTGTAAAGAAACGTAAAGATGCGGTATATGTCGTAAAGTTTCAGTGCTCTACCCAATTTTATGCGTATCCGTGAAGAATCGTTTTGCTATACTGTAAAAAAGCGTAAAGATGCCGTATATGTCGTAAAGTTTCAGTGCTGTACGCATCTTTACGTTTATCCGTAAAGAATCGTTTTGCTAAGTTGTAAAGAAGCGTAAAGATGCCATATATGTCGTAAAGTGTCAATGCTGTACGCATCTTTACGTTTATCCTTAAGGAACCGTTTTGCTAAGCTTTAAAGAAGCGTAAAGATGCCGTATATGTCGTAAACTTTCAGTGCTTACGTTTATCCGTAAAGAATCGTTTTGCTAAGCTGTAAAGAAGCGTAAAGATGCCGTATATGTCGTAAAGTTTCAGTGCTGTACGCATCTTTACGTTTATCCGTAAAGAATCGATTTGCTAAGTAGTAAAGAAGGGTAAAGATGCCGTATATGTCGTAAAGGGTCAGTGCTGTACGGATCTTTACGTTTATCCGTAAAGATTCGTTTCGCTAAGCTGTAAAGAAGGGTAAAGATGCCGTATATGTGGTAAAGTTTCAGTCCTGTACGCATCTTTGCGCGTATTCTGAAAGAATCGTTTTGCTAAGCTGTAAAGTAACGTACAGATGCCGTACATGTAGTAAAGTTTAAGTGCTGTGCGCATGTGTATGCGTGTCCGTAAAGAATCGTTTTGCTAAGCTTTAAAGAAGCGTAAAGATGCCGTATATGTCGTAAAGTTTCAGTGCTAAACGCATTTTTACGTTTATCCGTAAAGAATCGTTTTGCTAAGTTGTAAAGAAGCGTAAAGATGCCGTATAAGTCGCAAAGTTTCAGTGCTGTGCGCATCTTTACGTTTATCCGTAAAGAATCGTTTTGCTAAGCTGTAAAGAAGCGTAAAGATGCCGTATCTATCGTAAAGTTTCAGTGCTGTACGCATCTTTGCGCGTATCCTGAAAGAATCGTTTTGCTAAGATGTAAAGAAGCGTAAAATGCCGTATATGTCGTAAAGTTTCAGTGCTGTACGCATCTTTGGGCGTATCGTGAAAGAATCGTTTTGCTAAGCTGTAAAGAAGCGTAAAGATGTTTCGTAAAGTTTCAGTGCTGTACGCATCTTTATGTGTATCCGTAAAGAATGGTTTTGCTAAGCTGTAAAGAAGAAGTAAAGATGTCGTATATGTCGTAAAGTTTCAGTTCTGCACGGATCTATACGCGTATCCGTGAAGAATCGTTTTGCTAAGCTGTAAAGAAGCGTAAAGATGACGTATATGTCGTAAAGTTTCAGTCCTGTACGCATCTTGGCTCGTATCCTGAAAAAATCGTTTTGCTAAGATGTAAAGAAGCGTAAAGATGCCGTATATGTCGTAAAGTTTCAGTGCTGTACGCTTCTTTACGTGTATCCGTAAAGTATCGTTTTGCTAAGCTGTAAAGAAGCGTAAAGATGCCGTATATGTCGTAAAGTTTCAGTGATGTACGCATCTATACGCGTATCCGTGAAGAATCGTTTTGCTAAACTGTAAAGAAGCGTAAAGATGCCGTATATGTCCTAAAGTTTCAGTCCTGTACGCATCTTGGCTCGTATCCTGAAAGAGTCGTTTTGCTAAGATGTAAAGAAGCGTAAAGATGCCGTATATGTCGTAAAGTTTTATCTCCTGTACGCATCTTTGCGCGTATCGTGAAAGAATCGATTTCCAAAGCTGTAAAGTAACGTACAGATGCCGTACATGTCGTAAACTTTCAATGCTGTACGCATCTTTGCCCGTATCCTGAGAAAATCGTTTCGCTAAGCTGTAAAGAAGCGTAAAGATACCGTATATGTCGTAAAGTTTCAGTGCTGTACGCATCTTTACGTGTATCCGTAAAGTATCGTTTTGCTAAGCTGTAAAGAAGTGTAAAGATGCCGTATATGTCGTAAAGTTCCAGTGCTATACGCATCTTTACGCGTATCCGTAAACAATCGTTTTGCTAAGATGTAAAGAAGCGTAAAATGCCGTATATGTCGTAAAGTTTCAGTGCTGTACGCATCTTTGGGCGTATCGTGAAAGAATCGTTTTGCTAAGCTGTAAAGAAGCGTAAAGATGTTTCGTAAAGTTTCAGTGCTGTACGCATCTTTATGTGTATCCGTAAAGAATGGTTTTGCTAAGCTGTAAAGAAGAAGTAAAGATGTCGTATATGTCGTAAAGTTTCAGTTCTGCACGGATCTATACGCGTATCCGTGAAGAATCGTTTTGCTAAGCTGTAAAGAATCGTAAAGATGACGTATATGTCGTAAAGTTTCAGTCCTGTACGCATCTTGGCTCGTATCCTGAAAGAATCGTTTTGCTAAGATGTAAAGAAGCGTAAAGATGCCGTATATGTCGTAAAGTTTCACTCCTGTACGCATCTTTGCGCGTATCCTGAAAGAATCGATTTCCTAAGCTGTAAAGTAACGTACAGTTGCCGTATATGTCGTGAAGTTTCAGTGCTGTACGCATCTTTGCGCCTATCCTGACAGAATCGTTTTGCTAAGCTGTAAAGAAGCGTAAAGATGCCGTATATGTCGTAAAGTTTCAGTGCTGAACGCATCTTTACGTTTATCCGTAAAGAATCGTTTTGCTAAGCAGTAAAGAAGCGTAAAGATGCCATATATGTCGTAAAGTTTCAGTGCTGTACGCATCTTTACGCGCATCCGTAAAGAATCGTTTTGCTAAGCTGTAAAGAAGCGTAAAGATGCCGTATATGTCGTAAAGTTTCAGTCCTGTACACATCTTTGCGCGTATCCGTAAAGAATCGTTTTGCTAAGCTGTAAAGAAGCGTAAAGATGCCGTATATGTCGCAAAGTTTCAGTGGTGTACGCATCTATACGCGTATCCGTGAAGAATCGTTTTGCTAAGCTGTAAAGAAGCGTAAAGATGCCGTATATGTCCTAAAGTTTCAGTCCTGTACGCATCTTGGCTCGTATCCTGAAAGAATCGTTTTGCTAAGATGTAAAGAAGCGTAAAGATGCCGTATATGTCGTAAAGTTTCACTCCTGTACGCATCTTTGCGCGTATCCTGAAAGAATCGATTTCCAAAGCTGTAAAGTAACGTACAGATGCCGTAAATGTCGTAAAGTTTCAATGCTGTACGCATCTTTGCGCGTATCCTGAAAAAATCGTTTTGCTAAGATGTAAAGAAGCGTAAAGATGCCGTATATGTCGTAAAGTTTCAATCCTGTACGGATCTTTGCGCGGATCCTGAAAGAATCGTTTTTCTAAGCCGTAAAGTAACGTACAGATGCCGTATATGTCGTAAAGTTTCAGTGCTGTACGCATCTTTGCGCGTATTCTGAAAGAATCGTTTTGCTAAGCTGTAAAGAAGCGTAAAATGCCGTATATGTCGTAAAGTTTCAGTGCTGTACGCATCTTTGGGCGTATCCTGAAAGAATCGTTTTGCTAAGCTGTAAAGAAGAAGTAAAGATGTCGTATATGTCGTAAAGTTTCAGTTCTGCACGAATCTATACGCGTATCCGTGAAGAATCGTTTTGCTAAGCTGTAAAGAAGCGTAAAGATGACGTATATGTCGTAAAGTTTCAGTCCTGTACGCATCTTGGCGCGTATTCTGAAAGAATCGTTTTGCTAAGATGTAAAGAAGCGTAAAATGCCGTATATGTCGTAAAGTTTCAGTGCTGTACGCATCTTTGGGCGTATCCTGAAAGAATCGTTTTGCTAAGCTGTAAAGAAGCGTAAAGATGCCGTATATGTCGTAAAGTTTCAGTCCTGTACGCATCTTGGCGCATAACCTGAAAGAATCGTTTTGCTAAGATGTAAAGAAGCGTAAAGATGCCGTATATGTCTTAAAGTTTCACTCATGTACGCATCTTTGCGCGTACCCTGAAAGAATCGATTTCCTAAGCTGTAAAGTAACGTACAGATGCCGTATATGTCGTAAGGTTTCAGTGCTGTACGCATCTTTGCGCGTATTCTGAAAGAGTCGTTTTGCTAAGCTGTAAAGAAGCGTAAAATGCCGTATATGTCGTAAAGTTTCAGTGCTGTACGCATCTTTGAGCGTATCCTGAAAGAATCGTTTTGCTAAGCTGTAAAGAAGCGTAAAGATGCCGTATATGTCGGAAAGTTTCAGTGCTGTACCCATCTTTATGCGTATCGGTGAAGAATCGTTTTGCTAAGCTGTAAAAAAGCGTAAAGATGCCGTATATGTCGTAAAGTTTCAGTGCTGTACGCATCTTTGCGCGTATTCTGAAAGAATCGTTTTGCTAAGCTGTAAACTAACGTACCGATGCCGTATATATCGTAAAGTTTAAATGCTGTGCGCATCTTTATGCGTATCTTTAAAAAATCGTTTTGCTAAGCTGTAAAGAAGCGGAAAGATGCCGTATATTTCGTAAAGTTTCAGTGCTGTACGCATCTTTATGTGTATCCGTAAAGAATGGTTTTGCTAAGCTGTAAAGAAGAAGTAAAGATGTCGTATATGTCGTAAAGTTTCAGTTCTGCACGGATCTATACGCGTATCCGTGAAGAATCGTTTTGCTAAGCTGTAAAGAAGCGTAAAGATGACGTATATGTCGTAAAGTTTCAGTCCTGTACGCATCTTGGCACGTATCCTGAAAGAATCGTTTTGCTAAGATGTAAAGAAGCGTAAAGATGCCGTATATGTCGTAAAGTTTCACTCCTGTACGCATCTTTGCGCGTATCCTGAAGGAATCGATTTCCTAAGCTGTAAAGTAACGTACAGATGCCGTATATGTCGTGAAGTTTCAGTGCTGTACGCATCTTTGCGCCTATCCTGACAGAATCGTTTTGCTAAGCTGTAAAGAAGCGTAAAGATGCCGTATATGTCGTAAAGTTTCAGTGCTGTACGCATCTTTACGTTTATCCGTAAAGAATCGTTTTGCTAAGCAGTAAAGAAGCGTAAAGATGCCGTATATGTCGTAAAGTTTCAGTGCTGTACGCATCTTTACGCGTATCCGTAAAGAATCGTTTTGCTAAGCTGTAAAGAAGCGTAAAGATGCCGTATATGTCGTAAAGTTTCAGTGGTGTACGCATCTATACGCGTATCCGTGAAGAATCGTTTTGCTAAGCTGTAAAGAAGCGTAAAGATGCCGTATATGTCCTAAAGTTTCAGTCCTGTACGCATCTTGGCTCGTATCCTGAAAGAATCGTTTTGCTAAGATGTAAAGAAGCGTAAAGATGCCGTATATGTCGTAAATATGCACTCCTGTACGCATCTTTGCGCGTATCCTGAAAGAATCGATTTCCAAAGCTGTAAAGTAACGTACAGATGCCGTATATGTCGTCAAGTTTCAATGCTATACGCATCTTTGCTCGTATCCTGAAAAAATCGTTTTGCTAAGCTGTAAAGAAGCGTAAAGATGCCGTATATGTCGTAAAGTTTCAGTCCTGTACGCATCTTTGCGCGTATCCGTAAAGAATCGTTTTGCTAAGCTGTAAAGAAGCGTAAAGATGCCGTATATGTCGTAAAGTTTCAGTGGTGTACGCATCTTTACAAGTATCCGTAAAGAATCGTTTTGCTAAGCTGTAAAGAAGCGTAAGGATGCCGTATATGTCGTAAAGTTTCAGTCCTGTACGCATCTTTACGTTTATCCGTAAAGAATCGTTTTGCTAAGCAGTAAAGAAGTGTAAAGATGTCGTATATGTCGTAAAGTTTCAGTGCTGCACGCATCTATACGCGTATACGTGAAGAATCGTTTTGCTAAGCTGTAAAGAAGCGTGAAGATGCCGTATATGTCGTAAAGTTTCAGTCGTGTACGCATCTTTGCGTGTATCGTGAAAGAATCGTTTTGCTAAGCTGTAAAGAAGCGTAAAGATGCCGTATAAGTCGCAAAGTTTCAGTGCTGTGCGCATCTTTACGTTTATCCGTAAAGAATCGTTTTGCTAAGCTAAAAAGAAGCGTAAAGATGCCGTATCTATCGTAAAGTTTCAGAGCTGTACGCATCTTAATGCTTATATGTAAAGACTCGTTTTGCTAATCTGTAAAGAAGCGTAAAGATGCCGTATATATCGTAAAGTTTCAATCTTGTACGCATCTTTACGCGGATCCTGAAAGAATCGTTTTTCTAAGCTGTAAAGTAACGTACAGATGCCGTATATGTCGTGAAGTTTCAGTGCTGTACGCATCTTTGCGCCTATCCTGACAGAATCGTTTTGCTAAGCTGCAAAGAAGCGTAAAGATGCCGTATATGTCGGAAAGTTTCAGTGCTGTACGCATCTTTACGTTTATCCGTAAAGAATCGTTTTGCCAAGCAGTAAAGAAGCGTAAAGATGCCGTATATGTCGTAAAGTTTCAGTGCTGTACGCATCCTTACGCGTATCCGTAAAGAATCGTTTTGCTAAGCTGTAAAGAAGCTTAAAGATGCCGTATATGTCGTAAAGTTTCAGTCCTGTACACATCTTTGCGCGTATCCGTAAAGAATCGTTTTGCTAAGCTGTAAAGAAGCGTAAAAATGCCGTATATGTCGTAAAGTTTCAATGGTGTACGCATCTATACGCGTATCCGTGAAGAATCGTTTTGCTAAGCTGTAAAGAAGCGTAAAGATGCCGTATATGTCCTAAAGTTTCAGTCCTGTACGCATCTTGGCTCGTATCCTGAAAGAATCGTTTTGCTAAGATGTAAAGAAGCGTAAAGATGCCGTATATGTCGTAAAGTTTCACTCCTGTACGCATCTTTGCGCGTATCCTGAAAGAATCGATTTCCAAAGCTGTAAAGTAACGTACAGATGCCGTATATGTCGTAAAGTTTCAATGCTGTACGCATCTTTGCGCGTATCCTGAAAAAATCGTTTTGCTAAGCTGTAAAGAAGCGTAAAGATGCCGTATATGTCGTGAAGTTTCAGTGCTGTACGCATCTTTACGTGTATCCGTAAAGTATCGTTTTGCTAAGCTGTAAAGAAGCGTAAAGATGCCGTATATGTCGTAAAGTTTCAGTGCTGTACGCATCTTTACGCGTATCCGTAAACAATCGTTTTGCTAAGATGTAAAGAAGCGTAAAGATGCCGTATATGTCGTAAAGTTTCAGTCCTGTACGCATCTTTGCGCGTATCCGTAAAGAATCGTTTTGCTAAGCTGTAAAGAAGCGTTAAGATGCCGTATATGTCGTAAAGTTTCAGTGGTGTATGCATCTTTACAAGTATCCGTAAAGAATCGTTTTGCTGAGCTGTAAAGAAGCGTAAGGATGCCGTATATGTCGTAAAGTTTCAGTCCTGTACGCATCTTTACGTTTATCCGTAAAGAATCGTTTTGCTAAGCAGTAAAGAAGTGTAAAGATGTCGTATATGTCGTAAAGTTTCAGTGCTGCACGCATCTATACGCGTATACGTGAAGAATCGTTTTGCTAAGCTGTAAAGAAGCATGAAGATGCCGCATATATGTCGTAAGGTTTCAGTCGTGTACGCATCTTTGCGTGTATCGTGAAAGAATCGTTTTGCTAAGCTGTAAAGAAGCGTAAAGATGCCGTATAAGTCGCAAAGTTTCAGTGCTGTGCGCATCTTTACGTTTATCCGTAAAGAATCGTTTTGCTAAGCTGTAAAGAAGCGTAAAGATGCCGTATCTATCGTAAAGTTTCAGTGCTGTACGCATCTTAATGCTTATACGTAAAGACTCGTTTTAGTAATCTGTAAAGAAGCGTAAAGATGCCGTATATGTCGTAAAGTTTCAATCCTGTACGCATCTTTGCGCGGATCCTGAAAGAATCGTTTTTCTAAGCTGTAAAGTAACGTACAGATGCCGTATATGTCGTAAAGTTTCAGTGCTGTACGCATCTTTGCGCGTATCCTGAAAGAATCGTTTTGCTAAGCTGTAAAGAAGCGTAAAATGCCGTATATGTCGTAAAGTTTCAGTGCTGTACGCATCTTTGCGCGTATCCTGAAAGAATCGTTTTGCTAAGCTGTATAGAAGCGTAAAATGCCGTATATGTCGTAAAGTTTCAGTGCTGTACGCATCTTTGGGCGTATCCTGAAAGAATCGTTTTGCTAAGCTGTAAAGAAGCGTAAAGATGCCGTATATGTCGTAAAGTTTCAGTGCTGTACGCATCCTTACGCGTATCCGTAAAGAATCGTTTTGCTAAGCTGTAAAGAAGCTTAAAGATGCCGTATATGTCGTAAAGTTTCAGTCCTGTACACATCTTTGCGCGTATCCGTAAAGAATCGTTTTGCTAAGCTGTAAAGAAGCGTAAAAATGCCGTATATGTCGTAAAGTTTCAATGGTGTACGCATCTATACGCGTATCCGTGAAGAATCGTTTTGCTAAGCTGTAAAGAAGCGTAAAGATGCCGTATATGTCCTAAAGTTTCAGTCCTGTACGCATCTTGGCTCGTATCCTGAAAGAATCGTTTTGCTAAGATGTAAAGAAGCGTAAAGATGCCGTATATGTCGTAAAGTTTCACTCCTGTACGCATCTTTGCGCGTATCCTGAAAGAATCGATTTCCAAAGCTGTAAAGTAACGTACAGATGCCGTTTATGTCGTAAAGTTTCAATGCTGTACGCATCTTTGCGCGTATCCTGAAAAAATCGTTTTGCTAAGCTGTAAAGAAGCGTAAAGATGCCGTATATGTCGTGAAGTTTCAGTGCTGTACGCATCTTTACGTGTATCCGTAAAGTATCGTTTTGCTAAGCTGTAAAGAAGCGTAAAGATGCCGTATATGTCGTAAAGTTTCAGTGCTGTACGCATCTTTACGCGTATCCGTAAACAATCGTTTTGCTAAGATGTAAAGAAGCGTAAAGATGCCGTATATGTCGTAAAGTTTCAGTCCTGTACGCATCTTTGCGCGTATCCGTAAAGAATCGTTTTGCTAAGCTGTAAAGAAGCGTTAAGATGCCGTATATGTCGTAAAGTTTCAGTGGTGTATGCATCTTTACAAGTATCCGTAAAGAATCGTTTTGCTGAGCTGTAAAGAAGCGTAAGGATGCCGTATATGTCGTAAAGTTTCAGTCCTGTACGCATCTTTACGTTTATCCGTAAAGAATCGTTTTGCTAAGCAGTAAAGAAGTGTAAAGATGTCGTATATGTCGTAAAGTTTCAGTGCTGCACGCATCTATACGCGTATACGTGAAGAATCGTTTTGCTAAGCTGTAAAGAAGCATGAAGATGCCGCATATATGTCGTAAGGTTTCAGTCGTGTACGCATCTTTGCGTGTATCGTGAAAGAATCGTTTTGCTAAGCTGTAAAGAAGCGTAAAGATGCCGTATAAGTCGCAAAGTTTCAGTGCTGTGCGCATCTTTACGTTTATCCGTAAAGAATCGTTTTGCTAAGCTGTAAAGAAGCGTAAAGATGCCGTATCTATCGTAAAGTTTCAGTGCTGTACGCATCTTAATGCTTATACGTAAAGACTCGTTTTAGTAATCTGTAAAGAAGCGTAAAGATGCCGTATATGTCGTAAAGTTTCAATCCTGTACGCATCTTTGCGCGGATCCTGAAAGAATCGTTTTTCTAAGCTGTAAAGTAACGTACAGATGCCGTATATGTCGTAAAGTTTCAGTGCTGTACGCATCTTTGCGCGTATCCTGAAAGAATCGTTTTGCTAAGCTGTAAAGAAGCGTAAAATGCCGTATATGTCGTAAAGTTTCAGTGCTGTACGCATCTTTGCGCGTATCCTGAAAGAATCGTTTTGCTAAGCTGTAAAGAAGCGTAAAATGCCGTATATGTCGTAAAGTTTCAGTGCTGTACGCATCTTTGGGCGTATCCTGAAAGAATCGTTTTGCTAAGCTGTAAAGAAGCGTAAAGATGCCGTATATGTCGTAAAGTTTCACTCCTGTACGCATCTTGGCGCGTATCCTGAAAGAATCGTTTGGCTAAGATGTAAAGAAGCGTAAAGATGCAGTATATGTCGTAAAGTTTCACTCCTGTACGCATCTTTGCGCGTATCCTGAAAGAATCGATTTCCAAAGCTGTAAAGTAACGTACAGATGCCGTATATGTCGTAAGGTTTCAGTGCTGTACGCATCTTTGCGCGTATCCTGAAAAAATCGTTTTGCTAAGCTGTAAAGAAGCGTAAAGATGCCGTATATGTCGTAAAGTTTCAGTGCTGTACGCATCTTTACGTGTATCCGTAAAGTATCGTTTTGCTAAGCTGTAAAGAAGCGTAAAGATGCCGCATATGTCGCAAAGTTGCAGTGCTGTACGCATCTTTGAGCGTATCCTGAAAGAATCGTTTTGCTAAGCTGTAAAGAAGCGTAAAGATGCCGTATATGTCGTAAAGTTTCAGTTCTGCACGGATCTATACGCGTATCCGTGAAGAATCGTTTTGCTAAGCTGTAAAGAAGCGTACAGATGACGTTTATGTCGTAAAGTTTCAGTCCTGTACGCATCTTGGCGCGTATCCTGAACGAATCGTTTTGCTAAGATGTAAAGAAACGTAAAGATGCCGTATATGTCGTAAAGTTTCACTCCTGTACGCATCTTTGCGCGTATCCTGAAAGAATCGATTTCCTAAGCTGTAAAGTAACGTACAGATGCCGTATATGTCGTGAAGTTTCAGTGCTGTAGGCATCTTTGCGCCTATCCTGACAGAATCGTTTTGCTAAGCTGTAAAGAAGCGTAAAGATGCCGTATATGTCGTAAAGTTTCAGTGCTGTACGCATCTTAACGTTTATCCGTAAAGAATCGTTTTGCTAAGCAGTAAAGAAGCTTAAAGATGCCGTATATGTCGTGAAGTTTCAGTGCTGTACGCATCTTTACGCGTATCCGTAAAGAATCCTTTTGCTAAGCTGTAAAGAAGCGTAAAGATGCCGTATATGTCGTAAAGTTTCAGTCCTGTACACATCTTTGCGCGTATCCGTGAAGAATCGTTTTGCTAAGCTGTAAAGAAGCGTAAAGATGCCGTATATGTCGTAAAGTTTCAGTGGTGTACGCATCTATACGCGTATCCGTGAAGAATCGTTTTGCTAAGATGTAAAGAAGCGTAAAGATGCCGTATATGTCCTAATGTTTCAGTCCTGTACGCATCTTGGCTCGTATCCGTAAAGAATCGTTTTGCTAAGCTGTAAAGAAGCGTAAGGATGCCGTATATGTCGTAAAGTTTCAGTCCTGTACGCATCTTTACGTTTATCCGTAAAGAATCGTTTTGCTAAGCAGTAAAGAAGTGTAAAGATGTCGTATATGTCGTAAAGTTTCAGTGCTGCACGCATCTATACGCGTATACGTGAAGAATCGTTTTGCTAAGCTGTAAAGAAGCGTAAAGATGCCGTATATGTCGTAAAGTTTCAGTCCTGTACACATCTTTGCGGTTATCCGTAAAGAATCGTTTTGCTAAGCTGTAAAGAAGCGTAAAGATGCCGTATATGTCGTAAAGTTTCAATCCTGTACGCATCTTTGCGCGGATCCTGAAAGAATCGTTTTTCTAAGCTGTAAAGTAACGTACAGATGCCGTATATGTCGTAAAGTTTCAGTGCTGTACGCATCTTTGCGCGTATCCTGAAAGAATCGTTTTGCTAAGTTGTAAAGAAGCGTAAAATGCCGTATATGTCGTAAAGTTTCAGTGCTGTACGCATCTTTGGGCGTATCCTGAAAGAATCGTTTTGCTAAGCTGTAAAGAAGCGTAAAATGCCGTATATGTCGTAAAGTTTCAGTGCTGTACGCATCTTTGGGCGTATCCTGAAAGAATCGTTTTGCTAAGCTGTAAAGAAGCGTAAAGATGCCGTATATGTCGTAAAGTTTCAGTCCTGTACGCATCTTGGCGCTTATCCTGAAAGAATCGTTTTGCTAAGATGTAAAGAAGCGTAAAGATGCAGTATATGTCGTAAAGTTTCAGTGCTGTACGCATCTTTACGTGTATCCGTAAAGTATCGTTTTGCTAAGCTGTAAAGAAACGTAAAGATGCCGTATATGTCGCAAAGTTTCAGTGCTGTACGCATCTTTGAGCGTATCCTGAAAGAATCGTTTTGCTAAGCTGTAAAGAAGCGTAAAGATGCCGTATATGTCGTAAAGTTTCAGTGGTGTACGCATCTATACGCGTATCCGTGAAGAATCGTTTTGCTAAGATGTAAAGAAGCGTAAAGATGCCGTATATGTCCTAATGTTTCAGTCCTGTACGCATCTTGGCTCGTATCCGTAAAGAATCGTTTTGCTAAGCTGTAAAGAAGCGTAAGGATGCCGTATATGTCGTAAAGTTTCAGTCCTGTACGCATCTTTACGTTTATCCGTAAAGAATCGTTTTGCTAAGCAGTAAAGAAGTGTAAAGATGTCGTATATGTCGTAAAGTTTCAGTGCTGCACGCATCTATACGCGTATACGTGAAGAATCGTTTTGCTAAGCTGTAAAGAAGCGTAAAGATGCCGTATATGTCGTAAAGTTTCAGTCCTGTACACATCTTTGCGGTTATCCGTAAAGAATCGTTTTGCTAAGCTGTAAAGAAGCGTAAAGATGCCGTATATGTCGTAAAGTTTCAATCCTGTACGCATCTTTGCGCGGATCCTGAAAGAATCGTTTTTCTAAGCTGTAAAGTAACGTACAGATGCCGTATATGTCGTAAAGTTTCAGTGCTGTACGCATCTTTGCGCGTATCCTGAAAGAATCGTTTTGCTAAGTTGTAAAGAAGCGTAAAATGCCGTATATGTCGTAAAGTTTCAGTGCTGTACGCATCTTTGGGCGTATCCTGAAAGAATCGTTTTGCTAAGCTGTAAAGAAGCGTAAAATGCCGTATATGTCGTAAAGTTTCAGTGCTGTACGCATCTTTGGGCGTATCCTGAAAGAATCGTTTTGCTAAGCTGTAAAGAAGCGTAAAGATGCCGTATATGTCGTAAAGTTTCAGTCCTGTACGCATCTTGGCGCTTATCCTGAAAGAATCGTTTTGCTAAGATGTAAAGAAGCGTAAAGATGCAGTATATGTCGTAAAGTTTCAGTGCTGTACGCATCTTTACGTGTATCCGTAAAGTATCGTTTTGCTAAGCTGTAAAGAAACGTAAAGATGCCGTATATGTCGCAAAGTTTCAGTGCTGTACGCATCTTTGAGCGTATCCTGAAAGAATCGTTTTGCTAAGCTGTAAAGAAGCGTAAAGATGCCGTATATGTCGTAAAGTTTCAGTGCTGTACCCATCTTTATGCGTATCGGTGAAGAATCGTTTTGCTAAGCTCTAAAAAAGCGTAAAGATGCCGTATATGTCGTAAAGTTTCAGTGCTGTACGCATCTTTGCGCGTATTCTGAAAGAATCGTTTTGCTAAGCTGTAAACTAACGTACCGATGCCGTATATATCGTAAAGTTTAAATGCTATGCGCAACTTTATGCGTATCTTTAAAGAATCGTTTTGCTAAGCTGTAAAGAAGCGTAAAGATGCCGTATATCTCGTAAAGTTTCAGTGCTGTACGCATCTTTATGTGTATCCGTAAAGAATCGTTTTGCTAAGCTTTAAAGAAGAAGTAAAGATGTCGTATATGTCGTAAAGTTTCAGTTCTGCACGGATCTATACGCGTATCCGTGAAGAATCGTTTTGCTAAGCTGTAAAGAAGCGTACAGATGACGTATATGTCGTAAAGTTTCAGTCCTGTACGCATCTTGGCGCGTATCCTGAACGAATCGTTTTGCTAAGATGTAAAGAAACGTAAAGATGCCGTATATGTCGTAAAGTTTCACTCCTGTACGCATCTTTGCGCATATCCTGAAAGAATCGATTTCCTAAGCTGTAAAGTAACGTACAGATGCCGTATATGTCGTGAAGTTTCAGTGCTGTACGCATCTTTGCGCCTATCCTGACAGAATCGTTTTGCTAAGCTGTAAAGAAGCGTAAAGATGCCGTATATGTCGTAAAGTTTCAGTGCTGTACGCATCTTTACGTTTATCCGTAAAGAATCGTTTTGCTAAGCAGTAAAGAAGCGTAAAGATGCCGTATATGTCGTGAAGTTTCAGTGCTGTACGCATCTTTACGCGTATCCGTAAAGAATCCTTTTGCTAAGCTGTAAAGAAGCGTAAAGATGCCGTATATGTCGTAAGGTTTCAGTCCTGTACACATCTTTGCGCGTATCCGTGAAGTTTCGTTTTGCTAAGCTGTAAAGAAGCGTAAAGATGCCGTATATGTCGTAAAGTTTCAGTGGTGTACGCATCTATACGCGTATCCGTGAAGAATCGTTTTGCTAAGCTGTAAAGAAGCGTAAAGATGCCGTATATGTCCTAATGTTTCAGTCCTGTACGCATCTTGGCTCGTATCCTGAAAGAATCGTTTTGCTAAGATGTAAAGAAGCGTAAAGATGCCGTTTATGTCGTAAAGTTTCACTCCTGTACGCATCTTTGCGCGTATCCTGAAAGAATCGATTTCCAAAGCTGTAAAGTAACGTACAGATGCCGTATATGTCGTAAAGTTTCAATGCTGCACGCATCTTTGCGCATATCCTGAAAAAATCGTTTTGCTAAACTGTAAAGAAGCGTAAAGATGCCATATATGCCGTAAAGTTTCAGTGCTGTACGCTTCTTTACGTGTATCCGTAAAGTATCGTTTTGCTAAGCTGTAAAGAAGCGTAAAGATGCCGTATATGTCGTAAAATTTCAGTGCTGTACGCATCTTTACGCGTATCCGTAAACAATCGTTTTGCTAAGATGTAAAGAAGCGTAAAGATGCCGTATATGTCGTAAAGTTTCAGTCCTGTACGCATCTTTGCGCGTATCCGTAAAGAATCGTTTTGCTAAGCTGTAAAGAAGCGTAAAGATGCCGTATATGTCGTAAAGTTTCAGTGGTGTACGCATCTTTGCAAGTATCCGTAAAGAATCGTTTTGCTAAGCTGTAAAGAAGCGTAAGGATGCCGTATATGTCGTAAAGTTTCAGTCCTGTACGCATCTTTACGTTTATCCGTAAAGAATCGTTTTGCTAAGCAGTAAAGAAGTGTAAAGATGTCGTATATGTCGTAAAGTTTCAGTGCTGCACGCATCTATACGCGTATACGTGAAGAATCGTTTTACTAAGCTGTAAAGAAGCGTGAAGATGCCGTATATGTCGTAAAGTTTCAGTCGTGTACGTATGTTTGCGTGTATCGTGAAAGAATCGTTTTGCTAAGCTGTAAAGAAGCGTAAAGATGCCGTATAAGTCGCAAAGTTTCAGTGCTGTGCGCTTCTTTACGTTTATCCGTAAAGAATCGTTTTGCTAAGCTGTAAAGAAGCGTAAAGATGCCGTATCTATCGTAAAGTTTCAGTGCTGTACGCATCTTAATGCTTATACGTAAAGACTCGTTTTGCTTATCTGTAAAGAAGCGTAATGATGCCGTATATGTCGTAAAGTTTCAATCCTGTACGCATCTTTGCGCGGATCCTGAAAGAATCGTTTTTCTAAACTGTAAAGTAACGTACAGATGCCGTATATGTCGTAAAGTTTCAGTGCTGTACGCATCTTTGCGCGTATCCTGAAAGAATCGTTTTGCTAAGCTGTAAAGAAGCGTAAAATGCCGTATATGTCGTAAAGTTTCAGTGCTTACGTTTATCCGTAAAGAATCGTTTTGCTAAGCTGTAAAGAAGCGTAAAGATGCCGTATATGTCGTAAAGTTTCAGTGGTGTACGCATCTTTGCAAGTATCCGTAAAGAATCGTTTTGCTAAGCTGTAAAGAAGCGTAAGGATGCCGTATATGTCGTAAAGTTTCAGTCCTGTACGCATCTTTACGTTTATCCGTAAAGAATCGTTTTGCTAAGCAGTAAAGAAGTGTAAAGATGTCGTATATGTCGTAAAGTTTCAGTGCTGCACGCATCTATACGCGTATACGTGAAGAATCGTTTTACTAAGCTGTAAAGAAGCGTGAAGATGCCGTATATGTCGTAAAGTTTCAGTCGTGTACGTATGTTTGCGTGTATCGTGAAAGAATCGTTTTGCTAAGCTGTAAAGAAGCGTAAAGATGCCGTATAAGTCGCAAAGTTTCAGTGCTGTGCGCTTCTTTACGTTTATCCGTAAAGAATCGTTTTGCTAAGCTGTAAAGAAGCGTAAAGATGCCGTATCTATCGTAAAGTTTCAGTGCTGTACGCATCTTAATGCTTATACGTAAAGACTCGTTTTGCTTATCTGTAAAGAAGCGTAATGATGCCGTATATGTCGTAAAGTTTCAATCCTGTACGCATCTTTGCGCGGATCCTGAAAGAATCGTTTTTCTAAACTGTAAAGTAACGTACAGATGCCGTATATGTCGTAAAGTTTCAGTGCTGTACGCATCTTTGCGCGTATCCTGAAAGAATCGTTTTGCTAAGCTGTAAAGAAGCGTAAAATGCCGTATATGTCGTAAAGTTTCAGTGCTGTACGCATCTTTGGGCGTATCCTGAAAGAATCGTTTTGCTAAGCTGTAAAGAAGCGTAAAGATGCCGTATATGTCGTGAAGTTTCAGTCCTGTACGCATCTTGGCGCGTATCCTGAAAGAATCGTTTTGCTAAGATGTAAAGAAGCGTAAAGATGCCGTATATATCGTAAAGTTTAAATGCTGTGCGCATCTTTATGCGTATCTTTAAAGAATCGTTTTGCTAAGCTGTAAAGAAGCGTAAAGATGCCGTATATTTCGTAAAGTTTCAGTGCTGTACGCATCTTTATGTGTATCCGTAAAGAATCGTTTGGCTAAGCTGTAAAGAAGAAGTAAAGATGTCGTATATGTCGTAAAGTTTCAGTTCTGCACGGATCTATATGCGTATCCGTGAAGAATCGTTTTGCTAAGCTGTAAAGAAGCGTAAAGATGACGTATATGTCGTAAAGTTTCAGTCCTGTACGCATCTTGACGCGTATCCTCAAAGAATCGTTTTGCTAAGATGTAAAGAAGCGTAAAAATACCGTATATGTCGTAAAGTTTCACTCCTGTACGCATCTTTGCGCGTATCCTGAAAGAATCGATTTCCTAAGCTGTAAAGTAACGTACAGATGCCGTATATGTCGTGAAGTTTCAGTGCTGTACGCATCTTTGCGCCTATCCTGACAGAATCGTTTTGCTAAGCTGTAAAGAAGCGTAAAGATGCCGTATATGTCGTAAAGTTTCAGTGCTGTACGCATTTTTACGTTTATCCGTAAAGAATCGTTTTGTTAAGCAGTAAAGAAGCGTAAAGATGCCGTATATGTCGTAATGTTTCAGTGCTGTACGCATCTTTACGCGTATCCGTAAACAATCGTTTTGCTAAGATGTAAAGAAGCGTAAAGATGCCGTATATGTCGTAAAGTTTCAGTCCTGTACGCATCTTTGCGCGTATCTGTAAAGAATCGTTTTGCTAAGCTGTAAAGAAGCGTAAAGATGCCGTATCTATCGTAAAGTTTCAGTGCTGTACGCATCTTAATGCTTATACGTAAAGACTCGTTTTGCTAATCTGTAAAGAAGCGTAAAGATGCCGTATATGTCGTAAAGTTTCAATCCTGTACGCATCTTTGCGCGGATCCTGAAAGAATCGTTTTTCTAAGCTGTAAAGTAACGTACAGATGCCGTATATGTCGTAAAGTTTCAGTGCTGTACGCATCTTTGCGCGTATCCTGAAAGAATCGTTTTGCTAAGCTGTAAAGAAGCGTAAAATGCCGTACATGTCGTAAAGTTTCAGTGCTGTACGCATCTTTGGGCGTATCCTGAAAGAATCGTTTTGCTAAGCTGTAAAGAAGCGTAAAGATGCCGTATATGTCGTAAAGTTTCAGTCCTGTACGCATCTTGGCGCGTATCCTGAAAGAATCGTTTTGCTAAGATGTAAAGAAGCGTAAAGATGCCGTATATGTCGTAAAGTTTCACTCCTGTACGCATCTTTGCGCGTATCCTGAAAGAACCGATTTCCTAAGCTGTAACGTAACGTACAGATGCCGTATATGTCGTAAAGTTTCAGTGCTGTACCCATCTTTATGCGTATCGGTGAAGAATCGTTTTGCTAAGCTGTAAAAAAGCGTAAAGATGCCGTATATGTCGTAAAGTTTCAGTGCTGTACGCATCTTTGCGCGTATTCTGAAAGAATCGTTTTGCTAAGCCGTAAACTAACGTACCGATGCCGTATATATCGTAAAGTTTAAATGCTGTGCGCATCTTTATGCGTATCTTTAAAGAATCGTTTTGCTAAGCTGTAAAGAAACGTAAAGATGCCGTATATTTCGTAAAGTTTCAGTGCTGTACGCATCTTTATGTGTATCCGTAAAGAATCGTTTTGCTAAGCTGTAAAGAAGAAGTAAAGATGTCGTATATGTCGTAAAGTTTCAGTTCTGCACGGATCTATACGCGTATCCGTGAAGAATCGTTTTGCTAAGCTGTAAAGAAGCGTAAAGATGACGTATATGTCGTAAAGTTTCAGTCCTGTACGCATCTTGACGCGTATCCTCAAAGAATCGTTTTGCTAAGATGTAAAGAAGCGTAAAGATGCCGTATATGTCGTAAAGTTTCACTCCTGTACGCATCTTTGCGCGTATCCTGAAAGAATCGATTTCCTAAGCTGTAAAGTAACGTACAGATGCCGTATATGTCGTGAAGTTTCAGTGCTGTACGCATCTTTGCGCCTATCCTGACAGAATCGTTTTGCTAAGCTGTAAAGAAGCGTAAAGATGCCGTATATGTCGTAAAGTTTCAGTGCTGTACGCATCTTTACGTTTATCCGTAAAGAATCGTTTTGCTAAGCTGTAAAGAAGCGTAAAATGCCGTATATGTCGTAAAGTTTCAGTGCTGTACGCATCTTTGGGCGTATCCTGAAAGAATCGTTTTGCTAAGCTGTAAAGAAGCGTAAAGATGCCGTATATGTCGTAAAGTTTCACTCCTGTACGCATCTTGGCGCGTATCCTGAAAGAATCGTTTGGCTAAGATGTAAAGAAGCGTAAAGATGCAGTATATGTCGTAAAGTTTCACTCCTGTACGCATCTTTGCGCGTATCCTGAAAGAATCGATTTCCAAAGCTGTAAAGTAACGTACAGATGCCGTATATGTCGTAAGGTTTCAGTGCTGTACGCATCTTTGCGCGTATCCTGAAAAAATCGTTTTGCTAAGCTGTAAAGAAGCGTAAAGATGCCGTATATGTCGTAAAGTTTCAGTGCTGTACGCATCTTTACGTGTATCCGTAAAGTATCGTTTTGCTAAGCTGTAAAGAAGCGTAAAGATGCCGCATATGTCGCAAAGTTACAGTGCTGTACGCATCTTTGAGCGTATCCTGAAAGAATCGTTTTGCTAAGCTGTAAAGAAGCGTAAAGATGCCGTATATGTCGTAAAGTTTCAGTTCTGCACGGATCTATACGCGTATCCGTGAAGAATCGTTTTGCTAAGCTGTAAAGAAGCGTACAGATGACGTTTATGTCGTAAAGTTTCAGTCCTGTACGCATCTTGGCGCGTATCCTGAACGAATCGTTTTGCTAAGATGTAAAGAAACGTAAAGATGCCGTATATGTCGTAAAGTTTCACTCCTGTACGCATCTTTGCGCGTATCCTGAAAGAATCGATTTCCTAAGCTGTAAAGTAACGTACAGATGCCGTATATGTCGTGAAGTTTCAGTGCTGTAGGCATCTTTGCGCCTATCCTGACAGAATCGTTTTGCTAAGCTGTAAAGAAGCGTAAAGATGCCGTATATGTCGTAAAGTTTCAGTGCTGTACGCATCTTAACGTTTATCCGTAAAGAATCGTTTTGCTAAGCAGTAAAGAAGCGTAAAGATGCCGTATATGTCGTGAAGTTTCAGTGCTGTACGCATCTTTACGCGTATCCGTAAAGAATCCTTTTGCTAAGCTGTAAAGAAGCGTAAAGATGCCGTATATGTCGTAAAGTTTCAGTCCTGTACACATCTTTGCGCGTATCCGTGAAGAATCGTTTTGCTAAGCTGTAAAGAAGCGTAAAGATGCCGTATATGTCGTAAAGTTTCAGTGGTGTACGCATCTATACGCGTATCCGTGAAGAATCGTTTTGCTAAGATGTAAAGAAGCGTAAAGATGCCGTATATGTCCTAATGTTTCAGTCCTGTACGCATCTTGGCTCGTATCCGTAAAGAATCGTTTTGCTAAGCTGTAAAGAAGCGTAAGGATGCCGTATATGTCGTAAAGTTTCAGTCCTGTACGCATCTTTACGTTTATCCGTAAAGAATCGTTTTGCTAAGCAGTAAAGAAGTGTAAAGATGTCGTATATGTCGTAAAGTTTCAGTGCTGCACGCATCTATACGCGTATACGTGAAGAATCGTTTTGCTAAGCTGTAAAGAAGCGTAAAGATGCCGTATATGTCGTAAAGTTTCAGTCCTGTACACATCTTTGCGGTTATCCGTAAAGAATCGTTTTGCTAAGCTGTAAAGAAGCGTAAAGATGCCGTATATGTCGTAAAGTTTCAATCCTGTACGCATCTTTGCGCGGATCCTGAAAGAATCGTTTTTCTAAGCTGTAAAGTAACGTACAGATGCCGTATATGTCGTAAAGTTTCAGTGCTGTACGCATCTTTGCGCGTATCCTGAAAGAATCGTTTTGCTAAGTTGTAAAGAAGCGTAAAATGCCGTATATGTCGTAAAGTTTCAGTGCTGTACGCATCTTTGGGCGTATCCTGAAAGAATCGTTTTGCTAAGCTGTAAAGAAGCGTAAAATGCCGTATATGTCGTAAAGTTTTAGTGCTGTACGCATCTTTGGGCGTATCCTGAAAGAATCGTTTTGCTAAGCTGTAAAGAAGCGTAAAGATGCCGTATATGTCGTAAAGTTTCAGTCCTGTACGCATCTTGGCGCTTATCCTGAAAGAATCGTTTTGCTAAGATGTAAAGAAGCGTAAAGATGCAGTATATGTCGTAAAGTTTCAGTGCTGTACGCATCTTTACGTGTATCCGTAAAGTATCGTTTTGCTAAGCTGTAAAGAAACGTAAAGATGCCGTATATGTCGCAAAGTTTCAGTGCTGTACGCATCTTTGAGCGTATCCTGAAAGAATCGTTTTGCTAAGCTGTAAAGAAGCGTAAAGATGCCGTATATGTCGTAAAGTTTCAGTGCTGTACCCATCTTTATGCGTATCGGTGAAGAATCGTTTTGCTAAGCTCTAAAAAAGCGTAAAGATGCCGTATATGTCGTAAAGTTTCAGTGCTGTACGCATCTTTGCGCGTATTCTGAAAGAATCGTTTTGCTAAGCTGTAAACTAACGTACCGATGCCGTATATATCGTAAAGTTTAAATGCTATGCGCAACTTTATGCGTATCTTTAAAGAATCGTTTTGCTAAGCTGTAAAGAAGCGTAAAGATGCCGTATATCTCGTAAAGTTTCAGTGCTGTACGCATCTTTATGTGTATCCGTAAAGAATCGTTTTGCTAAGCTTTAAAGAAGAAGTAAAGATGTCGTATATGTCGTAAAGTTTCAGTTCTGCACGGATCTATACGCGTATCCGTGAAGAATCGTTTTGCTAAGCTGTAAAGAAGCGTACAGATGACGTATATGTCGTAAAGTTTCAGTCCTGTACGCATCTTGGCGCGTATCCTGAACGAATCGTTTTGCTAAGATGTAAAGAAACGTAAAGATGCCGTATATGTCGTAAAGTTTCACTCCTGTACGCATCTTTGCGCATATCCTGAAAGAATCGATTTCCTAAGCTGTAAAGTAACGTACAGATGCCGTATATGTCGTGAAGTTTCAGTGCTGTACGCATCTTTGCGCCTATCCTGACAGAATCGTTTTGCTAAGCTGTAAAGAAGCGTAAAGATGCCGTATATGTCGTAAAGTTTCAGTGCTGTACGCATCTTTACGTTTATCCGTAAAGAATCGTTTTGCTAAGCTGTAAAGAAGCGTAAAGATGCCGTATATGTCGTAAAGTTTCAGTGCTGTACGCATCTTTACGCGTATCCGTAAAGAATCCTTTTGCTAAGCTGTAAAGAAGCGTAAAGATGCCGTATATGTCGTAAGGTTTCAGTCCTGTACACATCTTTGCGCGTATCCGTGAAGTTTCGTTTTGCTAAGCTGTAAAGAAGCGTAAAGATGCCGTATATGTCGTAAAGTTTCAGTGGTGTACGCATCTATACGCGTATCCGTGAAGAATCGTTTTGCTAAGCTGTAAAGAAGCGTAAAGATGCCGTATATGTCCTAATGTTTCAGTCCTGTACGCATCTTGGCTCGTATCCTGAAAGAATCGTTTTGCTAAGATGTAAAGAAGCGTAAAGATGCCGTTTATGTCGTAAAGTTTCACTCCTGTACGCATCTTTGCGCGTATCCTGAAAGAATCGATTTCCAAAGCTGTAAAGTAACGTACAGATGCCGTATATGTCGTAAAGTTTCAATGCTGCACGCATCTTTGCGCATATCCTGAAAAAATCGTTTTGCTAAACTGTAAAGAAGCGTAAAGATGCCATATATGCCGTAAAGTTTCAGTGCTGTACGCTTCTTTACGTGTATCCGTAAAGTATCGTTTTGCTAAGCTGTAAAGAAGCGTAAAGATGCCGTATATGTCGTAAAATTTCAGTGCTGTACGCATCTTTACGCGTATCCGTAAACAATCGTTTTGCTAAGATGTAAAGAAGCGTAAAGATGCCGTATATGTCGTAAAGTTTCAGTCCTGTACGCATCTTTGCGCGTATCCGTAAAGAATCGTTTTGCTAAGCTGTAAAGAAGCGTAAAGATGCCGTATATGTCGTAAAGTTTCAGTGGTGTACGCATCTTTGCAAGTATCCGTAAAGAATCGTTTTGCTAAGCTGTAAAGAAGCGTAAGGATGCCGTATATGTCGTAAAGTTTCAGTCCTGTACGCATCTTTACGTTTATCCGTAAAGAATCGTTTTGCTAAGCAGTAAAGAAGTGTAAAGATGTCGTATATGTCGTAAAGTTTCAGTGCTGCACGCATCTATACGCGTATACGTGAAGAATCGTTTTACTAAGCTGTAAAGAAGCGTGAAGATGCCGTATATGTCGTAAAGTTTCAGTCGTGTACGTATGTTTGCGTGTATCGTGAAAGAATCGCTTTGCTAAGCTGTAAAGAAGCGTAAAGATGCCGTATAAGTCGCAAAGTTTCAGTGCTGTGCGCTTCTTTACGTTTATCCGTAAAGAATCGTTTTGCTAAGCTGTAAAGAAGCGTAAAGATGCCGTATCTATCGTAAAGTTTCAGTGCTGTACGCATCTTAATGCTTATACGTAAAGACTCGTTTTGCTTATCTGTAAAGAAGCGTAATGATGCCGTATATGTCGTAAAGTTTCAATCCTGTACGCATCTTTGCGCGGATCCTGAAAGAATCGTTTTTCTAAACTGTAAAGTAACGTACAGATGCCGTATATGTCGTAAAGTTTCAGTGCTGTACGCATCTTTGCGCGTATCCTGAAAGAATCGTTTTGCTAAGCTGTAAAGAAGCGTAAAATGCCGTATATGTCGTAAAGTTTCAGTGCTGTACGCATCTTTGGGCGTATCCTGAAAGAATCGTTTTGTTAAGCTGTAAAGAAGCGTAAAGATGCCGTATATGTCGTGAAGTTTCAGTCCTGTACGCATCTTGGCGCGTATCCTGAAAGAATCGTTTTGCTAAGATGTAAAGAAGCGTAAAGATGCCGTATATATCGTAAAGTTTAAATACTGTGCGCATCTTTATGCGTATCTTTAAAGAATCGTTTTGCTAAGCTGTAAAGAAGCGTAAAGATGCCGTATATTTCGTAAAGTTTCAGTGCTGTACGCATCTTTATGTGTATCCGTAAAGAATCGTTTGGCTAAGCTGTAAAGAAGAAGTAAAGATGTCGTATATGTCGTAAAGTTTCAGTTCTGCACGGATCTATATGCGTATCCGTGAAGAATCGTTTTGCTAAGCTGTAAAGAAGCGTAAAGATGACGTATATGTCGTAAAGTTTCAGTCCTGTACGCATCTTGACGCGTATCCTCAAAGAATCGTTTTGCTAAGATGTAAAGAAGCGTAAAAATACCGTATATGTCGTAAAGTTTCACTCCTGTACGCATCTTTGCGCGTATCCTGAAAGAATCGATTTCCTAAGCTGTAAAGTAACGTACAGATGCCGTATATGTCGTGAAGTTTCAGTGCTGTACGCATCTTTGCGCCTATCCTGACAGAATCGTTTTGCTAAGCTGTAAAGAAGCGTAAAGATGCCGTATATGTCGTAAAGTTTCAGTGCTGTACGCATTTTTACGTTTATCCGTAAAGAATCGTTTTGTTAAGCAGTAAAGAAGCGTAAAGATGCCGTATATGTCGTAATGTTTCAGTGCTGTACGCATCTTTACGCGTATCCGTAAACAATCGTTTTGCTAAGATGTAAAGAAGCGTAAAGATGCCGTATATGTCGTAAAGTTTCAGTCCTGTACGCATCTTTGCGCGTATCTGTAAAGAATCGTTTTGCTAAGCTGTAAAGAAGCGTAAAGATGCCGTATCTATCGTAAAGTTTCAGTGCTGTACGCATCTTAATGCTTATACGTAAAGACTCGTTTTGCTAATCTGTAAAGAAGCGTAAAGATGCCGTATATGTCGTAAAGTTTCAATCCTGTACGCATCTTTGCGCGGATCCTGAAAGAATCGTTTTTCTAAGCTGTAAAGTAACGTACAGATGCCGTATATGTCGTAAAGTTTAAGTGCTGTACGCATCTTTGCGCGTATCCTGAAAGAATCGTTTTGCTAAGCTGTAAAGAAGCGTAAAATGCCGTACATGTCGTAAAGTTTCAGTGCTGTACGCATCTTTGGGCGTATCCTGAAAGAATCGTTTTGCTAAGCTGTAAAGAAGCGTAAAGATGCCGTATATGTCGTAAAGTTTCAGTCCTGTACGCATCTTGGCGCGTATCCTGAAAGAATCGTTTTGCTAAGATGTAAAGAAGCGTAAAGATGCCGTATATGTCGTAAAGTTTCACTCCTGTACGCATCTTTGCGCGTATCCTGAAAGAACCGATTTCCTAAGCTGTAACGTAACGTACAGATGCCGTATATGTCGTAAAGTTTCAGTGCTGTACCCATCTTTATGCGTATCGGTGAAGAATCGTTTTGCTAAGCTGTAAAAAAGCGTAAAGATGCCGTATATGTCGTAAAGTTTCAGTGCTGTACGCATCTTTGCGCGTATTCTGAAAGAATCGTTTTGCTAAGCCGTAAACTAACGTACCGATGCCGTATATATCGTAAAGTTTAAATGCTGTGCGCATCTTTATGCGTATCTTTAAAGAATCGTTTTGCTAAGCTGTAAAGAAACGTAAAGATGCCGTATATTTCGTAAAGTTTCAGTGCTGTACGCATCTTTATGTGTATCCGTAAAGAATCGTTTTGCTAAGCTGTAAAGAAGAAGTAAAGATGTCGTATATGTCGTAAAGTTTCAGTTCTGCACGGATCTATACGCGTATCCGTGAAGAATCGTTTTGCTAAGCTGTAAAGAAGCGTAAAGATGACGTATATGTCGTAAAGTTTCAGTCCTGTACGCATCTTGACGCGTATCCTCAAAGAATCGTTTTGCTAAGATGTAAAGAAGCGTAAAGATGCCGTATATGTCGTAAAGTTTCACTCCTGTACGCATCTTTGCGCGTATCCTGAAAGAATCGATTTCCTAAGCTGTAAAGTAACGTACAGATGCCGTATATGTCGTGAAGTTTCAGTGCTGTACGCATCTTTGCGCCTATCCTGACAGAATCGTTTTGCTAAGCTGTAAAGAAGCGTAAAGATGCCGTATATGTCGTAAAGTTTCAGTGCTGTACGCATCTTTACGTTTATCCGTAAAGAATCGTTTTGCTAAGCAGTAAAGAAGCGTAAAGATGCCGTATATGTCGTAAAGTTTCAGTGCTGTACGCATCTTTACGCGTATCCGTAAAGAATCGTTTTTCTAAGCTGTAAAGAAGCGTAAAGATGCCGTATATGTCGTAAAGTTTCAGTCCTGTACACATCTTTTCGCGTATCCGTAAAGAATCGTTTTGCTAAGCTGTAAAGAAGCGTAAAGATGCCGTATATGTCGTAAAGTTTCAGTGGTGTACGCATCTATACGCGTATCCGTGAAGAATCGTTTTGCTAAGCTGTAAAGAAGCGTAAAATGCCGTATATGTCGTAAAGTTTCAGTGCTGTACGCATCTTTGGGCGTATCCTGAAAGAATCGTTTTGCTAAGCTGTAAAGAAGCGTAAAGATGCCGTATATGTCGTAAAGTTTCAGTGCTGTACCCATCTTTATGCGTATCGGTGAAGAATCGGTTTGCTAAGCTGTAAAAAAGCGTAAAGATGCCGTATATGTCGTAAAAGTTCAGTGCTGTACGCATCTTTGCGCGTATTCTGAAAGAATCGTTTTGCTAAGCAGTAAACTAACGTACCGATGCCGTATATATCGTAAAGTTTAAATGCTGTGCGCATCTTTATGCGTATCTTTAAAGAATCGTTTTGCTAAGCTGTAAAGAAGCGTAAAGATGCCATATATTTCGTAAAGTTTCAGTGCTGTACGCATCTTTATGTGTATCCGTAAAGAATCGTTTTGCTAAGCTGTAAAGAAGAAGTAAAGATGTCGTATATGTCGTAAAGTTTCAGTTCTGCACGAATCTATACACGTATCCGTGAAGAATCGTTTTGCTAAGCTGTAAAGAAGCGTAAAGATGCCGTATATGTCGTAAAGTTTCACTCCTGTACGCATCTTTGCGCGTATCCTGAAAGAATCGATTTCCAAAGCTGTAAAGTAACGTACAGATGCCGTATATGTCGTAAAGTTTCAATGCTGTACGCATCTTTACGCGTATCCGTAAACAATCGTTTTGCTAAGATGTAAAGAAGCGTAAAGATGCCGTATATGTCGTAAAGTTTCAGTCCTGTACGCAACTTTGCGCGTATCCGTAAAGAATCGTTTTGCTAAGCTGTAAAGAAGCGTAAAGATGCCGTATATGTCGTAAAGTTTCAGTGGTGTACGCATCTTTACAAGTATCCGTAAAGAATCGTTTTGCTAAGCTGTAAAGAAGCGTAAGGATGCCGTATATGTCGTGAAGTTTCAGTCCTGTACACATCTTTACGTTTATCCGTAAAGAATCGTTTTGCTAAGCAGTAAAGAAGTGTAAAGATGTCGTATATGTCGTAAAGTTTCAGTGCTGCACGCATCTATACGCGTATACGTGAAGAATCGTTTTTCTAAGCTGTAAAGAAGCGTAAAGATGCCGTATATGTCGTAAAGTTTCAGTCCTGTACGCATCTTTACGTTTATTCGTAAAGAATCGTTTTGCCAAGCTGTAAAGAAGCGAAAAGATGCCGTATACGTCGTAAAGTTTCAGTGCAGTACGCATCTTTATGCGCATCTGTAAAGAATCATTTTGCTAAGCTTTAAAGAAGCGTAAAGATGCCGTATATGTCGTAAAGTTTAAGTGCTGTACGCATCTTTACGCGTATCCGTAAAGAATCGTTTTGCTAATCTGTAAAGAAGCGTAAAGATGACGTATATGTCGTAAAGTTTCAGTGCTGTACGCATCTTTACGCGTATCCTGAAAGAATCGTTTTGCTAAGCTGTAAAGAAGCGTAAAGATGCTGTATATGTCGTAAAGTTTCAGTGCTGTACGCATCTTTACGTTCATCCGTAAAGAATCGTTTTGCTAAGCTGTAAAGAAACGTAAAGATGCCATATATGTCCTAAAGTTTCAGTGCTGTACGCATCTTTACGTTCATCCGTAAAGAATCGTTTTGCTAAGTTGTAAAGAAGCGTAAAGATGCCGTATATGTCGTAAAGTTTCAGTGGTGTACGCATCTTTACAAGTATCCGTAAAGAATCGTTTTGCTAAGCTGTAAAGAAACGTAAAGATGCCGTATATGTCGTAAAGTTTCAGTCCTGTACGCATCTTTACGTTTATCCGTAAAGAATCGTTTTGCTAAGCTGTAAAGAAGCGTAAAGATGCCGTATATGTCGTAAAGTTTCAGTGCTGTACGCATCTTTATGCGCATCTTTAAAGAATCATTTTGCTAAGCTGTAAAGAAGCGTAAAGATGCCGTATATGTCGTAAAGTTTCAGTCCTGTACGCATCTTTACGTTTATCCGTAAAGAATCGTTTTGCTAAGCTGTAAAGAAGCGTAAAGATGCCGTATACGTCGTAAAGTTTCAGTGCTGTACGCATTTTTATGCGCATCCGTAAAGAATCATTTTGCTAAGCTCTAAAGAAGCGTAAAGATGCCGTATATGTCGTAAAGTTTCAGTGCTGTACGCATCTTTACGCGTATGCGTAAAGAATCGTTTTGCTAAGCTGTAAAGAAGCGTAAAGATTACGTATATGTCGTAAAGTTTCAGTCCTGTACGCATCATTGCGCATATCCTGAAAGAATCGTTTTGCTAAGCTGTAAAGAAGCGAAAAGATGCCGTATATGTCGTAAAGTTTCAGTGCTGCACGCATCTTTTTGCGCATCCGTAAAGAATCGTTTTGCTAAGCTGTAAAGAATCGTAAAGATGCCGTATATGTCGTAAAGTTTCAGTGCTGTACGCATCTTTACGCGTATCTGTAAAGAATCGTTTTGCTAAACTGTAAAGAATCGTAAAGATGCCGTATATGTCGTAAACTTTCAGTGCTGTACGCATCTTTACGCGTATCTGCAAAGAATCGTTTTGCTAAGCTGTAAAGAAGCGAAAAGATGCCGTATATGTCGTAAAGTTTCAGTCCTGTACGCATCTTTGCGCGTATCCGTAAAGAATCGTTTTGCTAAGCTGTAAAGAAGCGTAAATATGCCGTATATGTCGTAAAGTTTCAGTCCTGTACGCATCATTGCGCATATCCTGAAAGAATCGTTTTGCTAAGCTGTAAAGAAGCGAAAAGATGCCGTATATGTCGTAAAGTTTCAGTGCTGCACCCATCTTTTTGCGCATCCGTAAAGAATCGTTTTGCTAAGCTGTAAAGAATCGTAAAGATGCCGTATATGTCGTAAAGTTTCAGTGCTGTACGCATCTTTACGCGTATCTGTAAAGAATCGTTTTGCTAAACTGTAAAGAATCGTAAAGATGCCGTATATGTCGTAAACTTTCAGTGCTGTACGCATCTTTACGCGTATCTGTAAAGAATCGTTTTGCTAAGCTGTAAAGAAGCGAAAAGATGCCGTATATGTCGTAAAGTTTCAGTCCTGTACGCATCTTTGCGCGTATCCGTAAAGAATCGTTTTGATAAGCTGTAAAGAAGCGTAAATATGCCGTATATGTCGTAAAGTTTCAGTGCTGTACGCATCTTTATGCGTATCCGTAAGGAATCGTTTTGCTAAGCTGTAAAAAAGCGAAAAAGTGTGGACAGTTGCCCAATTGGCCAAGGGGTTAGTCGTACATAGTCTAGGGGCTGATTAACTTCTCCCTCGGTGGCGCTGGTTGGAACACCGGTCGGGATAGCGTGGATGAGGCCGAAATCTTCATCCGTAACGTAAGCCGATTCACTGCTCCAGCATCTTTGATAGTCTCGGAGGAATCGTCCCATTGTTTTGACAATTAAAATAAATAAATGAGTGGTTGAGAGTTCGATCCCCACGTTAAGCATCTGTTTTTTGGTTCTTCTTATTTTTTCTAAATTTCATTTTTCTTTCTCTAATTTGTTTCTCCTTTTAATATTTTCTTCCTTTCTCTTTCTGTTGTTTTGTTATATTTATTTATTTATTAATTTTTTGCGTTTTATCTATGGTTTGTTGTAACTTCCTGTAAAATTGAATTTTGTCCCCGGATTCCTCCCCCTCCCCCATGGAATAAAACTAGTATTAAAAACAACGGTGAGTGTCGGCAATTAATCAAATAGAATAATAATGATGGATAGAATCATGGAAAATCAATACGAAACGAGTCAACAAAGTCAAACAAGACTGAATGAAAACATTGGAACAAACTATTATATGCTACCAATTAATTCATTTGAAATGGGATTGAAACAGACGTAACCGCAATAGCGAATGGATTGCTTGATAACGTGAGTCTTTAAACCTATCCCATTGCGCTAATTAGAGATCCGCGTTAGTTCTATTTGCTCTTCAGAAATATAAACTTAGTAAAATAATAACGGTTTGTCATGTCGAAGACCGCGTGAGAAGTTTAAAGGAAATTTTATTGATATTTTCCACCGGGATTTGTGTAAATCGAATGATCTTCAATGCTTTTGGAAAAGAATTTGTCCGATTGAAAAGGTTCTTGGGAAAATCCTTTGCGATTAGAGAATTGAGGGGATTTTACAGTACAGCCTACACTGATATATAACCAATTACGGAGCACGTAAAAGAAGGACCGACCAAGGACGCAGGTCCCTGGTGATAGGCCTACTCTAATACATACTAACTACTAATCAACCTAATGCTTGTAAAACGGAATTGCATGCTATAAATGTTAGAGATTGTAAAGCGCATTGAGACAATAGGTGAAATGAGCTATAAAGCACCTTAGTTCACTTCATGATTTTCTTCTCGTTTATATCCGTCAATTTATTTCTTTTTTTATTTCTTACTCATTTTTTCAATCTTTCATTTGCGCATTATTAAAGTCATATATTTTAGAGCTATTTTTTTAACTATTATTTTTTATGCTTTGAGTAGAGTTTTTTCACATATTCAGCATTCATTGTGATTCTCAGTCTTCAAGATTTTTAGCTATTTATTCATCCCTTTGCTTATACATTTTTTCAAACATTCATTTTCTCATTTCATGTTGTATTTGTTTGTTTCTTTGCAAATTGTTTACTTTAGTCCAGCTATGAGCCTCAATCGTATCATGATTAGATGATAGCGATTGCAAAGGATCATGGGAAACTCATCACAACTGCAGCATGGAGTCCAGCCTTTTCCACTTGAAAAAATCATACTAAGTCTAGAGCCATGGCCGATTTCAAACAATTCGTTGCGCTCTTTGTGTTATTAGAACATCACAACATTGAAAAATCGCACAACCCGCATTCTAGTGGTGGCCTTTAATCGAGTTCCAAGCTTCACTTTGCATTCCTGACCGTCGAATCAAAATGGCCGAAATGCATTCAAATAAACAAACCTACCACTTTTAATTTAGCGAGGCAAAGTGATCCTCCCTTCTGTTTTCTTTCAGAAAGTGAACTCTTTGCTACTTTTCAAACTTCATGATGTTTGAAAAGTAGTAATTAAAGGCCTACCATGGCTCCAAACTTTGTCGAATTTGTTGCTGTTTGCAGTTCGTCCTATAGATGCACCAAACTGTTGACTTTTTTGGACAATCTGAGCCCTTATTATCATCAAACAGCAGTGGCTTTCATCCAGAAACGTCACGCGCGTGCAAGCGTCAACGGGCTTCCTGTGCAGTTGTTCGAATCACAACATCACAAAGCGCTAGAAAATCACTTTGTCAAGATTTTTTTAGCAACAACATGTTGGCTTTTTACGCACAAACAAATGGTGCTGCAGTCACTGCAAGGCATTGATTTGTAGGTCTTTGGACAAACGTCAAAATTGACAAAGATGCAGAGCTACTTTCTTGCTTGAATACAAAATAGTATTCTGAAGAAGAAACGTTTTGCGCGAAAACAATGCCCGGGTGGCGTTTTTGTTGCTCTAGGTAAGTATTTTGTAGGTTTTTTTGAGTCTGTGTGTATGTTTTTCAATCTCAAGTATTTTTTTGTAGAACTTTCTATGTAAGTCACACATTTTTGTTGAAAACGTCGACTTGAATAGAAATTTTATAAGTACGATTTGCGCCAAATCAAACACGGGTTTATTTTGACTGTAACGTTTAATGCTTTTTCATATTGGAAATAGTTGAAAATTTCCAAACTCAAAATCAGTTTAACGTGTCTTTCACTTTGGAAAAAAAAAAAAAACAACAACAACAACAATAACAACAACAACAACAACAACAATAATAATAAACCAACACACCAAAAAAAGCCGTCTGGATGATTTGATCCGACTCGGAACAAAACTATGGAACTTAGGTTTGGTCGTGCTAGCACATTGTGCCATCGATGTAGGCGTGGATTTGCATTAACATAGCACCCTAATTCCTTTGGGATATGTACTACATTGACTACAGATTTTAGACTTGCTGATGTGGACAGTTGCCCAATTGGCCAAGGGGTTAGTCGTACATAGTCTAGGGCTGATTAACTTCTCCCTCGATGGCGCTTGTTGGAACACCTGTCGGGATAGCGTGGATGAGGCCGAAATCTTCATCCGTAACGTAAGTCGATTCGCTGCTCCAGCATCTTTGATAGTCTCGGAGGAATCGTCCCATTGTTTTGACAATTAAAATAAATAAATGAGTGGTTGAGAGTTCGATCCCCACGTTAAGCATCTGTTTTTTTGTTCTTCTTATTTTTTCTAAATTTCATTTTTCTTTCTCTAATTTGTTTCTCCTTTTAATATTTTCTTCCTTTCTCTTTCTGTTGTTTTGTTATATTTATTTATTTATTTATTAATTTTTTGCGTTTTATCTATGGTTTGTTGTAACTTCCTGTAAAATTGAATTTTGTCTCCGGATTCCTCACCCTCCCCCATGGAATAAAACTAGTATTAAAAACAACGGTGAGTGTCGGCAATTAATCAAATAGAATAATAATGATGGATAGAATCATGGAAAATCAATACGAAACGAGTCAACAAAGTCAAACAAGACTGATTGAAAACATTGGAACAAACTATTATATGCTACCAATTAATTCATTTGAAATGGGATTGAAACAGACGTAACCGCAATAGCGAATGGATTGCTTGATAACGTGAGTCTTTAAACCTATCCCATTGCGCTAATTAGAGATCCGCGTTAGTTCTATTTGCTCTTCAGAAATATAAACTTAGTAAAATAATAACGGTTTGTCATGTCGAAGACCGCGTGAGAAGTTTAAAGGAAATTTTATTGATATTTTCCACCGGGATTTGTGTAAATCGAATGATCTTCAATGCTTTTGGAAAAGAATTTGTCCGATTGAAAAGGTTCTTGGGAAAATCCTTTGCGATTAGAGAATTGAGGGGATTTTACAGTACAGCCTACACTGATATATAACCAATTACGGAGCACGTAAAAGAAGGACCGACCAAGGACGCAGGTCCCTGGTGATAGGCCTACTCTAATACATACTAACTACTAATCAACCTAATGCTTGTAAAACGGAATTGCATGCTATAAATGTTAGAGATTGTAAAGCGCATTGAGACAATAGGTGAAATGAGCTATAAAGCACCTTAGTTCACTTCATCATTTTCTTCTCGTTTATATCCGTCAATTTATTTCTTTTTTTATTTCTTACTCATTTTTTCAATCTTTCATTTGCGCATTATTAAAGTCATATATTTTAGAGCTATTTTTTTAACTATTATTTTTTATGCTTTGAGTAGAGTTTTTTCACATATTCAGCATTCATTGTGATTCTCAGTCTTCAAGATTTTTAGCTATTTATTCATCCCTTTGCTTATACATTTTTTCAAACATTCATTTTCTCATTTCATGTTGTATTTGTTTGTTTCTTTGCAAATTGTTTACTTTAGTCCAGCTATGAGCCTCAATCGTATCATGATTAGATGATAGCGATTGCAAAGGATCATGGGAAACTCATCACAACTGCAGCATGGAGTCCAGCCTTTTCCACTTGAAAAAATCATACTAAGTCTAGAGCCATGGCCGATTTCAAACAATTCGTTGCGCTCTTTGTGTTATTAGAACATCACAACATTGAAAAATCGCACAACCCGCATTCTAGTGGTGGCCTTTAATCGAGTTCCAAGCTTCACTTTGCATTCCTGACCGTCGAATCAAAATGGCCGAAATGCATTCAAATAAACAAACCTACCACTTTTAATTTAGCGAGGCAAAGTGATCCTCCCTTCTGTTTTCTTTCAGAAAGTGAACTCTTTGCTACTTTTCAAACTTCATGATGTTTGAAAAGTAGTAATTAAAGGCCTACCATGGCTCCAAACTTTGTCGAATTTGTTGCTGTTTGCAGTTCGTCCTATAGATGCACCAAACTGTTGACTTTTTTGGACAATCTGAGCCCTTATTATCATCAAACAGCAGTGGCTTTCATCCAGAAACGTCACGCGCGTGCAAGCGTCAACGGGCTTCCTGTGCAGTTGTTCGAATCACAACATCACAAAGCGCTAGAAAATCACTTTGTCAAGATTTTTTTAGCAACAACATGTTGGCTTTTTACGCACAAACAAATGGTGCTGCAGTCACTGCAAGGCATTGATTTGTAGGTCTTTGGACAAACGTCAAAATTGACAAAGATGCAGAGCTACTTTCTTGCTTGAATACAAAATAGTATTCTGAAGAAGAAACGTTTTGCGCGAAAACAATGCCCGGGTGGCGTTTTTGTTGCTCTAGGTAAGTATTTTGTAGGTTTTTTTGAGTCTGTGTGTATGTTTTTCAATCTCAAGTATTTTTTTGTAGAACTTTCTATGTAAGTCACACATTTTTGTTGAAAACGTCGACTTGAATAGAAATTTTATAAGTACGATTTGCGCCAAATCAAACACGGGTTTATTTTGACTGTAACGTTTAATGCTTTTTCATATTGGAAATAGTTGAAAATTTCCAAACTCAAAATGAGTTTAACGTGTCTTTCACTTTGGAAAAAAAAAAAAAAAAAAAAAAACAACAACAACAACAACAACAACAACAACAATAATAATAAACCAACACACCAAAAAAAGCCGCCTGGATGATTTGATCCGACTCGGAACAAAACTATGGAACTTAGGTTTGGTCGTGCTAGCACATTGTGCCATCGATGTAGGCGTGGATTTGCATTATCATAGCACCGTAATTCCTTTGGAATATGTACTACATTGACTACAGATTTTAGACTTGGTGATGTGGACAGTTGCCCAATTGGACAAGGGGTTAGTCGTACATAGTCTAGGGGCTGATTAACTTCTCCCTCGGTGGCGCTGGTTGGAACACCTGTCGGGATAGCGTGGATGAGGCCGAAATCTTCATCCGTAACGTAAGTCGATTCGCTGCTCCAGCATCTTTGATAGTCTCGGAGGAATCGTCCCATTGTTTTGACAATTAAAATAAATAAATGAGTGGTTGAGAGTTCGATCCCCACGTTAAGCATCTGTTTTTTGGTTCTTCTTATTTTTTCTAAATTTCACTTTTCTTTCTCTAATTTGTTTCTCCTTTTAATATTTTCTTCCTTTCTCTTTCTGTTGTTTTGTTATATTTATTTATTTATTAATTTTTTGCGTTTTATCTATGGTTTGTTGTAACTTCCTGTAAAATTGAATTTTGTCCCCGGATTCCTCCCCCTCCCCCATGGAATAAAACTAGTATTAAAAACAACGGTGAGTGTCGGGAATTAATCAAATAGAATAATAATGATGGATAGAATCATGGAAAATCAATACGAAACGAGTCAACAAAGTCAAACAAGACTGAATGAAAACATTGGAACAAACTATTATATGCTACCAATTAATTCATTTGAAATGGGATTGAAACAGACGTAACCGCAATAGCGAATGGATTGCTTGATAACGTGAGTCTTTAAACCTATCCCATTGCGCTAATTAGAGATCCGCGTTAGTTCTATTTGCTCTTCAGAAATATAAACTTAGTAAAATAATAACGGTTTGTCATGTCGAAGACCGCGTGAGAAGTTTAAAGGAAATTTTATTGATATTTTCCACCGGGATTTGTGTAAATCGAATGATCTTCAATGCTTTTGGAAAAGAATTTGTCCGATTGAAAAGGTTCTTGGGAAAATCCTTTGCGATTAGAGAATTGAGGGGATTTTACAGTACAGCCTACACTGATATATAACCAATTACGGAGCACGTAAAAGAAGGACCGACCAAGGACGCAGGTCCCTGGTGATAGGCCTACTCTAATACATACTAACTACTAATCAACCTAATGCTTGTAAAACGGAATTGCATGCTATAAATGTTAGAGATTGTAAAGCGCATTGAGACAATAGGTGAAATGAGCTATAAAGCACCTTAGTTCACTTCATCATTTTCTTCTCGTTTATATCCGTCAATTTCTTTCTTTTTTTATTTCTTACTCATTTTTTCAATCTTTCATTTGCGCATTATTAAAGTCATATATTTTAGAGCTATTTTTGTAACTATTATTTTTTATGCTTTGAGTAGAGTTTTTTCACATATTCAGCATTCATTGTGATTCTCAGTCTTCAAGATTTTTAGCTATTTATTCATCCCTTTGCTTATACATTTTTTCAAACATTCATTTTCTCATTTCATGTTGTATTTGTTTGTTTCTTTGCAAATTGTTTACTTTAGTCCAGCTATGAGCCTCAATGGTATCATGATTAGATGATAGCCATTGCAAAGGATCATGGGAAACTCATCACAACTGCGGCATGGAGTCCAGCCTTTTCCACTTGAAAAAATCATACTAAGTCTAGAGCCATGGCCGATTTCAAACAATTCGTTGCGCTCTTTGTGTTATTAGAACATCACAACATTGAAAAATCGCACAACCCGCATTCTAGTGGTGGCCTTTAATCGAGTTCCAAGCTTCACTTTGCATTCCTGACCGTCGAATCAAAATGGCCTAAATGCATTCAAATAAACAAACCTACCACTTTTAATTTAGCGAGGCAAAGTGATCCTCCCTTCTGTTTTCTTTCAGAAAGTGAACTCTTTGCTACTTTTCAAACTTCATGATGTTTGAAAAGTAGTAATTAAAGGCCTACCATGGCTCCAAACTTTGTCGAATTTGTTGCTGTTTGCAGTTCGTCCTATAGATGCACCAAACTGTTGACTTTTTTGGACAATCTGAGCCCTTATTATCATCAAACAGCAGTGGCTTTCATCCAGAAACGTCACGCGCGTGCAAGCGTCAACGGGCTTCCTGTGCAGTTGTTCGAATCACAACATCACAAAGCGCTAGAAAATCACTTTGTCAAGATTTTTTTAGCAACAACATGTTGGCTTTTTACGCACAAACAAATGGTGCTGCAGTCACTGCAAGGCATTGATTTGTAGGTCTTTGGACAAACGTCAAAATTGACAAAGATGCAGAGCTACTTTCTTGCTTGAATACAAAATAGTATTCTGAAGAAGAAACGTTTTGCGCGAAAACAATGCCCGGGTGGCGTTTTTGTTGCTCTAGGTAAGTATTTTGTAGGTTTTTTTGAGTCTGTGTGTATGTTTTTCAATCTCAAGTATTTTTTTGTAGAACTTTCTATGTAAGTCACACATTTTTGTTGAAAACGTCGACTTGAATAGAAATTTTATAAGTACGATTTGCGCCAAATCAAACACGGGTTTATTTTGACTGTAACGTTTAATGCTTTTTCATATTGGAAATAGTTGAAAATTTCCAAACTCAAAATCAGTTTAACGTGTCTTTCACTTTGGAAAAAAAAAAAACAACAACAACAACAACAACAACAACAACAACAATAATAATAAACCAACACACCAAAAAAAGCCGCCTGGATGATTTGATCCGACTCGGAACAAAACTATGGAACTTAGGTTTGGTCGTGCTAGCACATTGTGCCATCGATGTAGGCGTGGATTTGCATTATCATAGCACCGTAATTCCTTTGGAATATGTACTACATTGACTACAGATTTTAGACTTGGTGATGTGGACAGTTGCCCAATTGGACAAGGGGTTAGTCGTACATAGTCTAGGGGCTGATTAACTTCTCCCTCGGTGGCGCTGGTTGGAACACCTGTCGGGATAGCGTGGATGAGGCCGAAATCTTCATCCGTAACGTAAGTCGATTCGCTGCTCCAGCATCTTTGATAGTCTCGGAGGAATCGTCCCATTGTTTTGACAATTAAAATAAATAAATGAGTGGTTGAGAGTTCGATCCCCACGTTAAGCATCTGTTTTTTGGTTCTTCTTATTTTTTCTAAATTTCATTTTTCTTTCTCTAATTTGTTTCTCCTTTTAATATTTTCTTCCTTTCTCTTTCTGTTGTTTTGTTATATTTATTTATTTATTAATTTTTTGCGTTTTATCTATGGTTTGTTGTAACTTCCTGTAAAATTGAATTTTGTCCCCGGATTCCTCCCCCTCCCCCATGGAATAAAACTAGTATTAAAAACAACGGTGAGTGTCGGCAATTAATCAAATAGAATAATAATGATGGATAGAATCATGGAAAATCAATACGAAACGAGTCAACAAAGTCAAACAAGACTGAATGAAAACATTGGAACAAACTATTATATGCTACCAATTAATTCATTTGAAATGGGATTGAAACAGACGTAACCGCAATAGCGAATGGATTGCTTGATAACGTGAGTCTTTAAACCTATCCCATTGCGCTAATTAGAGATCCGCGTTAGTTCTATTTGCTCTTCAGAAATATAAACTTAGTAAAATAATAACGGTTTGTCATGTCGAAGACCGCGTGAGAAGTTTAAAGGAAATTTTATTGATATTTTCCACCGGGATTTGTGTAAATCGAATGATCTTCAATGCTTTTGGAAAAGAATTTGTCCGATTGAAAAGGTTCTTGGGAAAATCCTTTGCGATTAGAGAATTGAGGGGATTTTACAGTACAGCCTACACTGATATATAACCAATTACGGAGCACGTAAAAGAAGGACCGACCAAGGACGCAGGTCCCTGGTGATAGGCCTACTCTAATACATACTAACTACTAATCAACCTAATGCTTGTAAAACGGAATTGCATGCTATAAATGTTAGAGATTGTAAAGCGCATTGAGACAATAGGTGAAATGAGCTATAAAGCACCTTAGTTCACTTCATCATTTTCTTCTCGTTTATATCCGTCAATTTATTTCTTTTTTTATTTCTTACTCATTTTTTCAATCTTTCATTTGCGCATTATTAAAGTCATATATTTTAGAGCTATTTTTTTAACTATTATTTTTTATGCTTTGAGTAGAGTTTTTTCACATATTCAGCATTCATTGTGATTCTCAGTCTTCAAGATTTTTAGCTATTTATTCATCCCTTTGCTTATACGTTTTTTCAAACATTCATTTTCTCATTTCATGTTGTATTTGTTTGTTTCTTTGCAAATTGTTTACTTTAGTCCAGCTATGAGCCTCGATCGTATCATGATTAGATGATAGCGATTGCAAAGGATCATGGGAAACTCATCACAACTGCGGCATGGAGTCCAGCCTTTTCCACTTGAAAAAATCATACTAAGTCTAGAGCCATGGCCGATTTCAAACAATTCGTTGCGCTCTTTGTGTTATTAGAACATCACAACATTGAAAAATCGCACAACCCGCATTCTAGTGGTGGCCTTTAATCGAGTTCCAAGCTTCACTTTGCATTCCTGACCGTCGAATCAAAATGGCCGAAATGCATTCAAATAAACAAACCTACCACTTTTAATTTAGCGAGGCAAAGTGATCCTCCCTTCTGTTTTCTTTCAGAAAGTGAACTCTTTGCTACTTTTCAAACTTCATGATGTTTGAAAAGTAGTAATTAAAGGCCTACCATGGCTCCAAACTTTGTCGAATTTGTTGCTGTTTGCAGTTCGTCCTATAGATGCACCAAACTGTTGACTTTTTTGGACAATCTGAGCCCTTATTATCATCAAACAGCAGTGGCTTTCATCCAGAAACGTCACGCGCGTGCAAGCGTCAACGGGCTTCCTGTGCAGTTGTTCGAATCACAACATCACAAAGCGCTAGAAAATCACTTTGTCAAGATTTTTTTAGCAACAACATGTTGGCTTTTTACGCACAAACAAATGGTGCTGCAGTCACTGCAAGGCATTGATTTGTAGGTCTTTGGACAAACGTCAAAATTGACAAAGATGCAGAGCTACTTTCTTGCTTGAATACAAAATAGTATTCTGAAGAAGAAACGTTTTGCGCGAAAACAATGCCCGGGTGGCGTTTTTGTTGCTCTAGGTAAGTATTTTGTAGGTTTTTTTGAGTCTGTGTGTATGTTTTTCAATCTCAAGTATTTTTTTGTAGAACTTTCTATGTAAGTCACACATTTTTGTTGAAAACGTCGACTTGAATAGAAATTTTATAAGTACGATTTGCGCCAAATCAAACACGGGTTTATTTTGACTGTAACGTTTAATGCTTTTTCATATTGGAAATAGTTGAAAATTTCCAAACTCAAAATGAGTTTAACTTGTCTTTCACTTTGGAAAAAAAAACAAAAACAAAAAAAAAAAAAAAAAACAACAACAACAACAACAATAATAATAAACCAACACACCAAAAAAAGCCGTCTGGATGATTTGATCCGACTCGGAACAAAACTATGGAACTTAGGTTTGGTCGTGCTAGCACATTGTGCCATCGATGTAGGCGTGGATTTGCATTAACATAGCACCCTAATTCCTTTGGGATATGTACTACATTGACTACAGATTTTAGACTTGCTGATGTGGAAAGTTGCCCAATTGGCCAAGGGGTTAGTCGTACATAGTCTAGGGGCTGATTAACTTCTCCCTCGGTGGCGCTGGTTGGAACACCTGTCGGGATAGCGTGGATGAGGCCGAAATCTTCATCCGTAACGTAAGTCGATTCGCTGCTCCAGCATCTTTGATAGTCTCGGAGGAATCGTCCCATTGTTTTGACAATTAAAATAAATAAATGAGTGGTTGAGAGTTCGATCCCCACGTTAAGCATCTGTTTTTTGGTTCTTCTTATTTTTTCTAAATTTCATTTTTCTTTCTCTAATTTGTTTCTCCTTTTAATATTTTCTTCCTTTCTCTTTCTGTTGTTTTGTTATATTTATTTATTTATTAATTTTTTGCGTTTTATCTATGGTTTGTTGTAACTTCCTGTAAAATTGAATTTTGTCCCCGGATTCCTCCCCCTCCCCCATGGAATAAAACTGGTATTAAAAACAACGGTGAGTGTCGGCAATTAATCAAATAGAATAATAATGATGGATAGAATCATGGAAAATCAATACGAAACGAGTCAACAAAGTCAAACAAGACTGAATGAAAACATTGGAACAAACTATTATATGCTACCAATTAATTCATTTGAAATGGGATTGAAACAGACGTAACCGCAATAGCGAATGGATTGCTTGATAACGTGAGTCTTTAAACCTATCCCATTGCGCTAATTAGAGATCCGCGTTAGTTCTATTTGCTCTTCAGAAATATAAACTTAGTAAAATAATAACGGTTTGTCATGTCGAAGACCGCGTGAGAAGTTTAAAGGAAATTTTATTGATATTTTCCACCGGGATTTGTGTAAATCGAATGATCTTCAATGCTTTTGGAAAAGAATTTGTCCGATTGAAAAGGTTCTTGGGAAAATCCTTTGCGATTAGAGAATTGAGGGGATTTTACAGTACAGCCTACACTGATATATAACCAATTACGGAGCACGTAAAAGAAGGACCGACCAAGGACGCAGGTCCCTGGTGATAGGCCTACTCTAATACATACTAACTACTAATCAACCTAATGCTTGTAAAACGGAATTGCATGCTATAAATGTTAGAGATTGTAAAGCGCATTGAGACAATAGGTGAAATGAGCTATAAAGCACCTTAGTTCACTTCATCATTTTCTTCTCGTTTATATCCGTCAATTTATTTCTTTTTTTATTTCTTACTCATTTTTTCAATCTTTCATTTGCGCATTATTAAAGTCATATATTTTAGAGCTATTTTTTTAACTATTATTTTTTATGCTTTGAGTAGAGTTTTTTCACATATTCAGCATTCATTGTGATTCTCAGTCTTCAAGATTTTTAGCTATTTATTCATCCCTTTGCTTATACATTTTTTCAAACATTCATTTTCTCATTTCATGTTGTATTTGTTTGTTTCTTTGCAAATTGTTTACTTTAGTCCAGCTATGAGCCTCAATCGTATCATGATTAGATGATAGCGATTGCAAAGGATCATGGGAAACTCATCACAACTGCGGCATGGAGTCCAGCCTTTTCCACTTGAAAAAATCATACTAAGTCTAGGGCCATGGCCGATTTCAAACAATTCGTTGCGCTCTTTGTGTTATTAGAACATCACAACATTGAAAAATCGCACAACCCGCATTCTAGTGGTGGCCTTTAATCGAGTTCCAAGCTTCACTTTGCATTCCTGACCGTCGAATCAAAATGGCCGAAATGCATTCAAATAAACAAACCTACCACTTTTAATTTAGCGAGGCAAAGTGATCCTCCCTTCTGTTTTCTTTCAGAAAGTGAACTCTTTGCTACTTTTCAAACTTCATGATGTTTGAAAAGTAGTAATTAAAGGCCTACCATGGCTCCAAACTTTGTCGAATTTGTTGCTGTTTGCAGTTCGTCCTATAGATGCACCAAACTGTTGACTTTTTTGGACAATCTGAGCCCTTATTATCATCAAACAGCAGTGGCTTTCATCCAGAAACGTCACGCGCGTGCAAGCGTCAACGGGCTTCCTGTGCAGTTGTTCGAATCACAACATCACAAAGCGCTAGAAAATCACTTTGTCAAGATTTTTTTAGCAACAACATGTTGGCTTTTTACGCACAAACAAATGGTGCTGCAGTCACTGCAAGGCATTGATTTGTAGGTCTTTGGACAAACGTCAAAATTGACAAAGATGCAGAGCTACTTTCTTGCTTGAATACAAAATAGTATTCTGAAGAAGAAACGTTTTGCGCGAAAACAATGCCCGGGTGGCTTTTTTGTTGCTCTAGGTAAGTATTTTGTAGGTTTTTTTGAGTCTGTGTGTATGTTTTTCAATCTCAAGTATTTTTTTGTAGAACTTTCTATGTAAGTCACACATTTTTGTTGAAAATGTCGACTTGAATAGAAATTTTATAAGTACGATTTGCGCCAAATCAAACACGGGTTTATTTTGACTGTAACGTTTAATGCTTTTTCATATTGGAAATAGTTGAAAATTTCCAAACTCAAAATGAGTTTAACGTGTCTTTCACTTTGAAAAAAAAAAAACAAAAAAAAACAACAACAACAACAACAACAACAACAACAACAATAATAATAAACCAACAAACCAAAAAAAGCCGTCTGGATGATTTGATCCGACTCGGAACAAAACTATGGAACTTAGGTTTGGTCGTGCTAGCACATTGTGCCATCGATGTAGGCGTGGATTTGCATTAACATAGCACCCTAATTCCTTCGGGATATGTACTACATTGACTACAGATTTTAGACTTGCTGATGTGGACAGTTGCCCAATTGGCCAAGGGGTTAGTCGTACATAGTCTAGGGGCTGATTAACTTCTCCCTCGGTGGCGCTGGTTGGAACACCTGTCGGGATAGCGTGGATGAGGCCGAAATCTTCATCCGTAACGTAAGTCGATTCGCTGCTCCAGCATCTTTGATAGTCTCGGAGGAATCGTCCCATTGTTTTGACAATTAAAATAAATAAATGAGTGGTTGAGAGTTCGATCCCCACGTTAAGCATCTGTTTTTTTGTTCTTCTTATTTTTTCTAAATTTCATTTTTCTTTCTCTAATTTGTTTCTCCTTTTAATATTTTCTTCCTTTCTCTTTCTGTTGTTTTGTTATATTTATTTATTTATTAATTTTTTGCGTTTTATCTATGGTTTGTTGTAACTTCCTGTAAAATTGAATTTTGTCCCCGGATTCCTCCCCCTCCCCCATGGAATAAAACTAGTATTAAAAACAACGGTGAGTGTCGGCAATTAATCAAATAGAATAATAATGATGGATAGAATCATGGAAAATCAATACGAAACGAGTCAACAAAGTCAAACAAGACTGAATGAAAACATTGGAACAAACTATTATATGCTACCAATTAATTCATTTGAAATGGGATTGAAACAGACGTAACCGCAATAGCGAATGGATTGCTTGATAACGTGAGTCTTTAAACCTATCCCATTGCGCTAATTAGAGATCCGCGTTAGTTCTATTTGCTCTTCAGAAATATAAACTTAGTAATATAAAAATTAGGTAAACCTAATAGCGGAGCTCCGATTTAATGAAATGAATTATTTATTCAATTATTCATTTTTTCATTTGTTCATTCACTACGAATTATCAAATTCTTGATCAGTTTTTTTTTTTTTTTTTGCTGTTATTTTCTTTTCATGATCAAATAATGATATAATCAATTGAAATACACAAAGCTTTATGCATGCGACAACATTTTATTATACGCAAAAATGCGAAAAATATATTGTTATGCATGGTAAAAATAGCACTTGTCAATTAAAATTGATTGTCCAATGAGAAGTTAGAAAAGCACAAACATGGCTTCTTTGCGAGTTGTAAACAAATCCCCTCGCGCTTCTCGCTTTACGCTCTTTCACGTTTGAAAAAAAAAATGTTATAACAATCAACAAAAATTTCACTTTTCTGGTGAAATGTGTAATGAATTACTTATTGGTAATCTAGCTATCTAAAACGGTTGTGAATTTTTAATTATCAAATGTGAATACTGCGTAACTCGCTAAAAAATAGCTAGTACAATCACGAATTCATACAAGCGTTTTATTTTCAATAACAAATCAAAGATAACAAGAATCAAAATTAAAAAAAAAACACACACACATAACGATGGATAAATATCTTACAAAAACTAGTAAATTTAATTATTGCAAAATGCTTTCATGTGGATGGTAAAAAAAGAAATTCATTAAAGATCGTCAAAAAATGTAAACATACCGGTGCCACGTTTCTTGTCCTGTACTGTCACTTTTCCACTGAACTTTTTGTCCTCAGTTCTGTTTACAATAAGGTTGTTCAGGTTTTTAGAATTTTAAAAGTGGCCATCTGATTACAATAAGCTTGTTCATGTTTTCAGAATTTTAAAAGTGAAAAAAAAACATTTTCACCGCCTCTAAAAAGTTTACACAGTTCAACAGAACGGCCGGCGTAGTATGGCTCGCTCGAGTTGCTCGATCACACATTGTGCTAAATTTGCATTTCCATCCACTCCTGAACTGGCAGTTCTACTTTTATACATCGTGTATGAAAAGTTATTTTTTGTTTTGAATAGTTGATAAATCTGCATTGATCCTAAAGCTCTCCGTGTTCTGAATTGCCCGTAAAAAATTGATGAATGAACAGAGTGAAGTCATCTTCGTGATCGCGTGTTCATTTTGCTTTTCACCTCTTTTGAATATAATGGCCGCAAATGCACGTTTTTTATGAAATTTTGGTCGCCGTCGATTTTACTTCTAAGAGTAGATTAGTCGATGAGTAATGATTGGAAAACGCCACGAAGAATCCACAAACCCGAAGAATACAGCCTTGTCTACCAGCATCTTGCAAACTCGCCAAATAAACTCTTCCAGAAATTATAACTTGTAAAATCTCCATCTCTCCATCTTTGAATGGCTTTTAAGCACCAAAGCAAATCTTAACAGCTCTACAGGACTTCACATCAATTTTGACTAGTTAAAAACATCGGCACGGGACTTGTCAGTGTAAATATTTTGAAGCTTTTCTTCGTTGAATCGTATTTTTTTTTCTTTTTGCAAATTCGGCGTACGCGTCTTTGTTTTTCTTTCTCAGTCAAAACTCTTTTAGCCGGCAGCTTAGCTTGACTATTTTTTGTTCTTTGTCCATTTTAGAAATACATTTGTAGAAAGTTTCAGTCAGTAAACTGTTTAAAATCGATTGTGAATTTTGATGTGTGGAGATCAGTAAATTTTGTCAAAGTTTTGGCGCCCACTAAAAATGGTCAGCGACCTCGCGCTTATGCGCACGGACGCCGGACGGAAGGACGTATTACGGTCGCGCGGGCTTCCTGTGTCTGTCGACGAAAACTCAGCTCGATGGTTTACCATATTTTCTTAATTATGGTGCTCCGCTTGCGCGGGCCTTCGGCCCGCGCGGAGCTCCGCTAAAATAATAACGGTTTGTCATGTCGAAGACCGCGTGAGAAGTTTAAAGGAAATTTTATTGATATTTTCCACCGGGATTTGTGTAAATCGAATGATCTTCAATGCTTTTGGAAAAGAATTTGTCCGATTGAAAAGGTTCTTGGGAAAATCCTTTGCGATTAGAGAATTGAGGGGATTTTACAGTACAGCCTACACTGAAATATAACCAATTACGGAGCACGTAAAAGAAGGACCGACCAAGGACGCAGGTCCCTGGTGATAGGCCTACTCTAATACATACTAACTACTAATCAACCTAATGCTTGTAAAACGGAATTGCATGCTATAAATGTTAGAGATTGTAAAGCGCATTGAGACAATAGGTGAAATGAGCTATAAAGCACCTTAGTTCACTTCATCATTTTCTTCTCGTTTATATCCGTCAATTTATTTCTTTTTTTATTTCTTACTCATTTTTTCAATCTTTCATTTGCGCATTATTAAAGTCATATATTTTAGAGCTATTTTTTTAACTATTATTTTTTATGCTTTGACTAGACTTTTTTCACATAATCAGCATTCATTGTTATTCTCAGTCTTCAAGAATTTTAGCTATTTATTCATCCCTTTGCTTATACATTTTTTCAAACATTCATTTTCTCATTTCATGTTGTATTTGTTTGTTTCTTTGCAAATTGTTTACTTTAGTCCAGCTATGAGCCTCAATCGTATCATGATTAGATGATAGCGATTGCAAAGGATCATGGGAAACTCATCACAACTGCGGCATGGAGTCCAGCCTTTTCCACTTGAAAAAATCATACTAAGTCTAGAGCCATGGCCGATTTCAAACAATTCGTTGCGCTCTTTGTGTTATTAGAACATCACAACATTGAAAAATCGCACAACCCGCATTCTAGTGGTGGCCTTTAATCGAGTTCCAAGCTTCACTTTGCATTCCTGACCGTCGAATCAAAATGGCCGAAATGCATTCAAATAAACAAACCTACCACTTTTAATTTAGCGAGTCAAAGTGATCCTCCCTTCTGTTTTCTTTCAGAAAGTGAACTCTTTGCTACTTTTCAAACTTCATGATGTTTGAAAAGTAGTAATTAAAGGCCTACTATGGCTCCAAACTTTGTCGAATTTGTTGCTGTTTGCAGTTCGTCCTATAGATGCACCAAACTGTTGACTTTTTTGGACAATCTGAGCCCTTATTATCATCAAACAGCAGTGGCTTTCATCCAGAAACGTCACGCGCGTGCAAGCGTCAACGGGCTTCCTGTGCAGTTGTTCGAATCACAACATCACAAAGCGCTAGAAAATCACTTTGTCAAGATTTTTTTAGCGACAACATGTTGTCTTTTTACGCACAAACAAATGGTGCTGAAGTCACTGCAAGGCATTGATTTGTAGGTCTTTGGACAAACGTCAAAATTGACAAAGATGCAGAGCTACTTTCTTGCTTGAATACAAAATAGTATTCTGAAGAAGAAACGTTTTGCGCGAAAACAATGCCCGGGTGGCGTTTTTGTTGCTCTAGGTAAGTATTTTGTAGGTTTTTTTGAGTCTGTGTGTATGTTGTTCAATCTCAAGTATTTTTTTGTAGAACTTTCTATGTAAGTCACACATTTTTGTTGAAAACGTCGACTTGAATAGAAATTTTATAAGTACGATTTGCGCCAAATCAAACACGGGTTTATTTTGACTGTAACGTTTAATGCTTTTTCATATTGGAAATAGTTGAAAATTTCCAAACTCAAAATGAGTTTAACGTGTCTTTCACTTTGGAAAAAAAAACAAAAAAAAAAAAACAACAACAACAACAACAACAACAACAACAATAATAATAAACCAACACACCAAAAAAAGCCGTCTGGATGATTTGATCCGACTCGGAACAAAACTATGGAACTTAGGTTTGGTCGTGCTAGCACATTGTGCCATCGATGTAGGCGTGGATTTGCATTAACATAGCACCCTAATTCCTTTGGGATATGTACTACATTGACTACAGATTTTAGACTTGCTGATGTGGACAGTTGCCCAATTGGCCAAGGGGTTAGTCGTACATAGTCTAGGGGCTGATTAACTTCTCCCTCGGTGGCGCTGGTTGGAACACCTGTCGGGATAGCGTGGATGAGGCCGAAATCTTCATCCGTAACGTAAGTCGATTCGCTGCTCCAGCATCTTTGATAGTCTCGGAGGAATCGTCCCATTGTTTTGACAATTAAAATAAATAAATGAGTGGTTGAGAGTTCGATCCCCACGTTAAGCATCTGTTTTTTGGTTCTTCTTATTTTTTGTAAATTTCATTTTTCTTTCTCTAATTTGTTTCTCCTTTTAATATTTTCTTCCTTTCTCTTTCTGTTGTTTTGTTATATTTATTTATTTATTAATTTTTTGCGTTTTATCTATGGTTTGTTGTAACTTCCTGTAAAATTGAATTTTGTCCCCGGATTCCTCCCCCTCCCCCATGGAATAAAACTAGTATTAAAAACAACGGTGAGTGTCGGCAATTAATCAAATAGAATAATAATGATGGATAGAATCATGGAAAATCAATACGAAACGAGTCAACAAAGTCAAACAAGACTGAATGAAAACATTGGAACAAACTATTATATGCTACCAATTAATTCATTTGAAATGGGATTGAAACAGACGTAACCGCAATAGCGAATGGATTGCTTGATAACGTGAGTCTTTAAACCTATCCCATTGCGCTAATTAGAGATCCGCGTTAGTTCTATTTGCTCTTCAGAAATATAAACTTAGTAAAATAATAACGGTTTGTCATGTCGAAGACCGCGTGAGAAGTTTAAAGGAAATTATATTGATATTTTCCACCGGGATTTGTGTAAATCGAATGATCTTCAATGCTTTTGGAAAAGAATTTGTCCGATTGAAAAGGTTCTTGGGAAAATCCTTTGCGATTAGAGAATTGAGGGGATTTTACAGTACAGCCTACACTGATATATAACCAATTACGGAGCACGTAAAAGAAGGACCGACCAAGGACGCAGGTCCCTGGTGATAGGCCTACTCTAATACATACTAACTACTAATCAACCTAATGCTTGTAAAACGAAATTGCATGCTATAAATGTTAGAGATTGTAAAGCGCATTGAGACAATAGGTGAAATGAGCTATAAAGCACCTTAGTTCACTTCATCATTTTCTTCTCGTTTATATCCGTCAATTTATTTCTTTTTTTATGTCTTACTCATTTTTTCAATCTTTCATTTGCGCATTATTAAAGTCATATATTTTAGAGCTATTTTTTTAACTATTATATTTTATGCTTTGAGTAGAGTTTTTTCACATATTCAGCATTCATTGTGATTCTCAGTCTTCAAGATTTTTAGCTATTTATTCATCCCTTTGCTTATACATTTTTTCAAACATTCATTTTCTCATTTCATGTTGTATTTGTTTGTTTCTTTGCAAATTGTTTACTTTAGTCCAGCTATGAGCCTCAATCGTATCATGATTAGATGATAGCGATTGCAAAGGATCATGGGAAACTCATCACAACTGCGGCATGGAGTCCAGCCTTTTCCACTTGAAAAAATCATACTAAGTCTAGAGCCATGGCCGATTTCAAACATTTCGTTGCGCTCTTTGTGTTATTAGAACATCACAACATTGAAAAATCGCACAACCCGCATTCTAGTGGTGGCCTTTAATCGAGTTCCAAGCTTCACTTTGCATTCCTGACCGTCGATTCAAAATGGCCGAAATGCATTCAAATAAACAAACCTACCACTTTTAATTTAGCGAGTCAAAGTGATCCTCCTTTCTGTTTTCTTTCAGAAAGTGAACTCTTTGCTACTTTTCAAACTTCATGATGTTTGAAAAGTAGTAATTAAAGGCCTACCATGGCTCCAAACTTTGTCGAATTTGTTGCTGTTTGCAGTTCGTCCTATAGATGCACCAAACTGTTGACTTTTTTGGACAATCTGAGCCCTTATTATCATCAAACAGCAGTGGCTTTCATCCAGAAACGTCACGCGCGTGCAAGCGTCAACGGGCTTCCTGTGCAGTTGTTCGAATCACAACATCACAAAGCGCTAGAAAATCACTTTGTCAAGATTTTTTTAGCAACAACATGTTGGCTTTTTACGCACAAACAAATGGTGCTGCAGTCACTGCAAGGCATTGATTTGTAGGTCTTTGGACAAACGTCAAAATTGACAAAGATGCAGAGCTACTTTCTTGCTTGAATACAAAATAGTATTCTGAAGAAGAAACGTTTTAACCTATTCCAAACTAAAATGGGTTTTTCCAAAATAGGACATTTTCAGTGAAATATTGGATAATTTGACGGGAAAATACACAAATTTGTGAAAAATTAACATTTTTCACTTAAAATTAAAAAATATTGTGAAAATTGAGTATATTTGTATGCAAGAAAAAACAAATTTGTGAAAAATCAACATTTTTCACTTAAATTTTAAAAATATTGTGAAAATTGAGTATATTTGTATGCAAGGAAAAACAAATTTGTCAAAAATCAACATTTGTCACTTCACATATTTGTACCATTTACTTTCAAGTCGGTGAAAGACATACAAAATTCTCTAGCTTTTATTTGATATGCAGAAATTCTGCATCATCTGAGAATGCAGAAATTCTGCATCATCCGACCATGCAGAAAATCTGCATCATCCGACCATGCAGAAATTCTGCATCATCTGACTATGCAGAAATTCTGCAAGCTCTGACAACATTGAAATTGAATTACATATTTTACACACAACAAAATCTTTTATCCAAAATGAGCTATCATAATTATAAATTGCTAACAGAATCAGTTGTTATGTTTATAATTACATGTTCATAGATGTGTAATTTTTTCTAGTCATAACCAAATTAGTGCTATTTACTAAAAATTGTGACAACTCTTGCACACATTTAATGCTCCAATTCCAGTTGATCAGTCGATTGGTATAATTAATATAATACATATTAATTGCCTAAGTTTAGTTATTTATTACAACCGGTAGTGCTATCACACAAAGTTTCTCTTGACAATTAAAGGATTCAATATTCATTTATTTGCCAATAATGTAAATTACAATAATTTCAGATGTTTACAAACAAACTATCCCTTGTATACTGAAAAGTTGTAATAATATCTAACATTATTTGCATGAGTATTTTTGATTGTCTAAAAATAACAATAATACCATTGTCAAACAATTAGGCAGCTACTGTCTTTGAAGTTGTGGACCTGAAAAACAATTCAAGTTGACTGCTTAGTTATGTTCCGCTCTACTAACTATGGTTATAACATAGATAATAATAAACATAAAAAAGTAAAGTGCACTCACTAAAATTGTGCAAGATAAATATTACTAACTAGTGGTATTTTATGCAAATTATATTGCTTTACTTTGTTTAATTAGTGCTATTTAGTTATAAATAGTGACAACTTTTGCACACTTTTATTAAGTGCACTCTATTCATTCAAGCTGAATCACTTTAAAAGTGAAATTTCTAATTTCAAAAAAATAACCAACAACAACAACTTATGTAATGGTTCATCGATTGGCGAACTTCTAGGGAAACAGACGTCTTTCAGACTCTCCAGTCAGTTTAAAAAATCGAAATATCAGTGCACACCATATAAACAGACTTACTAATCATCATATGAACTCATTAAGAGGACAATATTCTTGATTTCGAATCAAACTTATGATCCTAACACAACAATAAACTAAACATCAAACTAACTTACCTCAAACGACGGTCTTTTGCATGAATTATACTCTCAAAGCACTTCACTCATCCTTAGATATCCCTATACAAGTATTTTCAATAATATGCTTCTAGTTCAGAAGTATTTTACATGAAAAAAATAGTCCTTTTTATGTAGATTTGTTATCGCCACACTAGCTTAGTCGACCGCCAAAAATTCGTTTGGTCACATGGCAAGGCCTCTCTTCATTGGTCGTACAAGACACGTGATGGATGTTTCGTGTGTTGACATTCCATGACCCATTGTGCAACTAACGGATTTCACGTAGACACGAGTTGCTCCTTGGCTTTCTCTTCGTAAAACAGCGTTCATTCGGAGGTATTATACAGAAAGTATCGTACTTAAGAAGTGTAAAAGGATCTAGTGGAAAATTCTTCCATTGACGAGGTAAGTTTGACGTGTATTTGATTATTATGAATAATCAATTGAAATGTTTCGAACGTCCATGTTGACATTATAAATAAATCATATGATATGATATCAAAATTGATTGATTTATCGGAGAAAACATGAAATATTGTTGTCCAAATGACATGAAAAAAGCTCTTCTATTACTTATTGTTAGGTTGTGAGTATTTAAATATTGTTGCGGCTGATCGATTAGTCAAAAAGCAAATCAAATGATATTTGAGAGAAGCTTATAATTGACAGCTTTCTTGTTTTCCTGCTAACGGAGCCGCTCTCGTGTTTTCTCCTCTGTCATGTGCTTTTTTCATTGGAAAGAGACTCTGCTAGCAGGAAAGTCAGTTGTCTCAAAACTATTTCTATTCTGAAATACTCGCTATATTTTTTTAACTTTACCCACATTGTAATAATCCTCTATAAACTCATTGATAAAGTATTATCTTATAATTTCATCTAATTATGTATTCTGTAATCTTAGAGGGCGTACACTAAAAGTATGCAACATAAATACCACTAAATAGTGTTATTTTGTGATAATTCGCTTGTTCAATTAGTGCTATTTAACACTAAATAGTGACAACTGTTGCACACATTTAGTGTTTGCAATATAAGAGCGAAATAAACTTGAAACTTTAATATTAAACATTGAATTGCTGTTTTTGTCGTATCTAAATCTTAAATGTTATTTTTGTCAATAGGTCTACTTCTAAGGCATATACCATCATCATTCAAGTCAGCTCAGAATAGAAGAATCTACTTTTAAGGCCGGTACACACTAGGCGACAAGTCGCAGCGACTTGTCCACTCGACATGTCGCAGCGACAATTTCCTCCCGTGTGTACTAAAGGCCGGTACACACTAGGCGACAAGTCGCAGCGACTTGTCGTCACGACATGTCGCCTCAGTGTGCTTTGGTTCAATATTTGTCGCCAATACATCTGATTTTGTCGCTGCGACAATTTCCGCCAAAAATAACTAGTACACACTGGGGGAAATTGTCGCTACGACCTCTCGCGGGAACAAGTCGCTGCGACTTGTCCCCGCAACATGTCGCAGCGACAATTTCCTCCCCTGTGTACTAACATTTTTTGGCGAAAATTGTTGTCGCCGCAACAGAATTTTGTTGCTGCGACTTGCTGCATGAAATCCACCCGGTTGGGATTGCTGAACCAGTGCACACTGAGGCGACATGTCGCGGAGACAAGTCGCTGCGACTTGTCGCCTAGTGTGTGCCGGCCTTAACATTTATTGGCGAAAATTGTTGTCGCCGCGACAGAATTTTGTTGCTGCGACTTGCCAAATGAAATTCAACCGGTTGGAATTGCTGAACCAGTCCACACTGAGGCGACATGTCGCGGGGACAAGTCGCAGCGACTTGTTCCCGCGATAGGTTGTAGCGACAATTTCCCCCCGTGTGTACTAGGTATTTTTGGCGAAAATTGTCGCAGCGACAAAATCAGATGTGTTGGCGACAAATATTGAACCAATGCACACTGAGGCGACATGTCGTGACGACAAGTCGCTGCGACTTGTCGCCTAGTGTGTACCGGCCTTTAGGTTTTAAATTCATACACTGACTATCTTGGTTCCAGGTGCTTTCTTTTCGTATTTGATTATTTGTTTATTTTGTCTTCATGATATTTCATAGCAAAACCACTACAAGAAAACCTCTGGAAACAAGATTTTACTGCTTTAATTTTTTTTTAAAAAAACCTTTGAAGACATAACTAATTGCCGTAATTCATTATGATGTCACATCAGAACAATCCTCAACAATCGATTGTTTACACTCAAAGGATCATGGTCGTCGGATAGGGCTCACATCAAATTCACCAAAGTGTGTGAATAGTATCAAGCACATATAACCACAAACTATACCTGAAAACCAGGTCACTTTAGATGAAACTGTTTTGCTAGTTGCAAATTTTGTTGAATTTTCTATTGAATTTGGAGATTCCATCCCCAAGTAAACAAGCAATGACGTCATAGTGAATTAGGGCAATTGCAAAAATGCTCTGAAATTTTGTCTTTAAATGTATCTCTCTTTTTCTAAATCAGTAGAGCTCAATTGTTAAAATTTCTATTACCATGTTCAAATAACGTTTGTTTATGTCTGAAAACCATACGTTTTCGGGTCTTTTTACAAAACAGTCAATGCAGAATTTCTGCATGCTATGTCTCGTTAAAAAACGTGAGATTTCAGTGAAAACAGTCAATGCAGAATTTCTGCATCTTATGTCTCGTTGAAAAAACGTGAGATTTCAATGAAAACAGTCAATGCAGAATTTCTGCATGCTATGTCTCGTTAAAAAACGTGAGATTTCACTGAAAACAGTCAATGCAGAATTTCTGCATGTTATGTCTCGTTAAAAACTTGAGCTTTCACTGAAAACAGTCAATGCAGAATTTCTGCATGTTATGTCTCTAAAAAACGTGAGAATTCACTGAAAACAGTCAATGCAGAATTTCTTCATAAAATTTCTTGTCAAAAATCGTACATTTTCACGAAATAAATAAATCTGCAGCGAAGTATAGCTGATTTTATACAAAAATTGTAAAAGTTGTAGAATTTCTGCTACTTTTATCGAAAAAATTAAAAATTTAGTGAAATAATTAAAAAATGAGAGGACTAATTTTTGCATTCCGTGATATTTAGTCTTTCTTTTTTTTTTATTTTTTATTTTTTTTTTATTGACAATATAACAAAATACAGTTTACACTAGAAGTTACATTTTTTACGTATATATTTACAATTCATTACAGATATACGAAGTTAATTTTATTCGAGACTTAAAAAGTTCCATTTTTGTAAATGAAATGTTAACTTATTTTTTCGTGTGGCTATTTTTTTTTCTATTTTTTCAAGGGCTAAAAGGCTATTGATAAACATACGAAGGGTTGGCGTTCTCCCTTGTCCTCTAAATTTGTACAGTAAAATTTTATATTCAATAAGCAATTGATTGATAATAACATTGTTACTTTGTAAACTAACCCCGAGTAACGTGCTTTCAAGACAATGATCAGGTAATTCCAAGTTTTTTGCATAACACCAGTTTTTTATATCAATATAGAGATTTTTTGAACAAATACATTCCACAAATAAATGATCTATCGTTTCAGCAGAGGTGTGGCAATATGAACATTGTGGAGATTCAATCAATTTAAAACGATGCAAATCTCTATTGAGATAAAGAATGTTATTGAGGATTTTATACTGAAAACACCTTGTATAGCTGTCTATTGTTGTCGTGTAAATTCTCGTATAAACTTCTTCCCAATTTATCGTGAAATTATCTATTCTTCTTTCAATATTTGCCTTAGCACTTGGCTCCTTAATTCTTTTACGAATAATTAAATCGTAAATATCTCTTGTAGATAATTTTTTACTTTTTTTCTTTTCTTCTATATTTTCATCGAAATGCTGATGACTAGCTTCTTCTAGAATACTTCTCCAATGCAATGGTATCGATTTTTTTAAGCTAAGCCAGTAAAAATAAAAATTCTGATTCAAACCCTTTTTGTGGACTTCCTCCCATTCGAAATTGTAACCCTTTGTACATAGGTCCTTAATAAAAAATATTCCTTTATCCGCAAACTGCTTAAAATAACAGGCAGAATTACCTGCTAGAATATGCTTATTGTTCCAAAGCGGCTGCCATAAGACATCTATAACGTCAGTTATACTATCTTGTTTTGCATAGTCAGCCCAGCACGACAATACTTCATTATAAAAAGGGTGCAGGTTCCGTGGAATTTTTCTTTGATCGAAATTCACGCCAATAGCCTTCGTTCCGCCAATACTAATCAATTCATACTGTGGTATTATTTTCCAGATTTTATTTTCTTTGCTTAACAGAGAAATAGCCCACTTAACTCTATTTGCTTGTATGCAGCTTTCAAAATCAGGTAGTCTAATTCCGCCTTCATCATAGCCTGCTATAAGGGTTTCATACTTTATTTTAGGTTTTCTACCATTCCACAGAAAATCAATAATAGCTGTCTTGATAATTTGATAGGTCCGCTTTGGGACTACTATTTTACCGTATACATACATGAGTTGGGAAAGAGCTAAATATCTTACTACTTGAACTTTACCAAACAATGTCAGATTTCGAGTTTTCCACAGGTTCAAAACTGATTTAAACTTTTCCAAAGGTTCAATGAGATTCTTAGTATTGTAAAAATCAATGTTGTAGGAAAAATAAATTCCTAAAATTTTGATGCCGTCTTTGTAGAGATTAACCCACTTCACGTCTTCCAAAATAGTTTGTTTTTTTACCTTTTTGCCAATCCAACACGCCTCAGATTTAGATTTATTTAATTTTAGCGACGAAAATCTATAAAAACAATCAAAAACTTTTAGAGCCTCACGCAGGGCGTTGACATCTTTTAAGAAAAGTGTTGTATCATCAGCAAATAAAGCAATTTTAAAATGGGCGTTGCTTAGCTTGATACCGTTTATTTTGTCATTACGTCTAATCATAACAGCTAATATCTCAATAGCCAAGATAAACAAATAGGGTGAGATTGGATCTCCTTGTTTCGTACCTTTTTGAACCTTGAAGAAATCAGTCGCTGCTCCATTATTTAAAACGCATGCCTTATTTTCGGAAAATAACAATCTTATCCAATTAACAAAATTTATTCCAAAGCCAAACGTTTTTAGAACTTCAATAATAAAACATCTATTTACACTGTCAAAAGCTTTTTCAAAGTCGGCAGCAAAGACAATGTGCTCGAGGTTTTTACTTTTTGTATAGTGCATTATATCATCTATTAACCTTATTGGTTCTTCTATGTTCCTCCCCTTAACAAAAGCGAACTGTTCTTGATCAATCAATTTTGGCAAAATATATATTAAACGATTACTTAAAGCCTTGCTACATATCTTAACATCCACATTTATTAAACTGATTGGTCGCCAATTGTGTAGATATCTATTATCCTTATTAGTTTTCTCTATAAGAGTTATTACTGTTTGCTTTTGTGTTTCTGTCATAGACCCGCAATCCAAATTAGCATTGAGGCAATCAACCAGTTCTTTTCCTAGCTCTTCCCAAAAAGCGAGATAAAATTCCTTTGTTAGCCCATCATTGCCAGGGGTTTTTGATGATCCCATTTCCTTAAGAGCCTTAAGGCACTCATCAGCCGTCAAATACCCTTCACAATAATTTTTTTCCTCTTCACTTAACTTTGCTGCCGCGATATCCTTTAAAAAGTTGTAACACTTCTCTTCGGATACCTGCTGATCTCCAATCTTATACAAGTTACCATAGAACCTTTCGATTTCATTTAAAATCATTTTTTGGTCAGTTATTGCTTCGCCATCATTTTTCACTATCTTTCTCACATATGTTTTGTTTTTTCTTTGCTTCTCAAGCGTTAAAAAGTATTTATTATTTTTTTCTCCATATTCTGTCCAATTTGCTTTTGATCTAGTGATTAGACCTTCAGTAATATAATTACTTTTTTCTTCTAAATCCGCCCTAACTCGGCTGTGTTCCTCGAGCAATTCCTTATCGCTTTCCCACATCTTCGATAATTCAATTTCTTTTAATTTTAATTCTAATTCCTGATATTCATTGCGAAACGTTTTGGCTTTCGTTTTAGAAAACCGAATAGTAGTTTTTCGGATTTCATATTTTAGTAATTCCCAACGTAGTCGTGGGCTCACAGTCCTGTCGCTCTCAAAATTTCTTTGTGATTCTTTGATAAGTTCTCTAACCTTTTCCACATAAGTGTTGTCATGGAGCAGTGAATTATTGAATTTCCAAAAAGATGGACCTTTATTTACATCTTTCAAAAGCTGAATATTTAAACAAATTGCTGAATGATCGGTTGAAGGTGCTGCAATGATTTCAGTGTTTTCGACAAAAGACTGTAACTCATCCGAAACGAAAAAGTAATCAAGTCTGCGCAACAAATGATTATTTTTTTGACTTTTTTTACCCTGTGCTATACCTTTCCATGTGTATCTTTTTGTACAAGGATTTCTAATTCTCCAAATATCGCACAAATTCATTTCTGTCAAAAGTTCCTTGATTATTTGTATAGTTTTCACTTTTAAAGTTGGATTTCCGCCAAAGGCTTCTAGCTTCAAATCAAAGGTTATATTAAAGTCCCCGCCCCAAATAACAAACGTATCTAGCGGAATTTCAAGCTCATTTACTTTAAGAAAAATTTCATTGACGGTTTCAACTTGACTATTTTCATCGTTAGGGGAATATGTGTTGATTAATAAGAAGTGGGTGTCTTGTATTATGCAAAGGACAATAATAAACCTCCCATTATTATCCGCTATCTTTTCTATTATCTTATATTCAAGTTGGTTTCCAAAAAGAATTGCCGCGCCTCTACTGTTCGAAGACCCATGAGAAAACAACAATTCACCTCTCGTGCCGTTGGACCAATTAACTTCAACATTCTCTGTGGAATGTGTTTCTTGCAAAAAGGAAACTCCTTTGTTACCACCGTGACTATTAAGCCAATGAAATATTTTACGACTTTTCTTATATTCCCGTAATCCCCTTACATTGAGTGAAAGCACGTTGAAATTATCACGTACCGAACAAGAAAGCATAACTATTGAAAGCTATGAATAAAATAAATTGTATAACGTCAATAACCTTTACAATACCTAACAAAATTGTATTGATAAGATACAAAAAAGAAACTCGAACAAACAAACAAAAAATTCTTATTTTTATATGGGAATTATTTTGGAAAATTATGGTGAAATAACTCAGTTCTAGTAATAAACAAACAAACATGCAACATAAAATATACGTACAAAAAACAAAACAAGTTCTGGGGTCTACCAGATAACGACACAAAAAGAAAAATGCTAGTAATATATTAAATACAACAAGCATAAGAGCATAAGAGCTCCGTGAGTCTAACGGAAAAGTTCTCTTCTACCGAAAGAGAGAAAAAGAAACTGAAATACTATTATAATATATTGTACTGTTCACGGAGGATAACCGGCTGAAAAAGTGCTTGGAAAATACTGTTTCCCTTCGATAAACAGTTTGTCAGGTTGAGACTTGCTAAAGGCAGCTTTTTTACCTTGTTTCCTTGCGACTTTAAGAGCGCTCATTAGCTGTTTTCTTCGATCCAAGATTGGCTTAGGAAAATCTTGATATATAGCAAAGCGCTTTCCTTTAAGATTTTTGGCCGACCTCAACACTCTTTCACAATCCGTGTAACGTAAAAACCTTGCAATAATAGTCCTGGGAGAACCCTTTCCATTTCTATGAACTCTTTGGAATTCGATATCTTTAGCGGTATCCAACCCTACTTCACTCTCAAGAAATCCAATCAACACATCCTTGGTATTTTCCTTCTCGTCTTCACGGATTCCCACAAACTTTAAATTCTCTCTTCTAGAATACGCTTCGGCGTATAGGATATTTTGCTTAATAGTTTCCAAATCGTCCATGAGTTCCTTGTTTGAGTCATACTGGTCGTCCTCGGTGCGAGTCCTCCACTCTTTGAGTTCCTCTACGTCTAGATTCATATTATTCAGACCTTCATCTATTTGGATATATTTTGCCTTTAAGTCGGCAACATCTTTGTCTAGCTTAAAAATTTTATTTTCTACAGCCTGGATACTCGACGTCAGTTTATCAATTTTCTGTTCGATAGGGCCCAACTTGTCTAATTTATCGGTAATACATTGCAACTTTGAGGCAACATCGGCCGCCATGTTTAACGCTTGAAATACTTCGTCTTCAGTCTCGTCCTGATTTTTCGACTTTTTTACTTCTGGAGACAAGCCAGTTGAACTTCTTGTACCAGTTGAAGTAGAAGACTTCTTTTTTGACCTTTTTTTTCTCTTTCCGGTACTCATAAAGAATAATTTTTAATCTTACTCACGGAGCTCGAAATAGTCAACCTACTCCATTGACGTTCAGCACATCAATCCGATATTTAGTCTTATTCAACAGCACTTTAGTAACATTTTTCAGAATTCATTGAAATTTGGCATATTCTGGCGAGATTTTGTGGCGTTCCGACAAATACGTGGAATTTTCGATCATGCCATTTTCGATAACATTCCGCGAGAAACGGTAAATTTTCACAGAAAAATGGTAAATTTGGTGAAATTATCTCAATTTTTTCGAAAAAAACATCACATTTTCAGTGAAAAATGCTAGATTCTCGCGAGTTTTTCCAAATAGGAAAAAAAAACCATTTTAGTTTGGAATAGGTTTTTTGCGCGAAAACAATGCCCGGGTGGCGTTTTTGTTGCTCTAGGTAAGTATTTTGTAGGTTTTTTTGAGTCTGTGTGTATGTTTTTCAATCTCAAGTATTTTTTTGTAGAACTTTCTATGTAAGTCACACATTTTTGTTGAAAACGTCGACTTGAATAGAAATTTTATAAGTACGATTTGCGCCAAATCAAACACGGGTTTATTTTGACTGTAACGTTTAATGCTTTTTCATATTGGAAATAGTTGAAAATTTCCAAACTCAAAATGAGTTTAACGTGTCTTTCACTTTGAAAAAACAAAAAAAAAAAAAAAAAAAAAAAACAACAACAACAACAACAACAATAATAATAAACCAACACACCAAAAAAAAGCCGTCTGGATGATTTGATCCGACTCGGAACAAAACTATGGAACTTAGGTTTGGTCGTGCTAGCACATTGTGCCATCGATGTAGGCGTGGATTTGCATTAACATAGCACCCTAATTCCTTTGGGATATGTACTACATTGACTACAGATTTTAGACTTGCTGATGTGGACAGTTGCCCAATTGGCCAAGGGGTTAGTCGTGCATAGTCTAGGGGCTGATTAACTTCTCCCTCGGTGGCGCTGGTTGGAACACCTGTCGGGATAGCGTGGATGAGGCCGAAATCTTCATCCGTAACGTAAGTCGATTCGCTGCTCCAGCATCTTTGATAGTCTCGGAGGAATCGTCCCATTGTTTTGACAATTAAAATAAATAAATGAGTGGTTGAGAGTTCGATCCCCACGTTAAGCATCTGTTTTTTGGTTCTTCTTATTTTTTGTAAATTTCATTTTTCTTTCTGTAATTTGTTTCTCCTTTTAATATTTTCTTCTTTTCTCTTTCTGTTGTTTTGTTATATTTATTTATTTATTAATTTTTTGCGTTTTATCTATGGTTTGTTGTAACTTCCTGTAAAATTGAATTTTGTCCCCGGATTCCTCCCCCTCCCCCATGGAATAAAACTAGTATAAAAACAACGGTGAGTGTCGGCAATTAATCAAATAGAATAATAATGATGGATAGAATCATGGAAAATCAATACGAAACGAGTCAACAAAGTCAAACAAGACTGAATGAAAACATTGGAACAAACTATTATATGCTACCAATTAATTCATTTGAAATGTGATTGAAACAGACGTAACCGCAATAGCGAATGGATTGCTTGATAACGTGAGTCTTTAAACCTATCCCATTGCGCTAATTAGAGATCCGCGTTAGTTCTATTTGCTCTTCAGAAATATAAACTTAGTAAAATAATAACGGTTTGTCATGTCGAAGACCGCGTGAGAAGTTTAAAGGAAATTTTATTGATATTTTCCACCGGGATTTGTGTAAATCGAATGATCTTCAATGCTTTTGGAAAAGAATTTGTCCGATTGAAAAGGTTCTTGGGAAAATCCTTTGCGATTAGAGAATTGAGGGGATTTTACAATACAGCCTACACTGATATATAACCAATTACGGAGCACGTAAAAGAAGGACCGACCAAGGACGCAGGTCCCTGGTGATAGGCCTACTCTAATACATACTAACTACTAATCAACCTAATGCTTGTAAAACGGAATTGCATGCTATAAATGTTAGAGATTGTAAAGCGCATTGAGACAATAGGTGAAATGAGCTATAAAGCACCTTAGTTCACTTCATGATTTTCTTCTCGTTTATATCCGTCAATTTATTTCTTTTTTTATTTCTTACTCATTTTTTCAATCTTTCATTTGCGCATTATTAAAGTCATATATTTTAGAGCTATTTTTTTAACTATTATTTTTTATGCTTTGAGTAGAGTTTTTTCACATATTCAGCATTCATTGTGATTCTCAGTCTTCAAGATTTTTAGCTATTTATTCATCCCTTTGCTTATACATTTTTTCAAACATTCATTTTCTCATTTCATGTTGTATTTGTTTGTTTCTTTGCAAATTGTTTACTTTAGTCCAGCTATGAGCCTCAATCGTATCATGATTAGATGATAGCGATTGCAAAGGATCATGGGAAACTCATAACAACTGCGGCATGGAGTCCAGCCTTTTCCACTTGAAAAAATCATACTAAGTCTAGAGCCATGGCCGATTTCAAACAATTCGTTGCGCTCTTTGTGTTATTAGAACATCACAACATTGAAAAATCGCACAACCCGCATTCTAGTGGTGGCCTTTAATCGAGTTCCAAGCTTCACTTTGCATTCCTGACCGTCGAATCAAAATGGCCGAAATGCATTCAAATAAACAAACCTACCACTTTTAATTTAGCGAGTCAAAGTGATCCTCCCTTCTGTTTTCTTTCAGAAAGTGAACTCTTTGCTACTTTTCAAACTTCATGATGTTTGAAAAGTAGTAATTAAAGGCCTACCATGGCTCCAACTTTTGTCGAATTTGTTGCCGTTTGCAGTTCGTCCTATAGATGCACCAAACTGTTGATTTTTTTGGACAATCTGAGCCCTTATTATCATCAAACAGCAGTGGCTTTCATCCAGAAACGTCACGCGCGTGCAAGCGTCAACGGGCTTCCTGTGCAGTTGTTCGAATCACAACATCACAAAGCGCTAGAAAATCACTTTGTCAAGATTTTTTTAGCAACAACATGTTGGCTTTTTACGCACAAACAAATGGTGCTGCAGTCACTGCAAGGCATTGATTTGTAGGTCTTTGGACAAACGTCAAAATTGACAAAGATGCAGAGCTACTTTCTTGCTTGAATACAAAATAGTATTCTGAAGAAGAAACGTTTTGCGCGAAAACAATGCCCGGGTGGCGTTTTTGTTGCTCTAGGTAAGTATTTTGTAGGTTTTTTTGAGTCTGTGTGTATGTTTTTCAATCTCAAGTATTTTTTTGTAGAACTTTCTATGTAAGTCACACATTTTTGTTGAAAACGTCGACTTGAATAGAAATTTTATAAGTACGATTTGCGCCAAATCAAACACGGGTTTATTTTGACTGTAACGTTTAATGCTTTTTCATATTGGAAATAGTTGAAAATTTCCAAACTCAAAATGAGTTTAACGTGTCTTTCACTTTGGAAAAAAAAAGCAAAAAAAAAAAAAAAACAACAACAACAACAACAAAACTCAACAACAACAACAATAATAATAAACCAACACACCAAAAAAGGCCGTCTGGATGATTTGATCCGACTCGGAACAAAACTATGGAACTTAGGTTTGGTCGTGCTAGCACATTGTGCCATCGATGTAGGCGTGGATTTGCATTAACATAGCACCCTAATTCCTTTGGGATATGTACTACATTGACTACAGATTTTAGACTTGCTGATGTGGACAGTTGCCCAATTGGCCAAGGGGTTAGTCGTACATAGTCTAGGGGCTGATTAACTTCTCCCTCGGTGGCGCTGGTTGGAACACCTGTCGGGATAGCGTGGATGAGGCCGAAATCTTCATCCGTAACGTAAGTCGATTCGCTGCTCCAGCATCTTTGATAGTCTCGGAGGAATCGTCCCATTGTTTTGACAATTAAAATAAATAAATGAGTGGTTGAGAGTTCGATCCCCACGTTAAGCATCTGTTTTTTGGTTCTTCTTATTTTTTGTAAATTTCATTTTTCTTTCTGTAATTTGTTTCTCCTTTTAATATTTTCTTCCTTTCTCTTTCTGTTGTTTTGTTATATTTATTTATTTATTAATTTTTTGCGTTTTATCTATGGTTTGTTGTAACTTCCTGTAAAATTGAATTTTGTCCCCGAATTCCTCCCCCTCCCCCATGGAATAAAACTAGTATTAAAAACAACGGTGAGTGTCGGGAATTAATCATATAGAATAATAATGATGGATAGAATCATGGAAAATCAATACGAAACGAGTCAACAAAGTCAAACAAGACTGAATGAAAACATTGGAACAAACTATTATATGCTACCAATTAATTCATTTGAAATGGGATTGAAACAGACGTAACCGCAATAGCGAATGGATTGCTTGATAACGTGAGTCTTTAAACCTATCCCATTGCGCTAATTAGAGATCCGCGTTAGTTCTATTTGCTCTTCAGAAATATAAATTTAGTAAAATAATAACGGTTTGTCATGTCGAAGACCGCGTGAGAAGTTTAAAGGAAATTTTATTGATATTTTCCACCGGGATTTGTGTAAATCGAATGATCTTCAATGCTTTTGGAAAAGAATTTGTCCGATTGAAAAGGTTCTTGGGAAAATCCTTTGCGATTAGAGAATTGAGGGGATTTTACAATACAGCCTACACTGATATATAACCAATTACGGAGCACGTAAAAGAAGGACCGACCAAGGACGCAGGTCCCTGGTGATAGGCCTACTCTAATACATACTAACTACTAATCAACCTAATGCTTGTAAAACGGAATTGCATGCTATAAATGTTAGAGATTGTAAAGCGCATTGAGACAATAGGTGAAATGAGCTATAAAGCACCTTAGTTCACTTCATGATTTTCTTCTCGTTTATATCCGTCAATTTATTTCTTTTTTTATTTCTTACTCATTTTTTCAATCTTTCATTTGCGCATTATTAAAGTCATATATTTTAGAGCTATTTTTTTAACTATTATTTTTTATGCTTTGACTAGACTTTTTTCACATAATCAGCATTCATTGTGATTCTCAGTCTTCAAGATTTTTAGCTATTTATTCATCCCTTTGCTTATACATTTTTTCAAACATTCATTTTCTCATTTCATGTTGTATTTGTTTTTCTTTGCAAATTGTTTACTTTAGTCCAGCTATGAGCCTCAATCGTATCATGATTAGATGATAGCGATTGCAAAGGATCATGGGAAACTCATAACAACTGCGGCATGGAGTCCAGCCTTTTCCACTTGAAAAAATCATACTAAGTCTAGAGCCATGGCCGGTTTCAAACAATTCGTTGCGCTCTTTGTGTTATTAGAACATCACAACATTGAAAAATCGCACAACCCGCATTCTAGTGGTGGCCTTTAATCGAGTTCCAAGCTTCACTTTGCATTCCTGACCGTCGAATCAAAATGGCCGAAATGCATTCAAATAAACAAACCTACCACTTTTAATTTAGCGAGGCAAAGTGATCCTCCCTTCTGTTTTCTTTCAGAAAGTGAACTCTTTGCTACTTTTCAAACTTCATGATGTTTGAAAAGTAGTAATTAAAGGCCTACCATGGCTCCAAACTTTGTCGAATTTGTTGCTGTTTGCAGTTCGTCCTATAGATGCACCAAACTGTTGACTTTTTTGGACAATCTGAGCCCTTATTATCATCAAACAGCAGTGGCTTTCATCCAGAAACGTCACGCGCGTGCAAGCGTCAACGGGCTTCCTGTGCAGTTGTTCGAATCACAACATCACAAAGCGCTAGAAAATCACTTTGTCAAGATTTTTTTAGCGACAACATGTTGTCTTTTTACGCACAAACAAATGGTGCTGCAGTCACTGCAAGGCATTGATTTGTAGGTCTTTGGACAAACGTCAAAATTGACAAAGATGCAGAGCTACTTTCTTGCTTGAATACAAAATAGTATTCTAAAGAAGAAACGTTTTGCGCGAAAACAATGCCCGGGTGGCGTTTTTGTTGCTCTAGGTAAGTATTTTCTAGGTTTTCTTGAGTCTGTGTGTATGTTTTTCAATCTCAAGTAGTTTTTTGTAGAACTTTCTATGTAAGTCACACATTTTTGTTGAAAACGTCGACTTGAATAGAAATTTTATAAGTACGATTTGCGCCAAATCAAACACGGGTTTATTTTGACTGTAACGTTTAATGCTTTTTCATATTGGAAATAGTTGAAAATTTCCAAACTCAAAATCAGTTTAACGTGTCTTTCACTTTGGAAAAAAAAAACAAAAAAAAAACAACAACAACAACAACAAAACTCAACAACAACAACAATAATAATAAACAAACACAACAAAAAAGGCCGTCTGGATGATTTGATCCGACTCGGAACAAAACTATGGAACTTAGGTTTGGTCATGCTAGCACATTGTGCCATCGATGTAGGCGTGGATTTGCATTAACATAGCACCCTAATTCCTTTGGGATATGTACTACATTGACTACAGATTTTAGACTTGCTGATGTGGACAGTTGCCCAATTGGCCAAGGGGTTAGTCGTACATAATCTAGGGGCTGATTAACTTCTCCCTCGGTGGCGCTGGTTGGAACACCTGTCGGGATAGCGTGGATGAGGCCGAAATCTTCATCCGTAACGTAAGTCGATTCGCTGCTCCAGCATCTTTGATAGTCTCGGAGGAATCGTCCCATTGTTTTGACAATTAAAATAAATAAATGAGTGGTTGAGAGTTCGATCCCCACGTTAAGCAACTGTTTTTTGGTTCTTCTTATTTTTTCTAAATTTCATTTTTCTTTCTCTAATTTGTTTCTCCTTTTAATATTTTCTTCCTTTCTATTTCTGTTGTTTTGTTATATTTATTTATTTATTAATTTTTTGCGTTTTATCTATGGTTTGTTGTAACTTCCTGTAAAATTGAATTTTGTCCCCGGATTCCTCCCCCTCCCCCATGGAATAAAACTAGTATTAAAAACAACGGTGAGTGTCGGGAATTAATCATATAGAATAATAATGATGGATAGAATCATGGAAAATCAATACGAAACGAGTCAACAAAGTCAAACAAGACTGAATGAAAACATTGGAACAAACTATTATATGCTACCAATTAATTCATTTGAAATGGGATTGAAACAGACGTAACCGCAATAGCGAATGGATTGCTTGATAACGTGAGTCTTTAAACCTATCCCATTGCGCTAATTAGAGATCCGCGTTAGTTCTATTTGCTCTTCAGAAATATAAATTTAGTAAAATAATAACGGTTTGTCATGTCGAAGACCGCGTGAGAAGTTTAAAGGAAATTTTATTGATATTTTCCACCGGGATTTGTGTAAATCGAATGATCTTCAATGCTTTTGGAAAAGAATTTGTCCGATTGAAAAGGTTCTTGGGAAAATCCTTTGCGATTAGAGAATTGAGGGGATTTTACAATACAGCCTACACTGATATATAACCAATTACGGAGCACGTAAAAGAAGGACCGACCAAGGACGCAGGTCCCTGGTGATAGGCCTACTCTAATACATACTAACTACTAATCAACCTAATGCTTGTAAAACGGAATTGCATGCTATAAATGTTAGAGATTGTAAAGCGCATTGAGACAATAGGTGAAATGAGCTATAAAGCACCTTAGTTCACTTCATGATTTTCTTCTCGTTTATATCCGTCAATTTATTTCTTTTTTTATTTCTTACTCATTTTTTCAATCTTTCATTTGCGCATTATTAAAGTCATATATTTTAGAGCTATTTTTTTAACTATTATTTTTTATGCTTTGACTAGACTTTTTTCACATAATCAGCATTCATTGTGATTCTCAGTCTTCAAGATTTTTAGCTATTTATTCATCCCTTTGCTTATACATTTTTTCAAACATTCATTTTCTTATTTCATGTTGTATTTGTTTGTTTCTTTGCAAATTGTTTACTTTAGTCCAGCTATGAGCCTCAATCGTATCATGATTAGATGATAGCGATTGCAAAGGATCATGGGAAACTCATAACAACTGCGGCATGGAGTCCAGCCTTTTCCACTTGAAAAAATCATACTAAGTCTAGAGCCATGGCCGATTTCAAACAATTCGTTGCGCTCTTTGTGTTATTAGAACATCACAACATTGAAAAATCGCACAACCCGCATTCTAGTGGTGGCCTTTAATCGAGTTCCAAGCTTCACTTTGCATTCCTGACCGTCGAATCAAAATGGCCGAAATGCATTCAAATAAACAAACCTACCACTTTTAATTTAGCGAGGCAAAGTGATCCTCCCTTCTGTTTTCTTTCAGAAAGTGAACTCTTTGCTACTTTTCAAACTTCATGATGTTTGAAAAGTAGTAATTAAAGGCCTACCATGGCTCCAAACTTTGTCGAATTTGTTGCTGTTTGCAGTTCGTCCTATAGATGCACCAAACTGTTGACTTTTTTGGACAATCTGAGCCCTTATTATCATCAAACAGCAGTGGCTTTCATCCAGAAACGTCACGCGCGTGCAAGCGTCAACGGGCTTCCTGTGCAGTTGTTCGAATCACAACATCACAAAGCGCTAGAAAATCACTTTGTCAAGATTTTTTTAGCGACAACATGTTGTCTTTTTACGCACAAACAAATGGTGCTGCAGTCACTGCAAGGCATTGATTTGTAGGTCTTTGGACAAACGTCAAAATTGACAAAGATGCAGAGCTACTTTCTTGCTTGAATACAAAATAGTATTCTAAAGAAGAAACGTTTTGCGCGAAAACAATGCCCGGGTGGCGTTTTTGTTGCTCTAGGTAAGTATTTTGTAGGTTTTCTTGAGTCTGTGTGTATGTTTTTCAATCTCAAGTAGTTTTTTGTAGAACTTTCTATGTAAGTCACACATTTTTGTTGAAAACGTCGACTTGAATAGAAATTTTATAAGTACGATTTGCGCCAAATCAAACACGGGTTTATTTTGACTGTAACGTTTAATGCTTTTTCATATTGGAAATAGTTGAAAATTTCCAAACTCAAAATCAGTTTAACGTGTCTTTCACTTTGGAAAAAAAAACAAAAAAAAAACAACAACAACAACAACAAAACTCAACAACAACAACAATAATAATAAACCAACACACCAAAAAAGGCCGTCTGGATGATTTGATCCGACTCGGAACAAAACTATGGAACTTAGGTTTGGTCGTGCTAGCACATTGTGCCATCGATGTAGGCGTGGATTTGCATTAACATAGCACCCTAATTCCTTTGGGATATGTACTACATTGACTACAGATTTTAGACTTGCTGATGTGGACAGTTGCCCAATTGGCCAAGGGGTTAGTCGTACATAGTCTAGGGGCTGATTAACTTCTCCCTCGGTGGCGCTGGTTGGAACACCTGTCGGGATAGCGTGGATGAGGCCGAAATCTTCATCCGTAACGTAAGTCGATTCGCTGCTCCAGCATCTTTGATAGTCTCGGAGGAATCGTCCCATTGTTTTGACAATTAAAATGAATAAATGAGTGGTTGAGAGTTCGATCCCCACGTTAAGCAACTGTTTTTTGGTTCTTCTTTTTTTTTCTAAATTTCATTTTTCTTTCTCTAATTTGTTTCTCCTTTTAATATTTTCTTCCTTTCTATTTCTGTTGTTTTGTTATATTTATTTATTTATTAATTTTTTGCGTTTTATCTATGGTTTGTTGTAACTTCCTGTAAAATTGAATTTTGTCCCCGGATTCCTCCCCCTCCCCCATGGAATAAAACTAGTATTAAAAACAACGGTGAGTGTCGGGAATTAATCATATAGAATAATAATGATGGATAGAATCATGGAAAATCAATACGAAACGAGTCAACAAAGTCAAACAAGACTGAATGAAAACATTGGAACAAACTATTATATGCTACCAATTAATTCATTTGAAATGGGATTGAAACAGACGTAACCGCAATAGCGAATGGATTGCTTGATAACGTGAGTCTTTAAACCTATCCCATTGCGCTAATTAGAGATCCGCGTTAGTTCTATTTGCTCTTCAGAAATATAAACTTAGTAAAATAATAACGGTTTGTCATGTCGAAGACCGCGTGAGAAGTTTAAAGGAAATTTTATTGATATTTTCCACCGGGATTTGTGTAAATCGAATGATCTTCAATGCTTTTGGAAAAGAATTTGTCCGATTGAAAAGGTTCTTGGGAAAATCCTTTGCGATTAGAGAATTGAGGGGATTTTACAGTACAGCCTACACTGATATATAACCAATTACGGAGCACGTAAAAGAAGGACCGACCAAGGACGCAGGTCCCTGGTGATAGGCCTACTCTAATACATACTAACTACTAATCAACCTAATGCTTGTAAAACGGAATTGCATGCTATAAATGTTAGAGATTGTAAAGCGCATTGAGACAATAGGTGAAATGAGCTATAAAGCACCTTAGTTCACTTCATCATTTTCTTCTCGTTTATATCCGTCAATTTATTTCTTTTTTTATTTCTTACTCATTTTTTCAATCTTTCATTTGCGCATTATTAAAGTCATATATTTTAGAGCTATTTTTTTAACTATTATTTTTTATGCTTTGACTAGACTTTTTTCACATAATCAGCATTCATTGTGATTCTCAGTCTTCAAGATTTTTAGCTATTTATTCATCCCTTTGCTTATACATTTTTTCAAACATTCATTTTCTCATTTCATGTTGTATTTGTTTGTTTCTTTGCAAATTGTTTACTTTAGTCCAGCTATGAGCCTCAATCGTATCATGATTAGATGATAGCGATTGCAAAGGATCATGGGAAACTCATAACAACTGCGGCATGGAGTCCAGCCTTTTCCACTTGAAAAAATCATACTAAGTCTAGAGCCATGGCCGATTTCAAACAATTCGTTGCGCTCTTTGTGTTATTAGAACATCACAACATTGAAAAATCGCACAACCCGCATTCTAGTGGTGGCCTTTAATCGAGTTCCAAGCTTCACTTTGCATTCCTGACCGTCGAATCAAAATGGCCGAAATGCATTCAAATAAACAAACCTACCACTTTTAATTTAGCGAGGCAAAGTGATCCTCCCTTCTGTTTTCTTTCAGAAAGTGAACTCTTTGCTACTTTTCAAACTTCATGATGTTTGAAAAGTAGTAATTAAAGGCCTACCATGGCTCCAAACTTTGTCGAATTTGTTGCTGTTTGCAGTTCGTCCTATAGATGCACCAAACTGTTGACTTTTTTGGACAATCTGAGCCCTTATTATCATCAAACAGCAGTGGCTTTCATCCAGAAACGTCACGCGCGTGCAAGCGTCAACGGGCTTCCTGTGCAGTTGTTCGAATCACAACATCACAAAGCGCTAGAAAATCACTTTGTCAAGATTTTTTTAGCGACAACATGTTGTCTTTTTACGCACAAACAAATGGTGCTGCAGTCACTGCAAGGCATTGATTTGTAGGTCTTTGGACAAACGTCAAAATTGACAAAGATGCAGAGCTACTTTCTTGCTTGAATACAAAATAGTATTCTAAAGAAGAAACGTTTTGCGCGAAAACAATGCCCGGGTGGCGTTTTTGTTGCTCTAGGTAAGTATTTTGTAGGTTTTCTTGAGTCTGTGTGTATGTTTTTCAATCTCAAGTAGTTTTTTGTAGAACTTTCTATGTAAGTCACACATTTTTGTTGAAAACGTCGACTTGAATAGAAATTTTATAAGTACGATTTGCGCCAAATCAAACACGGGTTTATTTTGACTGTAACGTTTAATGCTTTTTCATATTGGAAATAGTTGAAAATTTCCAAACTCAAAATCAGTTTAACGTGTCTTTCACTTTGGAAAAAAAAAACAAAAAAAAAACAACAACAACAACAACAAAACTCAACAACAACAACAATAATAATAAACCAACACACCAAAAAAGGCCGTCTGGATGATTTGATCCGACTCGGAACAAAACTATGGAACTTAGGTTTGGTCGTGCTAGCACATTGTGCCATCGATGTAGGCGTGGATTTGCATTAACATAGCACCCTAATTCCTTTGGGATATGTACTACATTGACTACAGATTTTAGACTTGCTGATGTGGACAGTTGCCCAATTGGCCAAGGGGTTAGTCGTACATAGTCTAGGGGCTGATTAACTTCTCCCTCGGTGGCGCTGGTTGGAACACCTGTCGGGATAGCGTGGATGAGGCCGAAATCTTCATCCTTAACGTAAGTCGATTCGCTGCTCCAGCATCTTTGATAGTCTCGGAGGAATCGTCCCATTGTTTTGACAATTAAAATGAATAAATGAGTGGTTGAGAGTTCGATCCCCACGTTAAGCAACTGTTTTTTGGTTCTTCTTTTTTTTTCTAAATTTCATTTTTCTTTCTCTAATTTGTTTCTCCTTTTAATATTTTCTTCCTTTCTATTTCTGTTGTTTTGTTATATTTATTTATTTATTAATTTTTTGCGTTTTATCTATGGTTTGTTGTAACTTCCTGTAAAATTGAATTTTGTCCCCGGATTCCTCCCCCTCCCCCATGGAATAAAACTAGTATTAAAAACAACGGTGAGTGTCGGGAATTAATCATATAGAATAATAATGATGGATAGAATCATGGAAAATCAATACGAAACGAGTCAACAAAGTCAAACAAGACTGAATGAAAACATTGGAACAAACTATTATATGCTACCAATTAATTCATTTGAAATGGGATTGAAACAGACGTAACCGCAATAGCGAATGGATTGCTTGATAACGTGAGTCTTTAAACCTATCCCATTGCGCTAATTAGAGATCCGCGCTAGTTCTATTTGCTCTTCAGAAATATAAATTTAGTAAAATAATAACGGTTTGTCATGTCGAAGACCGCGTGAGAAGTTTAAAGGAAATTGTATTGATATTTTCCACCGGGATTTGTGTAAATCGAATGATCTTCAATGCTTTTGGAAAAGAATTTGTCCGATTGAAAAGGTTCTTGGGAAAATCCTTTGCGATTAGAGAATTGAGGGGATTTTACAATACAGCCTACACTGATATATAACCAATTACGGAGCACGTAAAAGAAGGACCGACCAAGGACGCAGGTCCCTGGTGATAGGCCTACTCTAATACATACTAACTACTAATCAACCTAATGCTTGTAAAACGGAATTGCATGCTATAAATGTTAGAGATTGTAAAGCGCATTGAGACAATAGGTGAAATGAGCTATAAAGCACCTTAGTTCACTTCATGATTTTCTTCTCGTTTATATCCGTCAATTTATTTCTTTTTTTATTTCTTACTCATTTTTTCAATCTTTCATTTGCGCATTATTAAAGTCATATATTTTAGAGCTATTTTTTTAACTATTATTTTTTATGCTTTGACTAGACTTTTTTCACATAATCAGCATTCATTGTGATTCTCAGTCTTCAAGATTTTTAGCTATTTATTCATCCCTTTGCTTATACATTTTTTCAAACATTCATTTTCTCATTTCATGTTGTATTTGTTTGTTTCTTTGCAAATTGTTTACTTTAGTCCAGCTATGAGCCTCAATCGTATCATGATTAGATGATAGCGATTGCAAAGGATCATGGGAAACTCATAACAACTGCGGCATGGAGTCCAGCCTTTTCCACTTGAAAAAATCATACTAAGTCTAGAGCCATGGCCGATTTCAAACAATTCGTTGCGCTCTTTGTGTTATTAGAACATCACAACATTGAAAAATCGCACAACCCGCATTCTAGTGGTGGCCTTTAATCGAGTTCCAAGCTTCACTTTGCATTCCTGACCGTCGAATCAAAATGGCCGAAATGCATTCAAATAAACAAACCTACCACTTTCAATTTAGCGAGGCAAAGTGATCCTCCCTTCTGTTTTCTTTCAGAAAGTGAACTCTTTGCTACTTTTCAAACTTCATGATGTTTGAAAAGTAGTAATTACAGGCCTACCATGGCTCCAAACTTTGTCGAATTTGTTGCTGTTTGCAGTTCGTTCTATAGATGCACCAAACTGTTGACTTTTTTGGACAATCTGAGCCCTTATTATCATCAAACAGCAGTGGCTTTCATCCAGAAACGTCACGCGCGTGCAAGCGTCAACGGGCTTCCTGTGCAGTTGTTCGAATCACAACATCACAAAGCGCTAGAAAATCACTTTGTCAAGATTTTTTTAGCGACAACATGTTGTCTTTTTACGCACAAACAAATGGTGCTGCAGTCACTGCAAGGCATTGATTTGTAGGTCTTTGGACAAACGTCAAAATTGACAAAGATGCAGAGCTACTTTCTTGCTTGAATACAAAATAGTATTCTAAAGAAGAAACGTTTTGCGCGAAAACAATGCCCGGGTGGCGTTTTTGTTGCTCTAGGTAAGTATTTTGTAGGTTTTCTTGAGTCTGTGTGTATGTTTTTCAATCTCAAGTAGTTTTTTGTAGAACTTTCTATGTAAGTCACACATTTTTGTTGAAAACGTCGACTTGAATAGAAATTTTATAAGTACGATTTGCGCCAAATCAAACACGGGTTTATTTTGACTGTAACGTTTAATGCTTTTTCATATTGGAAATAGTTGAAAATTTCCAAACTCAAAATCAGTTTAACGTGTCTTTCACTTTGGAAAAAAAAAAACAAAAAAAAACAACAACAACAACAACAAAACTCAACAACAACAACAATAATAATAAACCAACACACCAAAAAAGGCCGTCTGGATGATTTGATCCGACTCGGAACAAAACTATGGAACTTAGGTTTGGTCGTGCTAGCACATTGTGCCATCGATGTAGGCGTGGATTTGCATTAACATAGCACCCTAATTCCTTTGGGATATGTACTACATTGACTACAGATTTTAGACTTGCTGATGTGGACAGTTGCCCAATTGGCCAAGGGGTTAGTCGTACATAGTCTAGGGGCTGATTAACTTCTCCCTCGGTGGCGCTGGTTGGAACACCTGTCGGGATAGCGTGGATGAGGCCGAAATCTTCATCCGTAACGTAAGTCGATTCGCTGCTCCAGCATCTTTGATAGTCTCGGAGGAATCGTCCCATTGTTTTGACAATTAAAATGAATAAATGAGTGGTTGAGAGTTCGATCCCCACGTTAAGCAACTGTTTTTTGGTTCTTCTTTTTTTTTCTAAATTTCATTTTTCTTTCTCTAATTTGTTTCTCCTTTTAATATTTTCTTCCTTTCTATTTCTGTTGTTTTGTTATATTTATTTATTTATTAATTTTTTGCGTTTTATCTATGGTTTGTTGTAACTTCCTGTAAAATTGAATTTTGTCCCCGGATTCCTCCCCCTCCCCCATGGAATAAAACTAGTATTAAAAACAACGGTGAGTGTCGGGAATTAATCATATAGAATAATAATGATGGATAGAATCATGGAAAATCAATACGAAACGAGTCAACAAAGTCAAACAAGACTGAATGAAAACATTGGAACAAACTATTATATGCTACCAATTAATTCATTTGAAATGGGATTGAAACAGACGTAACCGCAATAGCGAATGGATTGCTTGATAACGTGAGTCTTTAAACCTATCCCATTGCGCTAATTAGAGATCCGCGTTAGTTCTATTTGCTCTTCAGAAATATAAATTTAGTAAAATAATAACGGTTTGTCATGTCGAAGACCGCGTGAGAAGTTTAAAGGAAATTGTATTGATATTTTCCACCGGGATTTGTGTAAATCGAATGATCTTCAATGCTTTTGGAAAAGAATTTGTCCGATTGAAAAGGTTCTTGGGAAAATCCTTTGCGATTAGAGAATTGAGGGGATTTTACAATACAGCCTACACTGATATATAACCAATTACGGAGCACGTAAAAGAAGGACCGACCAAGGACGCAGGTCCCTGGTGATAGGCCTACTCTAATACATACTAACTACTAATCAACCTAATGCTTGTAAAACGGAATTGCATGCTATAAATGTTAGAGATTGTAAAGCGCATTGAGACAATAGGTGAAATGAGCTATAAAGCACCTTAGTTCACTTCATGATTTTCTTCTCGTTTATATCCGTCAATTTATTTCTTTTTTTATTTCTTACTCATTTTTTCAATCTTTCATTTGCGCATTATTAAAGTCATATATTTTAGAGCTATTTTTTTAACTATTATTTTTTATGCTTTGACTAGACTTTTTTCACATAATCAGCATTCATTGTGATTCTCAGTCTTCAAGATTTTTAGCTATTTATTCATCCCTTTGCCATTTTCTCATTTCATGTTGTATTTGTTTGTTTCTTTGCAAATTGTTTACTTTAGTCCAGCTATGAGCCTCAATCGTATCATGATTAGATGATAGCGATTGCAAAGGATCATGGGAAACTCATCACAACTGCGGCATGGAGTCCAGCCTTTTCCACTTGAAAAAATCATACTAAGTCTAGAGCCATGGCCGATTTCAAACAATTCGTTGCGCTCTTTGTTTTATTAGAACATCACAACATTGAAAAATCGCACAACCCGCATTCTAGTGGTGGCCTTTAATCGAGTTCCAAGCTTCACTTTGCATTCCTGACCGTCGAATCAAAATGGCCGAAATGCATTCAAATAAACAAACCTACCACTTTTAATTTAGCGAGGCAAAGTGATCCTCCCTTCTGTTTTCTTTCAGAAAGTGAACTCTTTGCTACTTTTCAAACTTCATGATGTTTGAAAAGTAGTAATTAAAGGCCTACCATGGCTCCAAACTTTGTCGAATTTGTTGCTGTTTGCAGTTCGTCCTATAGATGCACCAAACTGTTGACTTTTTTGGACAATCTGAGCCCTTATTATCATCAAACAGCAGTGGCTTTCTTCCAGAAACGTCACGCGCGTGCAAGCGTCAACGGGCTTCCTGTGCAGTTGTTCGAATCACAACATCACAAAGCGCTAGAAAATCACTTTGTCAAGATTTTTTTAGCAACAACATGTTGGCTTTTTACGCACAAACAAATGGTGCTGCAGTCACTGCAAGGCATTGATTTGTAGGTCTTTGGACAAACGTCAAAATTGACAAAGATGCAGAGCTACTTTCTTGCTTGAATACAAAATAGTATTCTGAAGAAGAAACGTTTTGCGCGAAAACAATGCCCGGGTGGCGTTTTTGTTGCTCTAGGTAAGTATTTTGTAGTTTTTTTTGAGTCTGTGTGTATGTTTTTCAATCTCAAGTATTTTTTTGTAGAACTTTCTATGTAAGTCACACATTTTTGTTGAAAACGTCGACTTGAATAGAAATTTTATAAGTACGATTTGCGCCAAATCAAACACGGGTTTATTTTGACTGTAACGTTTAATGCTTTTTCATATTGGAAATAGTTGAAAATTTCCAAACTCAAAATGAGTTTAACGTGTCTTTCACTTTGAAAAAAAAAACAAAAAAAAAAAAATACAACAACAACAACAACAATAATAATAAACCAACACACCAAAAAAAGCCGTCTGGATGATTTGATCCGACTCGGAACAAAACTATGGAACTTAGGTTTGGTCGTGCTAGCACATTGTGCCATCGATGTAGGCGTGGATTTGCATTAACATAGCACCCTAATTCCTTTGGGATATGTACTACATTGACTACAGATTTTAGACTTGCTGATGTGGACAGTTGCCCAATTGGCCAAGGGGTTAGTCGTACATAGTCTAGGGGCTGATTAACTTCTCCCTCGGTGGCGCTGGTTGGAACACCTGTCGGGATAGCGTGGATGAGGCCGAAATCTTCATCCGTAACGTAAGTCGACTCGCTGCTCCAGCATCTTTGATAGTCTCGGAGGAATCGTCCCATTGTTTTGACAATTAAAATAAATAAATGAGTGGTTGAGAGTTCGATCCCCACGTTAAGCATCTGTTTTTTGGTTCTTCTTATTTTTTCTAAATTTCATTTTTCTTTCTCTAATTTGTTTCTCCTTTTAATATTTTCTTCCTTTCTCTTTCTGTTGTTTTGTTATATTAATTTATTTATTAATTTTTTGCGTTTTATCTATGGTTTGTTGTAACTTCCTGTAAAATTGAATTTTGTCCCCGGATTCCTCCCCCTCCCCCATGGAATAAAACTAGTATTAAAAACAACGGTGAGTGTCGGCAATTAATCAAATAGAATAATAATGATGGATAGAATCATGGAAAATCAATACGAAACGAGTCAACAAAGTCAAACAAGACTGAATGAAAACAATGGAACAAACTATTATATGCTACCAATTAATTCATTTGAAATGGGATTGAAACAGACGTAACCGCAATAGCGAATGGATTGCTTGATAACGTGAGTCTTTAAACCTATCCCATTGCGCTAATTAGAGATCCGCGTTAGTTCTATTTGCTCTTCAGAAATATAAACTTAGTAAAATAATAACGGTTTGTCATGTCGAAGACCGCGTGAGAAGTTTAAAGGAAATTTTATTGATATTTTCCACCGGGATTTGTGTAAATCGAATGATCTTCAATGCTTTTGGAAAAGAATTTGTCCGATTGAAAAGGTTCTTGGGAAAATCCTTTGCGATTAGAGAATTGAGGGGATTTTACAGTACAGCCTACACTGATATATAACCAATTACGGAGCACGTAAAAGAAGGACCGACCAAGGACGCAGGTCCCTGGTGATAGGCCTACTCTAATACATACTAACTACTAATCAACCTAATGCTTGTAAAACGGCATTGCATTCTATAATTGTTAGAGATTGTAAAGCGCATTGAGACAATAGGTGAAATGAGCTATAAAGCACCTTAGTTCACTTCATCATTTTCTTCTCGTTTATATCCGTCAATTTCTTTCTTTTTTTATTTCTTACTCATTTTTTCAATCTTTCATTTGCGCATTATTAAAGTCATATATTTTAGAGCTATTATTTTAACTATTATTTTTAATGCTTTGAGTAGAGTTTTTTCACATATTCAGCATTCATTGTGATTCTCAGTCTTCAAGATTTTTAGCTATTTATTCATCCCTTTGCTTATACATTTTTTCAAACATTCATTTTCTCATTTCATGTTGTATTTGTTTGTTTCTTTGCAAATTGTTTACTTTAGTCCAGCTATGAGCCTCAATCGTATCATGATTAGATGATAGCGATTGCAAAGGATCATGGGAAACTCATCACAACTGCGGCATGGAGTCCAGCCTTTTGCACTTGAAAAAATCATACTAAGTCTAGAGCCATGGCCGATTTCAAACAATTCGTTGCGCTCTTTGTTTTATTAGAACATCACAACATTGAAAAATCGCACAACCCGCATTCTAGTGGTGGCCTTTAATCGAGTTCCAAGCTTCACTTTGCATTCCTGACCGTCGAATCAAAATGGCCGAAATGCATTCAAATAAACAAACCTACCACTTTTAATTTAGCGAGGCAAAGTGATCCTCTCTTCTGTTTTCTTTCAGAAAGTGAACTCTTTGCTACTTTTCAAACTTCATGATGTTTGAAAAGTAGTAATTAAAGGCCTACCATGGCTCCAAACTTTGTCGAATTTGTTGCTGTTTGCAGTTCGTCCTATAGATGCACCAAACTGTTGACTTTTTTGGACAATCTGAGCCCTTATTATCATCAAACAGCAGTGGCTTTCATCCAGAAACGTCACGCGCGTGCAAGCGTCAACGGGCTTCCTGTGCAGTTGTTCGAATCACAACATCACAAAGCGCTAGAAAATCACTTTGTCAAGATTTTTTTAGCAACAACATGTTGGCTTTTTACGCACAAACAAATGGTGCTGCAGTCACTGCAAGGCATTGATTTGTAGGTCTTTGGACAAACGTCAAAATTGACAAAGATGCAGAGCTACTTTCTTGCTTGAATACAAAATAGTATTCTGAAGAAGAAACGTTTTGCGCGAAAACAATGCCCGGGTGGCGTTTTTGTTGCTCTAGGTAAGTATTTTGTAGTTTTTTTTGAGTCTGTGTGTATGTTTTTCAATCTCAAGTATTTTTTTGTAGAACTTTCTATGTAAGTCACACATTTTTGTTGAAAACGTCGACTTGAATAGAAATTTTATAAGTACGATTTGCGCCAAATCAAACACGGGTTTATTTTGACTGTAACGTTTAATGCTTTTTCATATTGGAAATAGTTGAAAATTTCCAAACTCAAAATGAGTTTAACGTGTCTTTCACTTTGGAAAAAAAAAAACAAAAAAAAAACAACAACAACAATAATAATAAACCAACACACCAAAAAAAGCCGTCTGGATGATTTGATCCGACTCGGAACAAAACTATGGAACTTAGGTTTGGTCGTGCTAGCACATTGTGCCATCGATGTAGGCGTGGATTTGCATTAACATAGCACCCTAATTCCTTTGGGATATGTACTACATTGACTACAGATTTTAGACTTGCTGATGTGGACAGTTGCCCAATTGGCCAATGGGTTAGTCGTACATAGTCTAGGGGCTGATTAACTTCTCCCTCGGTGGCGCTGGTTGGAACACCTGTCGGGATAGCGTGGATGAGGCCGAAATCTTCATCCGTAACGTAAGTCGATTCGCTGCTCCAGCATCTTTGATAGTCTCGGAGGAATCGTCCCATTGTTTTGACAATTAAAATAAATAAATGAGTGGTTGAGAGTTCGATCCCCACGTTAAGCATCTGTTTTTTGGTTCTTCTTTTTTTTTCTAAATTTCATTTTTCTTTCTCTAATTTGTTTCTCCTTTGAATATTTTCTTCCTTTCTCTTTCTGTTGTTTTGTTATATTTATTTATTTATTAATTTTTTGCGTTTTATCTATGGTTTGTTGTAACTTCCTGTAAAATTGAATTTTGTCCCCGGATTCCTCCCCCTCCCCCATGGAATAAAACTAGTATTAAAAACAACGGTGAGTGTCGGCAATTAATCAAATAGAATAATAATGATGGATAGAATCATGGAAAATCAATACGAAACGAGTCAACAAAGTCAAACAAGACTGAATGAAAACATTGGAACAAACTATTATATGCTACCAATTAATTCATTTGAAATGGGATTGAAACAGACGTAACCGCAATAGCGAATGGATTGCTTGATAACGTGAGTCTTTAAACCTATCCCATTGCGCTAATTAGAGATCCGCGTTAGTTCTATTTGCTCTTCAGAAATATAAACTTAGTAAAATAATAACGGTTTGTCATGTCGAAGACCGCGTGAGAAGTTTAAAGGAAATTTTATTGATATTTTCCACCGGGATTTGTGTAAATCGAATGATCTTCAATGCTTTTGGAAAAGAATTTGTCCGATTGAAAAGGTTCTTGGGAAAATCCTTTGCGATTAGAGAATTGAGGGGATTTTACAATACAGCCTGCACTGATATATAACCAATTACGGAGCACGTAAAAGAAGGACCGACCAAGGACGCAGGTCCCTGGTGGTAGGCCTACTCTAATACATACTAACTACTAATCAACCTAATGCTTGTAAAACGGAATTGCATGCTATAAATGTTAGAGATTGTAAAGCGCATTGAGACAATAGGTGAAATGAGCTATAAAGCACCTTAGTTCACTTCATCATTTTCTTCTTGTTTATATCCGTCTATTTATTTCTTTTTTTATTTCTTACTCATTTTTTCAATCTTTCATTTGCGCATTATTAAAGTCATATATTTTAGAGCTATTTTTTTAACTATTATTTTTAATGCTTTGAGTAGAGTTTTTTCACATATTCAGCATTCATTGTGATTCTCAGTCTTCAAGATTTTTAGCTATTTATTCATCCCTTTGCTTATACATTTTTTCAAACATTCATTTTCTCATTTCATGTTGTATTTGTTTGTTTCTTTGCAAATTGTTTACTTTAGTCCAGCTATGAGCCTCAATCGTATCATGATTAGATGATATCGATTGCAAAGGATCATGGGAAACTCATCACAACTGCGGCATGGAGTCCAGCCTTTTCCACTTGAAAAAATCATACTAAGTCTAGAGCCATGGCCGATTTCAAACAATTCGTTGCGCTCTTTGTGTTATTAGAACATCACAACATTGAAAAATTGCACAACCCGCATTCTAGTGGTGGCCTTTAATCGAGTTCCAAGCTTCACTTTGCATTCCTGACCGTCGAATCAAAATGGCCGAAATGCATTCAAATAAACAAACCTACCACTTTTAATTTAGCGAGGCAAAGTGATCCTCCCTTCTGTTTTCTTTCAGAAAGTGAACTCTTTGCTACTTTTCAAACTTCATGATGTTTGAAAAGTAGTAATTAAAGGCCTACCATGGCTCCAAACTTTGTCGAATTTGTTGCTGTTTGCAGTTCGTCCTATAGATGCACCAAACTGTTGACTTTTTTGGACAATCTGAGCCCTTATTATCATCAAACAGCAGTGGCTTTCATCCAGAAATGTCACGCGCGTGCAAGCGTGAACGGGCTTCCTGTGCAGTTGTTCGAATCACAACATCACAAAGCGCTAGAAAATCACTTTGTCAAGATTTTTTTAGCAACAACATGTTGGCTTTTTACGCACAAACAAATGGTGCTGCAGTCACTGCAAGGCATTGATTTGTAGGTCTTTGGACAAACGTCAAAATTGACAAAGATGCAGAGCTACTTTCTTGCTTGAATACAAAATAGTATTCTGAAGAAGAAACGTTTTAACCTATTCCAAACTAAAATGGGTTTTTCCAAAATAGGACATTTTCAGTGAAATATTGGATAATTTGACGGAAAAATACACAAATTTGTGAAAAATTAACATTTTTCACTTAAAATTTAAAAATATTGTGAAAATTGAGTATATTTGTATGCAAGAAAAAACAAATTTGTGAAAAATCAACATTTTTCACTTAAATTTTAAAAATATTGTGAAAATTGAGTATATTTGTATGCAAGAAAAAACAAATTTGTCAAAAATCAACATTTTTCACTTCACATATTTGTACCATTTACTTTCAAGTCGGTGAAAGACATACAAAATTCTCTAGCTTTTATTTGATATGCAGAAATTCTGCATCATCTGAGAATGCAGAAATTCTGCATCATCCGACCATGCAGAAAATCTGCATCATCCGACTATGCAGAAATTCTGCATCATCTGACTACGCAGAAATTCTGCAAGCTCTGACAACATTGAAATTGAATTACATATTTTACACACAACAAAATCTTTTATCCAAAATGAGCTATCATAATTATAAATTGCTAACAGATTCAGTTGTTATGTTTATAATTACATGTTCATAGATGTGTAATTTTTTCTAGTCATAACCAAATTAGTGCTATTTACTAAAAATTGTGACAACTCTTGCACACATTTAATGCTCCAATTCCAGTTCATCAGTCGATTGGTATAATTAATATAATACATATTAATTGCCTAAGTTTAGTTATTTATTACAACCGATAGTGCTATCACACAAAGTTTCTCTTGACAATTAAAGGATTCAATATTCATTTATTTGCCAATAATGTAAATTACAATAATTTCAGATGTTTACAAACAAACTATCCCTTGTATACTGAAAAGTTGTAATAATATCTAACATTATTTGCATGAGTATTTTTGATTGTCTAAAAATAACAATAATACCATTGTCAAACAATTAGGCAGCTACTGTCTTTGAAGTTGTGGACCTGAAAAACAATTCAAGTTGACTGCTTAGTTATGTTCCGCTCTACTAACTATGGTTATAACATAGATAATAATAAACATAAAAAAGTAAAGTGCACGCACTAAAATTGTGCAAGATAAATATTACTAACTAGTGGTATTTTATGCAAATTATATTGCTTTACTTTGTTTAATTAGTGCTATTTAGTTATAAATAGTGACAACTGTTGCACACTTTTAGTAAGTGCACTCTATTCATTCAAGCTGAATCACTTTAAAAGTGAAATTTCTAATTTCAAAAAAATAACCAACAACAACAACTTATGTAATGGTTCATCGATTGGCGAACTTCTAGGGAAACAGACGTCTTTCAGACTCTCCAGTCAGTTTAAAAAATCGAAATATCAGTGCACACCATATAAACAGACTTACTAATCATCATATGAACTCATTAAGAGGACAATATTCTTGATTTCGAATCAAACTTATGATCCTAACACAACAATAAACTAAACATCAAACTAACTTACCTCAAACGACGGTCTTTTGCATGAATTATACTCTCAAAGCCCTTCACTCATCCTTAGATATCCCTATACAAGTATTTTCAATAATATGCTTCTAGTTCAGAGGTATTTTACATGAAAAAAATAGTCTTTTTTATGTAGATTTGTTATCGCCACACTAGCTTAGTCGACCGCCAAAAATTCGTTTGGTCACATGGCAAGGCCTCTCTTCATTGGTCGTACAAGACACGTGATGGATGTTTCGTGTGTTGACATTCCATGACCCATTGTGCAACTAACGGATTTCACGTAGACACGAGTTGCTCCTTGGCTTTCTCTTCGTAAAACAGCGTTCATTCGGAGGTATTATACAGAAAGTATCGTACTTAAGAAGTGTAAAAGGATCTAGTGGAAAATTCTTCCATTGACGAGGTAAGTTTGACGTGTATTTGATTATTATGAATAATCAATTGAAATGTTTCGAACGTCCATGTTGACATTATAAATAAATCATATGATATGATATCAAAATTGATTGATTTATCGGAGAAAACATGAAATATTGTTGTCCAAATGACATGAAAAAAGCTCTTCTATTACTTATTGTTAGGTTGTGAGTATTTAAATATTGTTGCGGCTGATCGATTAGTCAAAAAGCAAATCAAATGATATTTGAGAGAAGCTTATAATTGACAGCTTTCTTGTTTTCCTGCTAACGGAGCCGCTCTCGAGTTTTCTCCTCTGTCATGTGCTTTTTTCATTGGAAAGAGACTCTGCTAGCAGGAAAGTCAGTTGTCTCAAAACTATTTCTATTCTGAAATACTCGCTATATTTTTTTAACTTTACCCACATTGTAATAATCCTCTATAAACTCATTGATAAAGTATTATCTTATAATTTCATCTAATTATGTATTCTGTAATCTTAGAGGGCGTACAATAAAAGTATGCAACATAAATACCACTAAATAGTGTTATTTTGTGATAATTCGCTTGTTCAATTAGTGCTATTTAACACTAAATAGTGACAACTGTTGCACACATTTAGTGTTTGCAATATAAGAGCGAAATAAACTTGAAACTTTAATATTAAACATTGAATTGCTGTTTTTGTCGTATCTAAATCTTAAATATTATTTTTGTCAATAGGTCTACTTCTAAGGCATATACCATCATCATTCAAGTCAGCTCAGAATAGAAGAATCTACTTTTAAGGCCGGTACACACTAGGCGACAAGTCGCAGCGACTTGTCCACTCGACATGTCGCAGCGACAATTTCCTCCCGTGTGTACTAAAGGCCGGTACACACTAGGCGACAAGTCGCAGCGACTTGTCGTCACGACATGTCGCCTCAGTGTGCATTGGTTCAATATTTGTCGCCAATACATCTGATTTTGTCGCTGCGACAATTTCCGCCAAAAATAACTAGTACACACTGGGGGAAATTGTCGCTACGACCTCTCGCGGGAACAAGTCGCTGCGACTTGTCCTCGCAACATGTCGCAGCGACAATTTCCTCCCGTGTGTACTAACATTTTTTGGCGAAAATTGTTGTCGCCGCAACAGAATTTTGTTGCTGCGACTTGCTGCATGAAATCCACCCGGTTGGGATTGCTGAACCAGTGCACACTGAGGCGACATGTCGCGGAGACAAGTCGCTGCGACTTGTCGCCTAGTGTGTGCCGGCCTTAACATTTATTGGCGAAAATTGTTGTCTCCGCGACAGAATTTTGTTGCTGCGACTTGCCAAATGAAATTCAACCGGTTGGAATTGCTGAACCAGTCCACACTGAGGCGACATGTCGCGGGGACAAGTCGCAGCGACTTGTTCCCGCGATAGGTCGTAGCGACAATTTCCCCCCGTGTGTACTAGGTATTTTTGGCGAAAATTGTCGCAGCGACAAAATCAGATGTGTTGGCGACAAATATTGAACCAATGCACACTGAGGCGACATGTCGTGACGACAAGTCGCTGCGACTTGTCGCCTAGTGTGTACCGGCCTTTAGGTTTTAAATTCATACACTGACTATCTTGGTTCCAGGTGCTTTCTTTTCGTATTTGATTATTTGTTTATTTTGTCTTCATGATATTTCATAGCAAAACCACTACAAGAAAACCTCTGGAAACAAGATTTTACTGCTTTAATTTTTTTTTAAAAAACCTTTGAAGACATAACTAATTGCCGTAATTCATTATGATGTCACATCAGAACAATCCTCAACAATCGATTGTTTACACTCAAAGGATCATGGTCGTCGGATAGGGCTCACATCAAATTCACCAAAGTGTGTGAATAGTATCAAGCACATATAACCACAAACTATACCTGAAAACCAGGTCACTTTAGATGAAACTGTTTTGCTAGTTGCAAATTTTGTTGAATTTTCTATTGAATTTGGAGATTCCATCCCCAAGTAAACAAGCAATGACGTCATAGTGAATTAGGGCAATTGCAAAAATGCTCTGAAATTTTGTCTTTAAATGTATCTCTCTTTTTCTAAATCAGTAGAGCTCAATTGTTAAAATTTCTATTACCATGTTCAAATAACGTTTGTTTATGTCTGAAAACCATACGTTTTCGGGTCTTTTTACAAAACAGTCAATGCAGAATTTCTGCATGCTATGTCTCGTTAAAAAACGTGAGATTTCAGTGAAAACAGTCAATGCAGAATTTCTGCATCTTATGTCTCGTTAAAAAAAACGTGAGATTTCAATGAAAACAGTCAATGCAGAATTTCTGCATGCTATGTCTCGTTAAAAAACGTGAGATTTCACTGAAAACAGTCAATGCAGAATTTCTGCATGTTATGTCTCGTTAAAAACTTGAGCTTTCACTGAAAACAGTCAATGCAGAATTTCTGCATGTTATGTCTCGCTAAAAAACGTGAGAATTCACTGAAAACAGTCAATGCAGAATTTCTGCATGTTATGTCTCGCTAAAAAACGTGAGATTTCACTGAAAATAGTTTATGCAGAATTTCTGCATAAAATTTCTTGTCAAAAATCGTACATTTTCACGAAATAAATAAATCTGCAGCGAAGTATAGCTGATTTTATACAAAAATTGTAAAAGTTGTAGAATTTCTGCTACTTTTATCGAAAAAATTAGAAATTTAGTGAAATAATTAAAAAATGAGAGGACTAATTTTTGCATTCCGTGATATTTAGTCTTTTTTTTTTTTTTTTTTTTATTTTTTTTTTATTGACAATATAACAAAATACAGTTTACACTAGAAGTTACATTTTTTACGTATATATTTACAATTCATTACAGATATACGAAGTTAATTTTATTCGAGACTTAAAAAGTTCCATTTTTGTAAATGAAATGTTAACTTATTTTTTCGTGTGGCTATTTTTCTTTCTATTTTTTCAAGGGCTAAAAGGCTATTGATAAACATACGAAGGGTTGGCGTTCTCCCTTGTCCTCTAAATTTGTACAGTAAAATTTTATATTCAATAAGCAATTGATTGATAATAACATTGTTACTTTGTAAACTAACCCCGAGTAACGTGCTTTCAAGACAATGATCAGGTAATTCCAAGTTTTTTGCATAACACCAGTTTTTTATATCAATATAGAGATTTTTTGAACAAATACATTCCACAAATAAATGATCTATCGTTTCAGCAGAGGTGTGGCAATATGAACATTGTGGAGATTCAATCAATTTAAAACGATGCAAATCTCTATTGAGATAAAGAATGTTATTGAGGATTTTATACTGAAAACACCTTGTATAGCTGTCTATTGTTGTCGTGTAAATTCTCGTATAAACTTCTTCCCAATTTATCGTGAAATTATCTATTCTTCTTTCAATATTTGCCTTAGCACTTGGCTCCTTAATTCTTTTACGAATAATTAAATCGTAAATATCTCTTGTAGATAATTTTTTACTTTTTTTCTTTTCTTCTATATTTTCATCGAAATGCTGATGACTAGCTTCTTCTAGAATACTTCTCCAATGCAATGGTATCGATTTTTTTAAGCTAAGCCAGTAAAAATAAAAATTCTGATTCAAACCCTTTTTGTGGACTTCCTCCCATTCGAAATTGTAACCCTTTGTACATAGGTCCTTAATAAAAAATATTCCTTTATCCGCAAACTGCTTAAAATAACAGGCAGAATTACCTACTAGAATATGCTTATTGTTCCAAAGCGGCTGCCATAAGACATCTATAACGTCAGTTATACTATCTTGGTTTGCATAGTCAGCCCAGCACGACAATACTTCATTATAAAAAGTGTGCAGGTTCCGTGGAATTTTTCTTTGATCGAAATTCACGCCAATAGCCTTCGTTCCGCCAATACTAATCAATTCATACTGTGGTATTATTTTCCAGATTTTATTTTCTTTGCTTAACAGAGAAATAGCCCACTTAACTCTATTTGCTTGTATGCAGCTTTCAAAATCAGGTAGTCTAATTCCGCCTTCATCATAGCCTGCTATAAGGGTTTCATACTTTATTTTAGGTTTTCTACCATTCCACAGAAAATCAATAATAGCTGTCTTGATAATTTGATAGGTCCGCTTTGGGACTACTATTTTACCGTATACATACATGAGTTGGGAAAGAGCTAAAGATCTTACTACTTGAACTTTACCAAACAATGTCAGATTTCGAGTTTTCCACAGGTTCAAAACTGATTTAAACTTTTCCAAAGGTTCAATGAGATTCTTAGTATTGTAAAAATCAATGTTGTAGGAAAAATAAATTCCTAAAATTTTGATGCCGTCTTTGTAGAGATTAACCCACTTCACGTCTTCCAAAATAGTTTGTTTTTTTACCTTTTTGCCAATCCAACACGCCTCAGATTTAGATTTATTTAATTTTAGCGACGAAAATCTATAAAAACAATCAAAAACTTTTAGAGCCTCACGCAGGGCGTTGACATCTTTTAAGAAAAGTGTTGTATCATCAGCAAATAAAGCAATTTTAAAATGGGCGTTGCTTAGCTTGATACCGTTTATTTTGTCATTACGTCTAATCATAACAGCTAATATCTCAATAGCCAAGATAAACAAATAGGGTGAGATTGGATCTCCTTGTTTCGTACCTTTTTGAACCTTGAAGAAATCAGTCGCTGCTCCATTATTTAAAACGCATGCCTTATTTTCGGAAAATAACAATCTTATCCAATTAACAAAATTTATTCCAAAGCCAAACGTTTTTAGAACTTCAATAATAAAACATCTATTTACACTGTCAAAAGCTTTTTCAAAGTCGGCAGCAAAGACAATGTGCTCGAGGTTTTTACTTTTTGTATAGTGCATTATATCATCTATTAACCTTATTGGTTCTTCTATGTTCCTCCCCTTAACAAAAGCGAACTGTTCTTGATCAATCAATTTTGGCAAAATATATATTAAACGATTACTTAAAGCCTTGCTACATATCTTAACATCCACATTTATTAAACTGATTGGTCGCCAATTGTGTAGATATCTATTATCCTTATTAGTTTTCTCTATAAGAGTTATTACTGTTTGCTTTTGTGTTTCTGTCATAGACCCGCAATCCAAATTAGCATTGAGGCAATCAACCAGTTCTTTTCCTAGCTCTTCCCAAAAAGCGAGATAAAATTCCTTTGTTAGCCCATCATTGCCAGGGGTTTTTGATGATCCCATTTCCTTAAGAGCCTTAAGGCACTCATCAGCCGTCAAATACCCTTCACAATAATTTTTTTCCTCTTCACTTAACTTTGCTGCCGCGATATCCTTTAAAAAGTTGTAACACTTCTCTTCGGATACCTGCTGATCTCCAATCTTATACAAGTTACCATAGAACCTTTCGATTTCTTTTAAAATCATTTTTTGGTCAGTTATTGCTTCGCCATCATTTTTCACTATCTTTCTCACATATGTTTTGTTTTTTCTTTGCTTCTCAAGCGTTAAAAAGTATTTATTATTTTTTTCTCCATATTCTGTCCAATTTACTTTTGATCTAGTGATTAGACCTTCAGTAATATAATTACTTTTTTCTTCTAAATCCGCCCTAACTCGGCTGTGTTCCTCGAGCAATTCCTTATCGCTTTCCCACATCTTTGATAATTTAATTTCTTTTAATTTTAATTCTAATTCCTGATATTCATTGCGAAACGTTTTGGCTTTCGTTTTAGAAAACCGAATAGTAGTTTTTCGGATTTCATATTTTAGTAATTCCCAACGTAGTCGTGGGCTCACAGTCCTGTCGCTCTCAAAATTTCTTTGTGATTCTTTGATAAGTTCTCTAACCTTTTCCACATAAGTGTTGTCATGGAGCAGTGAATTATTGAATTTCCAAAAAGATGGACCTTTATTTACATCTTTCAAAAGCTGAATATTTAAACAAATTGCTGAATGATCGGTTGAAGGTGCTGCAATGATTTCAGTGTTTTCGACAAAAGACTGTAACTCATCCGAAACGAAAAAGTAATCAAGTCTGCGCAACAAATGATTATTTTTTTGACTTTTTTTACCCTGTGCTATACCTTTCCATGTGTATCTTTTTGTACAAGGATTTCTAATTCTCCAAATATCGCACAAATTCATTTCTGTCAAAAGTTCCTTGATTATTTGTATAGTTTTCACTTTTAAAGTTGGATTTCCGCCAAAGGCTTCTAGCTTCAAATCAAAGGTTATATTAAAGTCCCCGCCCCAAATAATAAATGTATCTAGCGGAATTTCAAGCTCATTTACTTTAAGAAAAATTTCATTGACGGTTTCAACTTGACTATTTTCATCGTTAGGGGAATATGTGTTGATTAATAAGAAGTGGGTGTCTTGTATTATGCAAAGGACAATAATAAACCTCCCATTATTATCCGCTATCTTTTCTATTATCTTATATTCAAGTTGGTTTCCAAAAAGAATTGCCGCGCCTCTACTGTTCGAAGACCCATGAGAAAACAACAATTCACCTCTCGTGCCGTTGGACCAATTAATTTCAACATTCTCTGTGGAATGTGTTTCTTGCAAAAAGGAAACTCCTTTGTTACCACCGTGACTATTAAGCCAATGAAATATTTTACGCCTTTTCTTATATTCCCGTAATCCCCTTACATTGAGTGAAAGCACGTTGAAATTATCACGTACCGAACAAGAAAGCATAACTATTGAAAGCTATGAATAAAATAAATTGTATAACGTCAATAACCTTTACAATACCTAACAAAATTGTATTGATAAGATACAAAAAAGAAACTCGAACAAACAAACAAAAAATTCTTATTTTTATATGGGAATTATTTTGGAAAATTATGGTGAAATAACTCAGTTCTAGTAATAAACAAACAAAAATGCAACATAAAATATACGTACAAAAAAACAAAACAAGTTCTGGGGTCTACCAGATAACGACACAAAAAGAAAAATGCTAGTAATATATTAAATACAACAAGCATAAGAGCATAAGAGCTCCGTGAGTCTAACGGAAAAGTTCTCTTCTACCGAAAGAGAGAAAAAGAAACTGAAATACTATTATAATATTTTGTACTGTTCACGGAGGATAACCGGCTGAAAAAGTGCTTGGAAAATACTGTTTCCCTTCGATAAACAGTTTGTCAGGTTGAGACTTGCTAAAGGCAGCTTTTTTACCTTGTTTCCTTGCGACTTTAAGAGCGCTCATTAGCTGTTTTCTTCGATCCAAGATTGGCTTAGGAAAATCTTGATATATAGCAAAGCGCTTTCCTTTAAGATTTTTGGCCGACCTCAACACTCTTTCACAATCCGTGTAACGTAAAAACCTTGCAATAATAGTCCTGGGAGAACCCTTTCCATTTCTATGAACTCTTTGGAATTCGATATCTTTAGCGGTATCCAACCCTACACTGTAAAACAGAAAGAGCTGATTTGACCCAAAAAAAAGGGCCAAAACGGTGAGTTAAATATGGTACCATGTGAAAGGGCTAATTTAGCCCCCATTTTTAGGGCTATTTTGGTCCCATGTTTTGGGGTCAAAAAGACTCTAAAAGGGGGCTAAAACAAATCCAGTGTTAGTCTGTTTTGCAAAACAGTGGGGCTGATTTGGAAAATAGCAGGGCTGAATTGTGTTTATAATGGGCTAAAATGACCCTTATTTATGGCAGTTTTAGCCCTTCAAAATGGATCAAAATAATCAAAATGGGGCTGTTTTAGTGATTTCAAAAAACTGAAATGACCCTAATATTATGACTGATCCAGCCCTTATACCTGGGTAAAAATAATCAAATTGGGACTGTTTTAGTGATTTCGAATAACTAAAATGACCCCAAAATTATGACTGATAAAGCCCCTACACTTGGGTCAAAATAATGAAATTGGGACTGTTTTAGTGATTTTGAATAACTGAAATGACCCTAATATTATGACTGATAAAGCCCCTACACTTGGGTCAAAATAATCAAATTGGGACTGTTTTAGTGATTTTGAATAACTGAAATGACCTCAACATTATGACTATTTAAGCCCCTACATCTTGGTACAAATAACAAAAAAAAGTATGCTGTTGCTAGAAAACAGTGATGCTAAATATTATAAGCATAAAAAATCAGAAAACACATTTTTTGCATTCCTTCAATAAATTTTAATATCTTGATGCCACTTCTTCATACAAGTGCACTAAATAATAAATTTTGTGATGTGTTCAATTTTACATGTTTCAAAATAAGTGATGATTTGTGATTGCTAAATATGAACCGCCTCTGTCAGAAGAGAGCTGGCTTAGTAGTCACAAGAAACTGCCATGACAATTTTTTAACATTACTTGAGTAAAGAACTATCAATTCAGTCCTCTGATCCCTCACTTACTGTCTGATGGTTGGAATTAACTAGCAGGTTAACTAGCAGGTACAAAAGTTCCTTTGTAAGTCATCATTTTAAACTTTTTATCTTTAAACATTTTAGCATGTGTATTTTGGTTTTATCTGATAATGTAAATTTTCTAAAAATTCAATATCAATGAGGATGTATGAATTGACTGTACTTTACCACAACTTGGATTGTAAGTAAGGGACCAAAGGACCAGGTTCCCTCTTCAAGCATTTTCCAGAGAATTAAAATATGCCTGACAATCCTAGCAATGCTTCATCAAGAAAGGAAAGACCACTGATATCATTCTTGTAGTCTCTATTACAAATGTGATATTAGTCAAGCATTGCCAGGATTGCATCTGTTATTGTATTGTAGCCAATGGTGCTCCAAATACTTCCTTCACATACTAGTAACATACATATGTTATCTACATCGAACAACTCCCCAACAGCTACTATTTGAGGCTGCTTAATGTTGGCCAAGTTAGTATCGATATCACTATCACTCTGAAACGAAAATAACAATGCTGTAATCAGCTGAAATATAACGGTAAATTTCCAACAGTACAATTTATTAAATAAACTATATGTTTACAAGGACTTCTTTCACTAATGATTGAGATGTAAAAACATAACCATGCATAGAAAATGTGTGAACATAAATTTGTATGGTATATTACCTGAACATGCTGTTTAACAAATTACTGTTGTTTGCATTGCTATGTGGCCACACCAGACAAAAATCAGGACTTGAAATTAGACTGCCATCTATCAAACACTAGACACTGGTGTTTTTAAAAACACCTTTGAGCTGGCAAACTTAGTTTTTCAATCAAATTTTAGACTTATAAATATATATTGAAATGCATTGAGTTTGAGTACATCCAAGTAAAATACTGTTAAACAAAAACAGCTGGCTAATATAATCTGTGATATGTTGTTTTACTCTATTCTAGAACTTTTAATGTATTGCTGACATTGTTGCTAAATCTTCATTTAAAATTCTAAATGCTGCTTTTAGACTGTAATTAATCTCTGTAAAGCACACAAACAAACAAGAGAATGTAACTAACTCAGTTGAAAATAAAAGTTATAGAACAAAAAAGGTATTTTCAAATATGAAAAATGCTAATAGTTATACAGAATTCATCTTGATTTGCATAAGGTTTCAATGTGAAATATCTCCAAATTACATTTGTGAATATTGCTCAACATCAGATCTGTATGTTCAGAACTGGCATTCTATTACATTACTTCAACTCTTGTTTTGCACACTGTTTTTGCTAATCCATCATTGTATTAGGACAAATGTTGAATTAAATGAATTTTGAATCTCCATATTTTTGGCCTCTTGTTCTTTACAGATCTAATAAATTTAATGCTATGTTTTTTTGCTTTTTTACATCTAGCTTTTCTTCGCTTTTTCTTACCGACTGATACACTTTCCTGAAGAGTGAATTCCTATTAGTGATGTGAACAGTGCTGGTATTGGTTAGATTTTGATTTATTGCATAGATGCCTATGTTTCACATGTAATATAGTCATAGTTTCACCATATCAAATCCTTGCCATAATAGGGAAAGACAGAATATTTCATTAGACCAAATCTATATCATCCTTTCAATGATAGTATGTTGTGGCTTGACTATTGCATTTAAACACAGTTGCCTAATTTGAAAACCAAGCAATGCATATGTTGTGATAAGATACCAAGACATTAAGTCCTGCACTCATCATGCACATACCTCGGTATCAAAAATAAGCAACTAAACATTTGAACAATGAAGGTTAAACCCATAACCAAGCAATACATATGTAACAATGTGATACCAAAACACACAGTTTTGCACACATTATGTATATACCTTGATTACAAATAAAAACCTCAATGAAGAAATGATTGTGTGAGAAAAGACAATAGTAACTACCAGCAGCCATACTATGGCGGACAAGCCAAACAAATCAATAAAATTCTAATTGTTATAATTGATAAAAACTACAAGCATGATTCGATTTTTTTCAAGCTTATTATCTGGCTTAATATCAGCTTCATCATTTCTACAAACGTTTCTTAGTAAACTTAATCCTCGGTCAAATAGGCTAAATTGAAAGGAACCAAACGCTACACTACTCATTTACGAAATTCAACTAGATTCGGCAAAGCAAAAGTGAAACGTTCTATTAAAAGTGCTAACAAAACTACCAGTTTCTTTACATACTCACATTATTCATGATTATTCTGAACAACAGTGTAAGAAGGGCTGACTGATTTTGGATTCCCAATAAGTCAGTTTCTGTCCTCGATTTGGTCTGCTAAAAAGAAACAAAAATCAACGTTCAATAAATCTAAGGTGCATATCACCATTATCAAGCAATAGAAATTAAAAAGAGGAGTATTTAAGCTAGATTTGTCCCTGCTAAATGAGTTTAAATACACAGTTCTCATGCATCGAACTCAGTCCTGAAGTAACGGAATTTGTACTTTTACCGCCTAAATGTATGCGCATGTGTAGTGGTGATACCGCTGGTCATCTGAATCGAAGTCACACAAATCATGACGCCGACCGCAGAATATGTGCACGAAAAAGGGTGAAAAAACAATGAATGACATCGGTTTTTTTTTATAAAAAAATCATAGTTTTCAAATACGACTCTTCTTTTTTAGGTTGACTACCAAAACGGGCTTCCTTTGACATTACAAAGTTTTTTTCCCGCGTAAATGACATTTCACTGTCGGACCACTAATTAACCACTTACCGAGCATTTTCTTAAAACTTCTCCAACAGGTTCTTCCAATTTCATTCTGTCAGTCTTAAACAGCGGGGCAAAATAATCGTAGTGTACTGCTTCATCCTTACATAGACGGGGCTGTAAGTATCGGTTTATCGAACGACAACTAGCTAGCTCCACCGATGGTCGCCGCCCTGAATGCGGTTTTGCAATCAGTTCCACCTTCTCAAATTCCGGTGTGAATTTATTGATTTCAAAAATACTTTAGCCATTTTGAGTTGTACCGAAATGGCTCATTTGAGCCAAATTAGCCATATGACAGGGCTCATTTGAACCAAATTGAACATATGATAGGGCCAATTTGGTTATAGGGGCTAAATCGACCCAAATATTTAGAGCCATTACCTGATGGGCCAAAATGGCCCTTTTCACCAAAACGACATTTGTGATTGGGCCAATTTGGAAATGTATGGGGCTGAATCAGAAATTGTAAGTGCTAAATTAGCTTTTTATGGGGCTGTTTCAGCCACATTTGTTCAAAATGACCCCAAAGGGGCCAAAACAGCTCTTGGCACTTTTGGGGCTGATTTGATTTTTGGGGCTGAATCAGCTCTTTCCGTTTTACAGTGTACTTCACTCTCAAGAAATCCAATCAACACATCCTTGGTATTTTCCTTCTCGTCTTCACGGATTCCCACAAACTTTAAATTCTCTCTTCTAGAATACGCTTCGGCGTATAGGATATTTTGCTTAATAGTTTCCAAATCGTCCATGAGTTCCTTGTTTGAGTCATACTGGTCGTCCTCGGTGCGAGTCCTCCACTCTTTGAGTTCCTCTACGTCTAGATTCATATTATTCAGACCTTCATCTATTTGGATATATTTTGCCTTTAACTCGGCAACATCTTTGTCTAGCTTAAAAATTTTATTTTCTACAGCCTGGATACTCGACGTCAGTTTATCAATTTTCTCTTCGATAGGGCCCAACTTGTCTAATTTATCGGTAATACATTGCAACTTTGAGGCAACATCGGCCGCCATGTTTAACGCTTGAAATACTTCGTCTTCAGTCTCGTCCTGATTTTTCGACTTTTTTACTTCTGGAGACAAGCCAGTTGAACTTCTTGAACCAGTTGAAGTAGAAGACTTCTTTTTTGACCTTTTTTTTCTCTTTCCGGTACTCATAAAGAATAATTTTTAATCTTACTCACGGAGCTCGAAATAGTCAACCTACTCCATTGACGTTCAGCACATCAATCCGATATTTAGTCTTATTCAACAGCACTTTAGTAACATTTTTCAGAATTCATTGAAATTTGGCATATTCTGGCGAGATTTTGTGGCGTTCCGACAAATACGTGGAATTTTCGATCATGCCATTTTCGATAACATTCCGCGAGAAACGGTAAATTTTCACTGAAAAATGGTAAATTTGGTGAAATTATCTCAATTTTTTCGAAAAAACATCACATTTTCAGTGACAAATGCTAGATTCTCGCGAGTTTTTCCAAATTGGAAAAAAAACCCATTTTAGTTTGGAATAGGTTTTTTGCGCGAAAACAATGCCCGGGTGGCGTTTTTGTTGCTCTAGGTAAGTATTTTGTAGGTTTTTTTGAGTCTGTGTGTATGTTTTTCAATCTCAAGTATTTTTTTGTAGAACTTTCTATGTAAGTCACACATTTTTGTTGAAAACGTCGACTTGAATAGAAATTTTATAAGTACGATTTGCGCCAAATCAAACACGGGTTTATTTTGACTGTAACGTTTAATGCTTTTTCATATTGGAAATAGTTGAAAATTTCCAAACTCAAAATGAGTTTAACGTGTCTTTCACTTTGAAAAAAAAAACAAAAACAAAAAAAAAACAACAACAACAACAACAACAATAATAATAAACCAACACACCAAAAAAAAGCCGTCTGGATGATTTGATCCGACTCGGAACAAAACTATGGAACTTAGGTTTGGTCGTGCTAGCACATTGTGCCATCGATGTAGGCGTGGATTTGCATTAACATAGCACCCTAATTCCTTTGGGATATGTACTACATTGACTACAGATTTTAGACTTGCTGATGTGGACAGTTGCCCAATTGGCCAAGGGGTTAGTCGTGCATAGTCTAGGGGCTGATTAACTTCTCCCTCGGTGGCGCTGGTTGGAACACCTGTCGGGATAGCGTGGATGAGGCCGAAATCTTCATCCGTAACGTAAGTCGATTCGCTGCTCCAGCATCTTTGATAGTCTCGGAGGAATCGTCCCATTGTTTTGACAATTAAAATAAATAAATGAGTGGTTGAGAGTTCGATCCCCACGTTAAGCATCTGTTTTTTGGTTCTTCTTATTTTTTCTAAATTTCATTTTTCTTTCTCTAATTTGTTTCTCCTTTTAATATTTTCTTCCTTTCTCTTTCTGTTGTTTTGTTATATTTATTTATTTATTAATTTTTTGCGTTTTATCTATGGTTTGTTGTAACTTCCTGTAAAATTGACTTTTGTCCCCGGATTCCTCCCCCTCCCCCATGGAATAAAACTAGTATTAAAAACAACGGTGAGTGTCGGGAATTAATCAAATAGAATAATAATGATGGATAGAATCATGGAAAATCAATACGAAACGAGTCAACAAAGTCAAACAAGACTGAATGAAAACATTGGAACAAATTATATGCTACCAATTAATTCATTTGAAATGGGATTGAAACAGACGTAACCGCAATAGCGAATGGATTGCTTGATAACGTGAGTCTTTAAACCTATCCCATTGCGCTAATTAGAGATCCGCGTTAGTTCTATTTGCTCTTCAGAAATATAAACTTAGTAAAATAATAACGGTTTGTCATGTCGAAGAAAGCGTGAGAAGTTTAAAGGAAATTTTATTGATATTTTCCACCGGGATTTGTGTAAATCGAATGATCTTCAATGCTTTTGGAAAAGAATTTGTCCGATTGAAAAGGTTCTTGGGAAAATCCTTTGCGATTAGAGAATTGAGGGGATTTTACAGTACAGCCTACACTGATATATAACCAATTACGGAGCACGTAAAAGAAGGACCGACCAAGGACGCAGGTCCCTGGTGATAGGCCTACTCTAATACATACTAAGTACTAATCAACCTAATGCTTGTAAAACGGAATTGCATGCTATAAATGTTAGAGATTGTAAAGCGCATTGAGACAATAGTTGAAATGAGCTATAAAGCACCTTAGTTCACTTCATCATTTTCTTCTCGTTTATATCCGTCAATTTATTTCTTTTTTTATTACTTACTCATTTTTTCAATCTTTCATTTGCGCATTATTAAAGTCATATATTTTAGAGCTATTTTTTTAACTATTATTTTTTATGCTTTGACTAGAGTTTTTTCAAATAATCAGCATTCATTGTGATTCTCAGTCTTCAAGATTTTTAGCTATTTATTCATCCCTTTGCTTATACATTTTTTCAAACATTCATTTTCTCATTTCATGTTGTATTTTTTTGTTTCTTTGCAAATTGTTTACTTTAGTCCAGCTATGAGCCTCAATCGTATCATGATTAGATGATAGCGATTGCAAAGGATCATGGGAAACTCATCACAACTGCGGCATGGAGTCCAGCCTTTTCCACTTGAAAAAATCATACTAAGTCTAGAGCCATGGCCGATTTCAAACAATTCGTTGCGCTCTTTGTGTTATTAGAACATCACAACATTGAGAAATCGCACAACCCGCATTCTAGTGGTGGCCTTTAATCGAGTTCCAAGCTTCACTTTGCATTCCTGACCGTCGAATCAAAATGGCCGAAATGCATTCAAATAAACAAACCTACCACTTTTAATTTAGCGAGTCAAAGTGATCCTCCCTTCTGTTTTCTTTCAGAAAGTGAACTCTTTGCTACTTTTCAAACTTCATGATGTTTGAAAAGTAGTAATTAAAGGCCTACCATGGCTCCAAACTTTGTCGAATTTGTTGCTGTTTGCAGTTCGTCCTATAGATGCACCAAACTGTTGACTTTTTTGGACAATCTGAGCCCTTATTATCATCAAACAGCAGTGGCTTTCATCCAGAAACGTCACGCGCGTGCAAGCGTCAACGGGCTTCCTGTGCAGTTGTTCGAATCACAACATCACAAAGCGCTAGAAAATCACTTTGTCAAGATTTTTTTAGCGACAACATGTTGGCTTTTTACGCACAAACAAATGGTGCTGCAGTCACTGCAAGGCATTGATTTGTAGGTCTTTGGACAAACGTCAAAATTGACAAAGATGCAGAGCTACTTTCTTGCTTGAATACAAAATAGTATTCTAAAGAAGAAACGTTTTGCGCGAAAACAATGCCCGGGTGGCGTTTTTGTTGCTCTAGGTAAGTATTTTGTAGGTTTTTTTGAGTCTGTGTGTATGTTTTTCAATCTCAAGTAGTATTTTGTAGAACTTTCTATGTAAGTCACACATTTTTGTTGAAAACGTCGACTTGAATACAAATTTTATAAGTACGATTTGCGCCAAATCAAACACGGGTTTATTTTGACTGTAACGTTTAATGATTTTTCATATTGGAAATAGTTCAAAATTTCCAAACTCAAAATGAGTTTAACGTGTCTTTCACTTTGGAAAAAAAAAAAAAAAAAAAAACAGCAACAACAACAACAACAACAACAACAACAAAACTCAACAACAACAACAATAATAATAAACCAACACACCAAAAAAGGCCGTCTGGATGATTTGATCCGACTCGGAACAAAACTATGGAACTTAGGTTTGGTCGTGCTAGCACATTGTGCCATCGATGTAGGCGTGGATTTGCATTAACATAGCACCCTAATTCCTTTGGGATTTTAGACTTGCTGATGTGGACGGTTGCCCAATTGGCCAAGGGGTTAGTCGTACATAGTCTAGGGGCTGATTAACTTCTCCCTCGGTGGCGCTGGTTGGAACACCTGTCGGGATAGCGTGGATGAGGCCGAAATCTTCATCCGTAACGTAAGTCGATTCGCTGCTCCAGCATCTTTGATAGTCTCGGAGGAATCGTGCCATTGTTTTGACAATTAAAATAAATAAATGAGTGGTTGAGAGTTCGATCCCCACGTTAAGGATCTGTTTTTTTTGGTTCTTCTTATTTTTTCTAAATTTCATTTTTCTTTCTCTAATTTGTTTCTCCTTTTAATATTTTCTTCCTTTCTCTTTCTGTTGTTTTGTTATATTTATTTATTTACTAATTTTTTGCGTTTTATCTATGGTTTGTTGTAACTTCCTGTAAAATTGAATTTTGTCCCCGGATTCCTCCCCCTCCCCCATGGAATAAAACTAGTATTAAAAACAACGGTGAGTGTCGGGAATTAATCATATAGAATAATAATGATGGATAGAATCATGGAAAATCAATACGAAACGAGTCAACAAAGTCAAACAAGACTGAATGAAAACATTGGAACAAATTATATGCTACCAATTAATTCATTTGAAATGGGATTGAAACAGACGTAAGCGCAATAGCGAATGGATTGCTTGATAACGTGAGTCTTTAAACCTATCCCATTGCGCTAATTAGAGATCCGCGTTAGTTCTATTTGCTCTTCAGAAATATAAACTTAGTAAAATAATAACGGTTTGTCATGTCGAAGACCGCGTGAGAAGTTTAAAGGAAATTTTATTGATATTTTCCACCGGGATTTGTGTAAATCGAATGATCTTCAATGCTTTTGGAAAAGAATTTGTCCGATTGAAAAGGTTCTTGGGAAAATCCTTGGCGATTAGAGAATTGAGGGGATTTTACAGTACAGCCTCCACTGATATATAACCAATTACGGAGCACGTAAAAGAAGGACCGACCAAGGACGCAGGTCCCTGGTGATAGGCCTACTCTAATACATACTAACTACTAATCAACCTAATGCTTGTAAAACGGAATTGCATGCTATAAATGTTAGAGATTTTAAAGCGCATTGAGACAATAGGTGAAATGAGCTATAAAGCACCTTAGTTCACTTCATCATTTTCTTCTCGTTTATATCCGTCAATTTATTTCTTTTTTTATTACTTACTCATTTTTTCAATCTTTCATTTGCGCATTATTAAAGTCTTATATTTTAGAGCTATTTTTTTAACTATTATTTTTTATGCTTTGACTAGAGTTTTTTCAAATAATCAGCATTCATTGTGATTCTCAGTCTTCAAGATTTTTAGCTATTTATTCATCCCTTTGCTTATACATTTTTTCAAACATTCATTTTCTCATTTCATGTTGTATTTGTTTGTTTCTTTGCAAATTGTTTACTTTAGTCCAGCTATGAGCCTCAATCGTATCATGATTAGATGATATCGATTGCAAAGGATCATGGGAAACTCATCACAACTGCGGCATGGAGTCCAGCCTTTTCCACTTGAAAAAATCATACTAAGTCTAGAGCCATGGCCGATTTCAAACAATTCGTTGCGCTCTTTGTGTTATTAGAACATCACAACATTGAAAAATCGCACAACCCGCATTCTAGTGGTGGCCTTTAATCGAGTTCCAAGCTTCACTTTGCATTCCTGACCGTCGAATCAAAATGGCCGAAATGCATTCAAATAAACAAACCTACCACTTTTAATTTAGCGAGGCAAAGTGATCCTCCCTTCTGTTTTCTTTCAGAAAGTGAACTCTTTGCTACTTTTCAAACTTCATGATGTTTGAAAAGTAGTAATTAAAGGCCTACCATGGCTCCAAACTTTGTCGAATTTGTTGCTGTTTGCAGTTCGTCCTATAGATGCACCAAACTGTTGACTTTTTTGGACAATCTGAGCCCTTATTATCATCAAACAGCAGTGGCTTTCATCCAGAAACGTCACGCGCGTGCAAGCGTCAACGGGCTTCCTGTGCAGTTGTTCGAATCACAACATCACAAAGCGCTAGAAAATCACTTTGTCAAGATTTTTTTAGCGACAACATGTTGGCTTTTTACGCACAAACAAATGGTGCTGCAGTCACTGCAAGGCATTGATTTGTAGGTCTTTGGACAAACGTCAAAATTGACAAAGATGCAGAGCTACTTTCTTGCTTGAATACAAAATAGTATTCTAAAGAAGAAACGTTTTGCGCGAAAACAATGCCCGGGTGGCGTTTTTGTTGCTCTAGGTAAGTATTTTGTAGGTTTTTTTGAGTCTGTGTGTATGTTTTTCAATCTCAAGTACTTTTTTGTAGAACTTTCTATGTAAGTCACACATTTTTGTTGAAAACGTCGACTTGAATAGAAATTTTATAAGTACGATTTGCGACAAATCAAACCCGGTTTTTTTTGACTGTAACGTTTAATGCTTTTTCATATTGGAAGTAGTTGAAAATTTCCAAACTCAAAATGAGTTTTACGTGTCTTTCACTTTGGAAAAAAAAAAAAAAAAAAAAAAACAACAACAACAACAACAACAAAACTCAACAACAACAACAATAATAATAAACCAACACACCAAAAAAGGCCGTCTGGATGATTTGATCCGACTCGGAACAAAACTATGGAACTTAGGTTTGGTCGTGCTAGCACATTGTGCCATCGATATAGAAGTGGATTTGCATTAACATAGCACCCTAATTCCTTTGGGATATGTACTACATTGACTACAGATTTTAGACTTGCTGATGTGGACAGTTGCCCAATTGGCCAAGGGGTTAGTCGTACATAGTCTAGGGGCTGATTAACTTCTCCCTCGGTGGCGCTGGTTGGAACACCTGTCGGGATAGCGTGGATGAGGCCGAAATCTTCATCCGTAACGTAAGTCGATTCGCTGCTCCAGCATCTTTGATAGTCTCGGAGGAATCGTCCCATTGTTTTGACAATTAAAATAAATAAATGAGTGGTTGAGAGTTCGATCCCCACGTTAAGCATCTGTTTTTTGGTTCTTCTTATTTTTTCTAAATTTCATTTTTCTTTCTCTAATTTGTTTCTCCTTTTAATATTTTCTTCCTTTCTCTTTCTGTTGTTTTGTTATATTTATTTATTTATTAATTTTTTGCGTTTTATCTATGGTTTGTTGTAACTTCCTGTAAAATTGACTTTTGTCCCCGGATTCCTCCCCCTCCCCCATGGAATAAAACTAGTATTAAAAACAACGGTGAGTGTCGGCAATCAATCAAATAGAATAATAATGATGGATAGAATCATGGAAAATCAATACGAAACGAGTCAACAAAGTCAAACAAGACTGAATGAAAACATTGGAACAAACTATTATATGCTACCAATTAATTCATTTGAAATGGGATTGAAACAGACGTAACCGCAATAGCGAATGGATTGCTTGATAACGTGAGTCTTTAAACCTATCCCATTGCGCTAATTAGAGATTAGAGAATTGAGGGGATTTTACAATACAGCCTGCACTGATATATAACCAATTACGGAGCACGTAAAAGAAGGACCGACCAAGGACGCAGGTCCCTGGTGATAGGCCTACTCTAATACATACTAACTACTAATCAACCTAATGCTTGTAAAACGGAATTGTATGCTATAAATGTTAGAGATTGTAAAGCGCATTGAGACAATAGGTGAAATGAGCTATAAAGCACCTTAGTTCACTTCATCATTTTCTTCTCGTTGATATCCGTCAATTTATTTCTTTTTTTATTTCTTACTCGTTTTTTCAATCTTTCATTTGCGCATTATTAAAGTCATATATTTTGAAGCTATTTTTTTAACTATTATTTTTTATGCTTTGACTAGAGTTTTTTCACATAATCAGCATTCATTGTGATTCTCAGTCTTCAAGATTTTTTAGCTATTTATTCATCCCTTTGCTTATAGATTTTTTCAAACATTCATTTTCTCATTTCATGTTGTATTTGTTTGTTTCTTTGCAAATTGTTTACTTTGGTCCAGCTATGAGCCTCAATCGTATCATGATTAGATGATATCGATTGCAAAGGATCATGGGAAACTCATCACAACTGCGGCATGGAGTCCAGCCTTTTCCACTTGAAAAAATCATACTAAGTCTAGAGCCATGGCCGATTTCAAACAATTCGTTGCGCTCTTTGTGTTATTAGAACATCACAACATTGAAAAATCGCACAACCCGCATTCTAGTGGTGGCCTTTAATCGAGTTCCAAGCTTCACTTTGCATTCCTGACCGTCGAATCAAAATGGCCGAAATGCATTCAAATAAACAAACCTACCACTTTTAATTTAGCGAGGCAAAGTGATCCTCCCTTCTGTTTTCTTTCAGAAAGTGAACTCTTTGCTACTTTTCAAACTTCATGATGTTTGAAAAGTAGTAATTAAAGGCCTACCATGGCTCCAAACATTGTCGAATTTGTTGCTGTTTGCAGTTCGTCCTATAGATGCACCAAACTGTTGACTTTTTTGGACAATCTGAGCCCTTATTATCATCAAACAGCAGTGGCTTTCATCCAGAAACGTCACGCGCGTTCAAGCGTCAACGGGCTTCCTGTGCAGTTGTTCGAATCACAACATCACAAGGCGCTAGAAAATCACTTTGTCAAGATTTTTTTAGCGACAACATGTTGGCTTTTTACGCACAAACAAATGGTGCTGCAGTCACTGCAAGGCATTGATTTGTAGGTCTTTGGACAAATTTCAAAATTGACAAAGATGCAGAGCTACTTTCTTGCTTGAATACAAAATAGTATTCTAAAGAAGAAACGTTTTGCGCGAAAACAATGCCCGGGTGGCGTTTTTGTTGCTCTAGGTAAGTATTTTGTAGGTTTTTTTGAGTCTGTGTGTATGTTTTTCAATCTCAAGTAGTATTTTGTAGAACTTTCTATGTAAGTCACACATTTTTGTTGAAAACGTCGACTTGAATAGAAATTTTGTAAGTACGATTTGCGCCAAATCAAACACGGGTTTATTTTGACTGTAACGTTTAATGCTTTTTCATATTGGAAGTAGTTGAAAATTTCCAAACTCAAAATGAGTTTAACGTGTCTTTCACTTTGGAAAAAAAAAACAACAACAACAACAACAACAACAACAACAAAACTCAACAACAACAACAATAATAATAAACCAACACACCAAAAAAGGCCGTCTGGATGATTTGATCCGACTCGGAACAAAACTATGGAACTTAGGTTTGTTCGTGCTAGCACATTGTGCCATCGATGTAGGCGTGGATTTGCATTAACATAGCACCCTAATTCCTTTGGGATATGTACTACATTGACTACAGATTTTAGACTTGCTGATGTGGACAGTTGCCCAATTGGCCAAGGGGTTAGTCGTACATAGTCTAGGGGCTGATTAACTTCTCCCTCGGTGGCGCTGGTTGGAACACCTGTCGGGATAGCGTGGATGAGGCCGAAATCTTCATCCGTAACGTAAGTCGATTCGCTGCTCCAGCATCTTTGATAGTCTCGGAGGAATCGTCCCATTGTTTTGACAATTAAAATAAATAAATGAGTGGTTGAGAGTTCGATTCCCACGTTAAGCATCTGTTTTTTGGTTCTTCTTATTTTTTCTAAATTTCATTTTTCTTTCTCTAATTTGTTTCTCCTTTTAATATTTTCTTCCTTTCTCTTTCTGTTGTTTTGTTATATTTATTTATTTATTAATTTTTTGCGTTTTATCTATGGTTTGTTGTAACTTCCTGTAAAATTGACTTTTGTCCCCGGATTCCTCTCCCTCCCCCATGGAATAAAACTAGTATTAAAAACAACGGTGAGTGTCTTCAATTAATCAAATAGAATAATAATGATGGATAGAATCATGGAAAATCAATACGAAACGAGTCAACAAAGTCAAACAAGACTGAATGAAAACATTGGAACAAACTATTATATGCTACCAATTAATTCATTTGAAATGGGATTGAAACAGACGTAACCGCAATAGCGAATGGATTGCTTGATAACGTGAGTCTTTAAACCTATCCCATTGCGCTAATTAGAGATCCGCGTTTATTCTATTTGCTCTTCAGAAATATAAACTTAGTAAAATAATAATGGTTTGTCATGTCGAAGACCGCGTGAGAAGTTTAAAGGAAATTTTATTGATATTTTCCACCGTGATTTGTGTAAATCGAATAATCTTCAATGCTTTTGGAAAAGAATTTGTCCGATTGAAAAGGTTCTTGGGAAAATCCTTTGCGATTAGAGAATTGAGGGGATTTTACAATACAGCCTACACTGATATATAACCAATTACGGAGCACGTAAAAGAAGGACCGACCAAGGACGCAGGTCCCTGGTGATAGGCCTACTCTAATACATACTAACTACTAATCAACCTAATGCTTGTAAAACGGAATTGCATGCTATAAATGTTAGAGATTGTAAAGCGCATTGAGACAATAGGTGAAATGAGCTATAAAGCACCTTAGTTCACTTCATCATTTTCTTCTCGTTTATATCCGTCAATTTATTTCTTTTTTTATTACTTACTCATTTTTTCAATCTTTCATTTGCGCATTATTAAAGTCATATTTTAGAGCTATTTTTTTAACTATTATTTTTTATGCTTTGACTAGAGTTTTTTCACATAATCAGCATTCATTGTGATTCTCAGTCTTCAAGATTTTTAGCTATTTATTCATCCCTTTGCTTATAGATTTTTTCAAACAATCATTTTCTCATTTCATGTTGTATTTGTTTGTTTCTTTGCAAATTGTTTACTTTGGTCCAGCTATGAGCCTCAATCGTATCATGATTAGATGATAGCGATTGCAATGGATCATGGGAAACTCATCACAACTGCGGCATGGAGTCCAGCCTATTCCACTTGAAAAAATCATACTAAGTCTAGAGCCATGGCCGATTTCAAACAATTCGTTGCGCTCTTTGTGTTATTAGAACATCACAACATTGAAAAATCGCACAACCCGCATTCTAGTGGTGGCCTTTAATCGAGTTCCAAGCTTCACTTTGCATTCCTGACCGTCGAATCAAAATGGCCGAAATGCATTCAAATAAACAAACCTACCACTTTTAATTTAGCGAGGCAAAGTGATCCTCCCTTCTGTTTTCTTTCAGAAAGTGAACTCTTTGCTACTTTTCAAACTTCATGATGTTTGAAAAGTAGTAATTAAAGGCCTACCATGGCTCCAAACTTTGTCGAATTTGTTGCTGTTTGCAGTTCGTCCTATAGATGCACCAAACTGTTGACTTTTTTGGACAATCTGAGCCCTTATTATCATCAAACAGCAGTGGCTTTCATCCAGAAACGTCACGCGCGTTCAAGCGTCAACGGGCTTCCTGTGCAGTTGTTCGAATCACAACATCACAAGGCGCTAGAAAATCACTTTGTCAAGATTTTTTCAGCGACAACATGTTGGCTTTTTACGCACAAACAAATGGTGCTGCAGTCACTGCAAGGCATTGATTTGTAGGTCTTTGGACAAATGTCAAAATTGACAAAGATGCAGAGCTACTTTCTTGCTTGAATACAAAATAGTATTCTAAAGAAGAAACGTTTTGCGCGAAAACAATGCCCGGGTGGCGTTTTTGTTGCTCTAGGTAAGTATTTTGTAGGTTTTTTTGAGTCTGTGTGTATGTTTTTCAATCTCAAGTATTTTTTTGTAGAACTTTCTATGTAAGTCACATATTTTTGTTGAAAACGTCGACTTGAATACAAATTTTATAAGTACGATTTGCGCCAAATCAAACACGGGTTTATTTTGACTGTAACGTTTAATGCTTTTTCATATTGGAAGTAGTTGAAAATTTCCAAACTCAAAATGAGTTTAACGTGTCTTTCACTTTGGAAAAAAAAAAAAACAACAACAACAACAACAACAACAACAACAAAACTCAACAACAACAACAATAATAATAAACCAACACACCAGAAAAGGCCGTCTGGATGATTTGATCCGACTCGGAACAAAACTATGGAACTTAGGTTTGTTCGTGCTAGCACATTGTGCCATCGATGTAGGCGTGGATTTGCATTAACATAGCACCCTAATTCCTTTGGGATATGTACTACATTGACTACAGATTTTAGACTTGCTGATGTGGACAGTTGCCCAATTGGCCAAGGGGTTAGTCGTACATAGTCTAGGGGCTGATTAACTTCTCCCTCGGTGGCGCTGGTTGGAACACCTGTCGGGATAGCGTGGATGAGGCCGAAATCTTCATCCGTAACGTAAGTCGATTCGCTGCTCCAGCATCTTTGATAGTCTCGGAGGAATCGTCCCATTGTTTTGACAATTAAAATAAATAAATGAGTGGTTGAGAGTTCGATCCCCACGTTAAGCATCTGTTTTTTGGTTCTTCTTATTTTTTCTAAATTTCATTTTTCTTTCTCTAATTTGTTTCTACTTTTAATATTTTCTTCCTTTCTCTTTCTGTTGTTTTGTTATATTTATTTATTTATTAATTTTTTGCGTTTTATCTATGTTTTGTTGTAACTTCCTGTAAAATTGACTTTTGTCCCCGGATTCCTCCCCCTCCCCCATGGAATAAAACTAGTATTAAAAACAACGGTGAGTGTCGGCAATTAATCAAATAGAATAATAATGATGGATAGAATCATGGAAAATCAATACGAAACGAGTCAACAAAGTCAAACAAGACTGAATGAAAACATTGGAACAAACTATTATATGCTACCAATTAATTCATTTGAAATGGGATTGAAACAGACGTAACCGCAATAGCGAATGGATTGCTTGATAACGTGAGTCTTTAAACCTATCCCATTGCGCTAATTAGAGATCCGCGTTTATTCTATTTGCTCTTCAGAAATATAAACTTAGTAAAATAATAATGGTTTGTCATGTCGAAGACCGCGTGAGAAGTTTAAAGGAAATTTTATTGATATTTTCCACCGTGATTTGTGTAAATCGAATAATCTTCAATGCTTTTGGAAAAGAATTTGTCCGATTGAAAAGGTTCTTGGGAAAATCCTTTGCGATTAGAGAATTGAGGGGATTTTACAATACAGCCTACACTGATATATAACCAATTACGGAGCACGTAAAAGAAGGACCGACCAAGGACGCAGGTCCCTGGTGATAGGCCTACTCTAATACATACTAACTACTAATCAACCTAATGCTTGTAAAACGGAATTGCATGCTATAAATGTTAGAGATTGTAAAGCGCATTGAGACAATAGGTGAAATGAGCTATAAAGCACCTTAGTTCACTTCATCATTTTCTTCTCGTTTATATCCGTCAATTTATTTCTTTTTTTATTACTTACTCATTTTTTCAATCTTTCATTTGCGCATTATTAAAGTCATATTTTAGAGCTATTTTTTTAACTATTATTTTTTATGCTTTGACTAGAGTTTTTTTGACATAATCAGCATTCATTGTGATTCTCAGTCTTCAAGATTTTTAGCTATTTATTCATCCCTTTGCTTATAGATTTTTTCAAACAATCATTTTCTCATTTCATGTTGTATTTGTTTGTTTCTTTGCAAATTGTTTACTTTGGTCCAGCTATGAGCCTCAATCGTATCATGATTTGATGATAGCGATTGCAAAGGATCATGGGAAACTCATCACAACTGCGGCATGGAGTCCAGCCTTTTCCACTTGAAAAAATCATACTAAGTCTAGAGCCATGGCCGATTTCAAACAATTCGTTGCGCTCTTTGTGTTATTAGAACATCACAACATTGAAAAATCGCACAACCCGCATTCTAGTGGTGGCCTTTAATCGAGTTCCAAGCTTCACTTTGCATTCCTGACCGTCGAATCAAAATGGCCGAAATGCATTCAAATAAACAAACCTACCACTTTTAATTTAGCGAGGCAAAGTGATCCTCCCTTCTGTTTTCTTTCAGAAAGTGAACTCTTTGCTACTTTTCAAACTTCATGATGTTTGAAAAGTAGTAATTAAAGGCCTACCATGGCTCCAAACTTTGTCGAAGTTGTTGCTGTTTGCAGTTCGTCCTATAGATGCACCAAACTGTTGACTTTTTTGGACAATCTGAGCCCTTATTATTATCAAACAGCAGTGGCTTTCATCCAGAAACGTCACGCGCGTTCAAGAGTCAACGGGCTTCCTGTGCAGTTGTTCGAATCACAACATCACAAAGCGCTAGAAAATCACTTTGTCAAGATTTTTTTAGCGACAACATGTTGGCTTTTTAAGCACAAACAAATGGTGCTGCAGTCACTGCAAGGCATTGATTTGTAGGTCTTTGGACAAACGTCAAAATTGACAAAGATGCAGAGCTACTTTCTTGCTTGAATACAAAATGGTATTCTAAAGAAGAAACGTTTTGCGCGAAAACAATGCCCGGGTTGCGTTTTTGTTGCTCTAGGTAAGTATTTTGTAGGTTTTTTTGAGTCTGTGTGTATGTTTTTCAATCTCAAGTATTTTTTTGTAGAACTTTCTATGTAAGTCACACATTTTTTTTGAAAACGTCGACTTGAATAGAAATTTTATAAGTACGATTTGCGCCAAATCAAACACGGGTTTATTTTGACTGTAACGTTTAATGCTTTTTCATATTGGAAATAGTTGAAAATTTCCAAACTCAAAATGAGTTTAACGTGTCTTTCACTTTGGAAAAAAAACAACAAAACAACAACAACAACAACAACAACAACAACAACAACAAAAAACCTATTCCAAACTAAAATGGGTTTTTCCAAAATAGGACATTTTCAGTGAAATATTGGATAATTTGACGGAAAAATACACAAATTTGTGAAAAATCAACATTTTTCACTTAAAATTTAAAAATATTGTGAAAATTGAGTATATTTGTATGCAAGAAAAAACAAATTTGTCAAAAATCAATATTTTTCACTTAAAGTTTAAAAATATTGTGAAAATTGAGTATATTTGTATGCAAGAAAAAACAAATTTGTCAAAAATCAACATTTTTCGCTTCAAATTTAAAAATATTGTGAAAATTGAGTATATTTGTACCATTTACTTTCAAGTCAGTGAAAGACATACAAAATTGTCTAGCTTTTATGGATATGCAGAAATTCTGCATCATCCGACCATGCAGAAATTCTGCATCATCTGACAATTCAGAAATTCTGCATCATCCGACCATGCAGAAATTCTGCATCATCCGACCATGCAGAAATTCTGCATCATCTGACTATGCAGAAATTCTGCAAGCTCTGACAACATTGAAATTGAATTACATATTTTACACACAACAAAATCTTTTATCCAAAATGAGCTATCATAATTATAAATTGCTAACAGAATCAGTTGTTATGTTTAATTACATGTTGATAGATGTGTAATTTTTTCTAGTCATAACCAAATTAGTGCTATTTACTAAAAATTATGACAACTCTTGCACACATTTAATGTTCCAATTCCAGTTGATCAGTCGATTGGTATAATTAATATAATACATATTAATTGTCTAAGTTTAGTTATTTATTACTATTGGTAGTGCTATGACACAAAGTTTCTCTTGACAATTAAAGGATTCAATATTCATTTATTTGCCAATAATGTAAATTACAATAATTTCAGATGTTTACAAACAAACTATCCCTTGTATACTGAAAAGTTGTAATAATATCTAACATTATTTGCAAGAGTATTTTTGATTGTCTAAAAATAACAATAATACCATTGTCGAACAATTAGGCAGCTACTGTCTTTGAAGTTGTGGACCTGAAAAACAATTCAAGTTGACTGCTTAGTTATGTTCCCCTCTACTAACTATGGTTATAACATAGATAATAATATGAAACATAAAAAAGTAAAGTGCACGCACTAAAATTGTGCAAAATAAATATTACTAACTAGTGGTATTTTATGCCAATTATATGGCTTTATTTTGTTTAATTAGTGCTATTTAGTTATAAATAGTGACAACTGTTGCACACTTTTAGTAAGTGCACTTTATTCATTCAAGCTGAATCACTTTAAAAGTGAAATTTCTAATTTCAAAAAATTACCAACAACAACAACTTATGTAATGGTTCATCGATTGGTGAACTTTTAGGGAAACAGACGTCTTTCAGAATCTCCAGTCAGTTTAAAAAATCGAAATATCAGTGCACACCATATAAACAGACTTACTAATCATCATATGAACTCATTAAGAGGACCATATTCTTGATTTCGAATCAAACTTATGATTCTAACACAACAATAAACTAAACATCAAACTAACTTACCTCGAACGACGGTCTTTTGCATGAATTATACTCTCAAAGCCCTTCACTCATCCTTAGATATCCCTATACAAGTATTTTTAATAATATGCTTCTAGTTCAGAGGTATTTTACATGAAAAAAATAGTCCTTTTGATGTAGATTTGTTATCGCCACACTAGCTTAGTCGACCGCCAAAAAATCGTTTGGTCACATGGCAAGGCCTCTCTTCATTGGTCGTACAAGTCACGTGATGGGATGTTTCGTGTGTTGACATTCCATGACCCATTGTGCAACTAACGGATTTCACGTATACACGAGTTGCTCCTTGGCTTTCTCTTCGTAAAACAGCGTTCATTCGGAGGTATTATACAGAAAGTATCGTGCTTAAGAAGTGTAAAAGGATATAGTGGAAAATTCTTCCATTGAAGAGGTAAGTTTGACGTGTATTTGATTATTATGAATAATCAATTGAAATGTTTCGAACGTCCATGTTGACATTATAAATAAATCATATGATATGATATCAAAATTGATTGATTTATCGGAGAAAACATGAAATATTGTTGTCCAAATGACATGAAAAAAGCTCTTCTATTACATATTGTTAGGTTGTGAGTATTTAAATATTGTTTCGGCTGATCGATTAGTCAAAAAGCAAATCAAATGAGATTCGAGAGAAGCTTATAATTGACAGCTTTCTTGTTTTCCTGCTAACGGAGCCGCTCTCGTGTTCTCTCCTCTGTCATTTGCTTTTTTCATTCGAAAGAGACTCTGCTAGCAGGAAAGTCAGTTGTCTCAAAACTATTTCTATTCTGAAATACTCGCTATATTTTTTTAACTTTACCCACATTGTAATAATCCTCTATAAACTCATTGATAAAGTATTATCTTATAATTTCATCTAATTATGTATTCTGTAATCTTAGAGGGCGTACAATAAAAGTATGCAACATAAATACCACTAAATAGTGTTATTTTGTGATAATTCGCTTGTTCAATTAGTGCTATTTAACACTAAATAGTGACAACTGTTGCACACATTTAGTGTTTGCAATCTAAGAGCGAAATAAACTTGAAACTTTAATATTAAACATTGAATTGCTGTTTTTGTCGTATCTAAATCTTAAATATTATTTTTGTCAATAGGTCTGCTTCTAAGGCATATGCCATCATCATTCAAGTCAGCTCAGAATAGAAGAATCTACTTTTAAGGCCGGTACACACTAGGCGACAAGTCGCAGCGACTTGTCCACTCGACATGTCGCAGCGACAATTTCCTCCCGTGTGTACTAACATTTATTGGCGAAAATTGTTGTCGCCGCGACAGAATTTTGTTGCTGCGACTTGCCAAACGAAATTCAACCGGTTGGAATTGCTGAAACAGTGCACACTGAGGCGACATGTCGCGGGGACAAGTCGCTGCGACTTGTCGCCTAGTGTGTGCCGGCCTTTAGGTTTTAAATTCATACACTGAATATCTTGGTTCCAGGTGCTTTCTTTTCGTATTTGATTGTTTGTTTATTTTGTCTTCATGATATTTCTTAGCAAAACCACTACAAGAAAACCTCTGGAAACAAGATTTTACTGCTTTAATTTAAAAAAAAACCTTTACCACTTTGAAGACATAACTAATTGCCGTAATTCATTATGATGTCACATCAGAACAATCCTCAACAATCGATTGTTTACACTCAAAGGATCATGGTCGTCGGATAGGGTTCACATCAAATTCACCAAAGTGTGTGAATAGTATCAAGCACATATAACCACAAACTATACCTGAAAACCAGGTCACTTTAGATGAAACTGTTTTGCTAGTTGCAAATTTTGTTGAATTTTCTACTGAATTTGGAGATTCCATCCCCAAGTAAACAAGCAATGACTTCATAGTGAATTAGGGCAATTGCAAAAATGCTCTGAAATTTTGTCTTTAAATGTATCTCTCTTTTTCTAAATCAGTAGAGCTCAATTGTTAAAATTTCTATTACCATGTTCAAATAACGTTTGTTTATGTCTGAAAACCATACGTTTTCGGGTCTTTTTACAAAACAGTCAATGCAGAATTTCTGCATGCTATGTCTCGTTAAAAAACGTGAGATATCACTGAAAACAGTCAATGCAGAATTTCTGCATGTTATGTCTCGCTAAAAACGTGAGATTTCACTGAAAACAGTCAATGCAGAATTTTTGCATGTTATGTCTCGTTAAAAACTTGAGCTTTCACTGAAAACAGTCAATGCAGAATTTCTGCATGTTATGTCTCGCTAAAAAACGTGAGAATTCACTGAAAACAGTCAATGCAGAATTTCGGCATGTTATGTCTCGCTAAAAAACGTGAGATTTCACTGAAAATAGTTTATGCAGAATTTCTGCATAAAATTTCTTGTCAAAAATCGTACATTTTCACGAAATAAATAAATCTGCAGCGAAGTATAGCTGATTTTATTCAAAAATTGTAAAAGTTGTAGAATTTCTGCCACTTTTATCGAAAAAATTAGAAATTTAGTGAAATAATTAAAAAATGAGAGGACTAATTTTTGCATTCCGTGATATTTAGTCTTATTCAACAGCACTTAAGATACATTTTTCAGAATTCATTGAAATTTGGCATATTCTGGCGAGATTTTTTGGCGTTCCGACAAATACGTGGAATTTTCGATCATGCCATTTTCGATAACATTCCGCGAGAAACGGTAAATTTTCACTGAAAACTGGTAGATTTGGTGAAATTATCTCAATTTTATCGAAAAAACATAACATTTTCAGTGAAAAATGCTAGATTCTCGCGAGATTTTCCAAATTGGAAAAACCCATTTTAGTTTGGAATAGGTTAAAACTCAACAACAACAACAATAATAATAAACCAACACACCAAAAAAGGCCGTCTGGATGATTTGATCCGACTCGGAACAAAATTATGGAACTTAGGTTTGGTCGTGCTAGCACATTGTGCCATCGATGTAGGCGTGGATTTGCATTAACATAGCACCCTAATTCCTTTGGGATATGTACTACATTGACTACAGATTTTAGACTTGCTGATGTGGACAGTTGCCCAATTGGCCAAGGGGTTAGTCGTACATAGTCTAGGGGCTGATTAACTTCTCCCTCGGTGGCGCTGGTTGGAACACCTGTCGGGATAGCGTGGATGAGGCCGAAATCTTCATCCGTAACGTAAGTCGATTCGCTGCTCCAGCATCTTTGATAGTCTCGGAGGAATCGTCCCATTGTTTTGACAATTAAAATAAATAAATGATTGGTTGAGAGTTCGATCCCCACGTTAAGCATCTGTTTTTTGGTTCTTCTTATTTTTCCTAAATTTCATTTTTCTTTCTCTAATTTGTTTCTCCTTTTAATATTTTCTTCCTTTCTCTTTCTGTTGTTTTGTTATATTTATTTATTTATTAATTTTTCGCGTTTTATCTATGGTTTGTTGTAACTTCCTGTAAAATTGAATTTTGTCCCCGTATTCCTCCCCATCCCCCATGGAATAAAACTAGTATTAAAAACAACGGTGAGTGTCGGCAGTTAATCAAATAGAATAATAATGATGGATAGAATCATGGAAAATCAATACGAAACGAGTCAACAAAGTCAAACAAGACTGAATGAAAACATTGGAACAAATTATATGCTACCAATTAATTCATTTGAATTGGGATTGAAACAGACGTAACCGCAATAGCGAATGGATTGCTTGATAACGTGAGTCTTTAAACCTATCCCATTGCGCTAATTAGAGATCCGCGTTAGTTCTATTTGCTCTTCAGAAATATAAACTTAGTAAAATAATAACGGTTTGTCATTTCGAAGACCGCGTGAGAAGTTTAAAGGAAATTTTATTGACATTTTCCACCGGGATTTGGGTAAATCGAATGATCTTCAATGCTTTTGGAAAAGAATTTGTCCGATTGAAAAGGTTCTTAGGAAAATCCTTTGCGATTAGAGAATTGAGGGGATTTTACAGTACAGCCTACACTGATATATAACCAATTACGGAGCACGTAAAAGAAGGACCGACAAAGGACGCAGGTCCCTGGTGATAGGCCTACTCTAATACATACTAACTACTAATCAACCTAATGCTTGTAAAACGGAATTGCATGCTATAAATGTTAGAGATTGTAAAGTGCATTGAGACAATAGGTGAAATGAGCTATATAGCAACTTAGTTCACTTCATCATTTTCTTCTCGTTTATATCCGTCAATTTATTTCTTTTTTTATTACTTACTCATTTTTTCAATCTTTCATTTGCGCATTATTAAAGTCATATATTTTAGAGCTATTTTTTTAACTATTATTTTTTATGCTTTGACTAGAGTTTTTTCACATAATCAGCATTCATTGTGATTCTCAGTCTTCAAGATTTTTAGCTATTTATTCATCCCTTTGCTTATAGATTTTTTCAAACATTCATTTTCTCATTTCATGTTGTATTTGTTTGTTTCTTTGCAAATTGTTTACTTTGGTCCAGCTATGAGCCTCAATCGTATCATGATTTGATGATAGCGATTGCAAAGGATCATGGGAAACTCATCACAACTGCGGCATGGAGTCCAGCCTTTTCCACTTGAAAAAATCATACTAAGTCTAGAGCCATGGCCGATTTCAAACAATTCGTTGCGCTCTTTGTGTTATTAGAACATCACAACATTGAAAAATCGCACAACCCGCATTCTAGTGGTGGCCTTTAATCGAGTTCCAAGCTTCACTTTGCATTCCTGACCGTCGAATCAAAATGGCCGAAATGCATTCAAATAAACAAACCTACCACTTTTAATTTAGCGAGGCAAAGTGATCCTCCCTTCTGTTTTCTTTCAGAAAGTGAACTCTTTGCTACTTTTCAAACTTCATGATGTTTGAAAAGTAGTAATTAAAGGCCTACCATGGCTCCAAACATTGTCGAACTTGTTGCTGTTTGCAGTTCGTCCTATAGATGCACCAAAATGTTGACTTTTTTGGACAATCTGAGCCCTTATTATCATCAAACAGCAGTGGCTTTCATCCAGAAACGTCACGCGCGTGCAAGCGTCAACGGGCTTCCTGTGCAGTTGTTCGAATAACAACATCACAAAGCGCTAGAAAATCACTTTGTCAAGATTTTTTTAGCGACAACATGTTGGCTTTTTACGCACAAACAAATGGTGCTGCAGTCACTGCAAGGCATTGATTTGTAGGTCTTTGGACAAACGTCAAAATTGACAAAGATGCAGAGCTACTTTCTTGCTTGAATACAAAATAGTATTCTAAAGAAGAAACGTTTTGCGCGAAAACAATGCCCGGGTGGCGTTTTTGTTGCTCTAGGTAAGTATTTTGTAGGTTTTTTTGAGTCTGTGTGTATGTTTTTCAATCTCAAGTAGTTTTTTGTAGAACTTTCTATGTAAGTCACACATTTTTGTTGAAAACGTCGACTTGAATAGAAATTTTATAAGTACGATTTGCGCCAAATCAAACACGGGTTTATTTTGACTGTAACGTTTAATGCTTTTTCATATTGGAAATAGTTGAAAATTTCCAAACTCAAAATGAGTTTAACGTGTCTTTCACTTTGGAAAAAAAAAAAAAAAAACAACAACAACAACAACAAAACTCAACAACAACAACAATAATAATAAACCAACACACCAAAAAAGGCCGTCTGGATGATTTGATCCGACTCGGAACAAAACTATGGAACTTAGGTTTGGTCGTGCTAGCACATTGTGCAATCGATGTAGGCGTGGATTTGCATTAACATAGCACCCTAATTCCTTTGGGATATGTACTACATTGACTACAGATTTTAGACTTGCTGATGTGGACAGTTGCCCAATTGGCCAAGGGGTTAGTCGTACATAGTCTAGGGGCTGATTAACTTCTCCCTCGGTGGCGCTGGTTGGAACACCTGTCGGGATAGCGTGGATGAGGCCGAAATCTTCATCCGTAACGTAAGTCGATTCGCTGCTCCAGCATCTTTGATAGTCTCGGAGGAATCGTCCCATTGTTTTGACAATTAAAATAAATAAATGAGTGGTTGAGAGTTCGATCCCCACGTTAAGCATCTGTTTTTTGGTTCTTCTTATTTTTTCTAAATTTCATTTTTCTTTCTCTAATTTGTTTCTCCTTTTAATATTTTCTTCCTTTCTCTTTCTGTTGTTTTGTTATATTTATTTATTTATTAATTTTTTGCGTTTTATCTATGGTTTGTTGTAACTTCCTGTAAAATTGAATTTTGTCCCCGGATTCCTCCCCCTCCCCCATGGAATAAAACTAGTATTAAAAACAACGGTGAGTGTCGGCAATTAATCAAATAGAATAATAATGATGGATAGAATCATGGAAAATCAATACGAAACGAGTCAACAAAGTCAAACAAGACTGAATGAAAACATTGGAACAAACTATTATATGCTACCAATTAATTCATTTGAAATGGGATTGAAACAGACGTAACCGCAATAGCGAATGGATTGCTTGATAACGTGAGTCTTTAAACCTATCCCATTGCGCTAATTAGAGATCCGCGTTAGTTCTATTTGCTCTTCAGAAATATAAACTTAGTAAAATAATAACGGTTTGTCATGTCGAAGACCGCGTGAGAAGTTTAAAGGAAATTATATTGATATTTTCCACCGGGATTTGTGCAAATCGAATGATCTTCAATGCTTTTGGAAAAGAATTTGTCCGATTGAAAAGGTTCTTGGGAAAATCCTTTGCAATTAGAGAATTGAGGGGATTTTACAGTACAGCCTACACTGATATATAACCAATTACGGAGCACGTAAAAGAAGGACCGACCAAGGACGCAGGTCCCTGGTGATAGGCCTACTCTAATACATACTAACTACTAATCAACCTAATGCTTGTAAAACGGAATTGCATGCTATAAATGTTAGAGATTGTAAAGCGCATTGAGACAATAGGTGAAATGAGCTATAAAGCACCTTAGTTCACTTCATCATTTTCTTCTCGTTTATATACGTCAATTTATTTCTTTTTTTATTTCTTACTCACTTTTTCAATCTTTCATTTGCGCATTATTAAAGTCATATATTTTAGAGCTATTTTTTTAACTATTATTTTTTATGCTTTGACTAGAGTTTTTTCACATAATCAGCATTCATTGTGATTCTCAGTCTTCAAGATTTTTTATCTATTTATTCATCCCTTTGCTTATAGATTTTTTCAAACATTCATTTTCTCATTTCATGTTGTATTTGTTTGTTTCTTTGCAAATTGTTTACTTTAGTCCAGCTATGAGCCTCAATCGTATCATGATTAGATGATAGCGATTGCAAAGGATCATGGGAAACTCATCACAACTGCGGCATGGAGTCCAGCCTTTTCCACTTGAAAAAATCATGCTAAGTCTAGAGCCATGGCCGATTTCAAACAATTCCTTGCGCTCTTTGTGTTATTAGAACATCACAACATTGAAAAATCGCACAACCCGCATTCTAGTGGTGGCCTTTAATCGAGTTCCAAGCTTCACTTTGCATTCCTGACCGTCGAATCAAAATGGCCGAAATGCATTCAAATAAACAAACCTACCACTTTTAATTTAGCGAGGCAAAGTGATCCTCCCTTCTGTTTTCTTTCAGAAAGTGAACTCTTTGCTACTTTTCAAACTTCATGATGTTTGAAAAGTAGTAATTAAAGGCCTACCATGGTTCCAAACTTTGTCGAATTTGTTGCTGTTTGCAGTTCGTCCTATAGATGCACCAAACTGTTGACTTTTTTGGACAATCTGAGCCCTTGTTATCATCAAACAGCAGTGGCTTTCATCCAGAAACGTCACGCGCGTGCAAGCGTCAACGGGCTTCCTGTGCAGTTGTTCGAATCACAACATCACAAAGCGCTAGAAAATCACTTTGTCAAGATTATTTTAGCGACAACATGTTGGCTTTTTACGCACAAACAAATGGTGCTGCAGTCACTGCAAGGCATTGATTTGTAGGTCTTTGGACAAACGTCAAAATTGACAAAGATGCAGAGCTACTTTCTTGCTTGAATACAAAATAGTATTCTAAAGAAGAAACGTTTTGCGCGAAAACAATGCCCGGGTGGCGTTTTTGTTGCTCTAGGTAAGTATTTTGTAGGTTTTTTTGAGTCTGTGTGCATGTTTTTCAATCTCAAGTAGTTTTTTGTAGAACTTTCAATGTAAGTCACACATTTTTGTTGAAAACGTCGACTTGAATAGAAATTTTATAAGTACGATTTGCGCCAAATCAAACACGGGTTTATTTTGACTGTAACGTTTAATACTTTTTCATATTGGAAATAGTTGAAAATTTCCAAACTCAAAATGAGTTTTACGTGTCTTTCACTTTGGAAAAAAACAACAACAACAACAACAACAACAACAACAACAACAACAAAACTCAACAACAACAACAATAATAATAAACCAACACACCAAAAAAAGCCGTCTGGATGATTTGATCCGACTCGGAACAAAACTATGGAACTTAGGTTTGTTCGTGCTAGCACATTGTGCCATCGATGTAGGCGTGGATTTGCATTAACATAGCATCCTAATTCCTTTGGGATATGTACTACATTGACTACAGATTTTAGACTTGCTGATGTGGACAGTTGCCCAATTGGCCAAGGGGTTAGTCGTACATAGTCTAGGGGCTGATTAACTTCTCCCTCGGTGGCGCTGGTTGGAACACCTGTCGGGATAGCGTGGATGAGGCCGAAATCTGCATCCGCAACGTAAGTCGATTCGCTGCTCCAGCATCTTTGATAGTCTCGGAGGAATCGTCCCATTGTTTTGACAATTAAAATAAATAAATGAGTGGTTGAGAGTTCGATCCCCACGTTGAGCATCTGTTTTTTGGTTCTTCTTATTTTTTCTAAATTTGATTTTTCTTTCTCTAATTTGTTTCTCCTTTTAATATTTTCTTCCTTTCTCTTTCTGTTGTTTTGTTATATTTATTTATTTATTAATTTTTTGCGTTTAATCTATGGTTTGTTGTAACTTCCTGTAAAATTGACTTTTGTCCCCGGATTCCTCCCCCTCCCCCATGGAATAAAACTAGTATTAAAAACAACGGTGAGTGTCGGCAATTAATCAAATAGAATAATAATGATGGATAGAATCATGGAAAATCAATACGAAACGAGTCAACAAAGTCAAACAAGACTGAATGAAAACATTGGAACAAACTATTATATGCTACCAATTAATTCATTTGAAATGGGATTGAAACAGACGTAACCGCAATAGCGAATGGATTGCTTGATAACGTGAGTCTTTAAACCTATCCCATTGCGCTAATTAGAGATCCGCGTTAGTTCTATTTGCTCTTCAGAAATATAAACTTAGTAAAATAATAACGGTTTGTCATGTCGAAGACCGCGTGAGAAGTTTAAAGGAAATTATATTGATATTTTCCACCGGGATTTGTGTAAATCGAATGATCTTCAATGCTTTTGGAAAAGAATTTGTCCGATTGAAAAGGTTCTTGGGAAAATCCTTTGCAATTAGAGAATTGAGGGGATTTTACAGTACAGCCTACACTGATATATAACCAATTACGGAGCACGTAAAAGAAGGACCGACCAAGGACGCAGGTCCCTGGTGATAGGCCTACTCTAATACATACTAACTACTAATCAACCTAATGCTTGTAAAACGGAATTGCATGCTATAAATGTTAGAGATTGTAAAGCGCATTGAGACAATAGGTGAAATGAGCTATAAAGCACCTTAGTTCACTTCATCATTTTCTTCTCGTTTATATACGTCAATTTATTTCTTTTTTTATTTCTTACTCACTTTTTCAATCTTTCATTTGCGCATTATTAAAGTCATATATTTTAGAGCTATTTTTTTAACTATTATTTTTTATGCTTTGACTAGAGTTTTTTCACATAATCAGCATTCATTGTGATTCTCAGTCTTCAAGATTTTTTATCTATTTATTCATCCCTTTGCTTATAGATTTTTTCAAACATTCATTTTCTCATTTCATGTTGTATTTGTTTGTTTCTTTGCAAATTGTTTACTTTAGTCCAGCTATGAGCCTCAATCGTATCATGATTAGATGATAGCGATTGCAAAGGATCATGGGAAACTCATCACAACTGCGGCATGGAGTCCAGCCTTTTCCACTTGAAAAAATCATGCTAAGTCTAGAGCCATGGCCGATTTCAAAGAATTCGTTGCGCTCTTTGTGTTATTAGAACATCACAACATTGAAAAATCGCACAACCCGCATTCTAGTGGTGGCCTTTAATCGAGTTCCAAGCTTCACTTTGCATTCCTGACCGTCGAATCAAAATGGCCGAAATGCATTCAAATAAACAAACCTACCACTTTTAATTTAGCGAGGCAAAGTGATCCTCCCTTCTGTTTTCTTTCAGAAAGTGAACTCTTTGCTACTTTTCAAACTTCATGATGTTTGAAAAGTAGTAATTAAAGGCCTACCATGGTTCCAAACTTTGTCGAATTTGTTGCTGTTTGCAGTTCGTCCTATAGATGCACCAAACTGTTGACTTTTTTGGACAATCTGAGCCCTTGTTATCATCAAACAGCAGTGTCTTTCATCCAGAAACGTCACGCGCGTGCAAGCGTCAACGGGCTTCCTGTGCAGTTGTTCGAATCACAACATCACAAAGCGCTAGAAAATCACTTTGTCAAGATTATTTTAGCGACAACATGTTGGCTTTTTACGCACAAACAAATGGTGCTGCAGTCACTGCAAGGCATTGATTTGTAGGTCTTTGGACAAACGTCAAAATTGACAAAGATGCAGAGCTACTTTCTTGCTTGAATACAAAATAGTATTCTAAAGAAGAAACGTTTTGCGCGAAAACAATGCCCGGGTGGCGTTTTTGTTGCTCTAGGTAAGTATTTTGTAGGTTTTTTTGAGTCTGTGTGCATGTTTTTCAATCTCAAGTAGTTTTTTGTAGAACTTTCAATGTAAGTCACACATTTTTGTTGAAAACGTCGACTTGAATAGAAATTTTATAAGTACGATTTGCGCCAAATCAAACACGGGTTTATTTTGACTGTAACGTTTAATACTTTTTCATATTGGAAATAGTTGAAAATTTCCAAACTCAAAATGAGTTTTACGTGTCTTTCACTTTGGAAAAAAAAAACAACAACAACAACAACAACAACAACAACAAAACTCAACAACAACAACAATAATAATAAACCAACACACCAAAAAAAGCCGTCTGGATGATTTGATCCGACTCGGAACAAAACTATGGAACTTAGGTTTGTTCGTGCTAGCACATTGTGCCATCGATGTAGGCGTGGATTTGCATTAACATAGCATCCTAATTCCTTTGGGATATGTACTACATTGACTACAGATTTTAGACTTGCTGATGTGGACAGTTGCCCAATTGGCCAAGGGGTTAGTCGTACATAGTCTAGGGGCTGATTAACTTCTCCCTCGGTGGCGCTGGTTGGAACACCTGTCGGGATAGCGTGGATGAGGCCGAAATCTGCATCCGTAACGTAAGTCGATTCGCTGCTCCAGCATCTTTGATAGTCTCGGAGGAATCGTCCCATTGTTTTGACAATTAAAATAAATAAATGAGTGGTTGAGAGTTCGATCCCCACGTTGAGCATCTGTTTTTTGGTTCTTCTTATTTTTTCTAAATTTGATTTTTCTTTCTCTAATTTGTTTCTCCTTTTAATATTTTCTTCCTTTCTCTTTCTGTTGTTTTGTTATATTTATTTATTTATTAATTTTTTGCGTTTAATCTATGGTTTGTTGTAACTTCCTGTAAAATTGACTTTTGTCCCCGGATTCCTCCCCCTCCCCCATGGAATAAAACTAGTATTAAAAACAACGGTGAGTGTCGGCAATTAATCAAATAGAATAATAATGATGGATAGAATCATGGAAAATCAATACGAAACGAGTCAACAAAGTCAAACAAGACTGAATGAAAACATTGGAACAAACTATTATATGCTACCAATTAATTCATTTGAAATGGGATTGAAACAGACGTAACCGCAATAGCGAATGGATTGCTTGATAACGTGAGTCTTTAAACCTATCCCATTGCGCTAATTAGAGATCCGCGTTAGTTCTATTTGCTCTTCAGAAATATAAACTTAGTAAAATAATAACGGTTTGTCATGTCGAAGACCGCGTGAGAAGTTTAAAGGAAATTTTATTGATATTTTCCACCGGGATTTGTGTAAATCGAATGATCTTCAATGCTTTTGGAAAAGAATTTGTCCGATTGAAAAGGTTCTTGGGAAAATCCTTTGCGATTAGAGAATTGAGGGGATTTTACAGTACAGCCTACACTGATATATAACCAATTACGGAGCACGTAAAAGAAGGACCGACCAAGGACGCAGGTCCCTGGTGATAGGCCTACTCTAATACATACTAACTACTAATCAACCTAATGCTTGTAAAACGGAATTGCATGCTATAAATGTTAGAGATTGTAAAGCGCATTGAGACAATAGGTGAAATGAGCTTTAAAGCATCTTAGTTCACTTCATCATTTTCTTCTCGTTTATATACGTCAATTTATTTCTTTTTTTATTTCTTACTCATTTTTTCAATCTTTCATTTGCGCATTATTAAAGTCATATATTTTAGAGCTATTTTTTTAACTATTATTTTTTATGCTTTGACTAGAGTTTTTTCACATAATCAGCATTCATTGTGATTCTCAGTCTTCAAGATTTTTTAGCTATTTATTCATCCCTTTGCTTATAGATTTTTTCAAACATTCATTTTCTCATTTCATGTTGTATTTGTTTGTTTCTTTGCAAATTGTTTACTTTAGTCCAGCTATGAGCCTCAATCGTATCATGATTAGATGATAGCGATTGCAAAGGATCATGGGAAACTCATCACAACTGCGGCATGGAGTCCAGCCTTTTCCACTTGAAAAAATCATACTAAGTCTAGAGCCATGGCCGATTTCAAACAATTCGTTGCTCTCTTTGTGTTATTAGAACATCACAACATTGAAAAATCGCACAACCCGCATTCTAGTGGTGGCCTTTAATCGAGTTCCAAGCTTCACTTTGCATTCCTGACCGTCGAATCAAAATGGCCGAAATGCATTCAAATAAACAAACCTACCACTTTTAATTTAGCGAGGCAAAGTGATCCTCCCTTCTGTTTTCTTTCAGAAAGTGAACTCTTTGCTACTTTTCAAACTTCATGATGTTTGAAAAGTAGTAATTAAAGGCCTACCATGGCTCCAAACTTTGTCGAATTTGTTGCTGTTTGCAGTTCGTCCTATAGATGCACCAAACTGTTGACTTTTTTGGACAATCTGAGCCCCTATTATCATCAAGCAGCAGTGGCTTTCATCCAGAAACGTCACGCGCGTGCAAGCGTCAACGGGCTTCCTGTGCAGTTGTTCGAATCACAACATCACAAAGCGCTAGAAAATCACTTTGTCAAGATTTTTTTAGCGACAACATGTTGGCTTTTTACGCACAAACAAATGGTGCTGCATTCACTGCAAGGCATTGATTTGTAGGTCTTTGGACAAACGTCAAAATTGACAAAGATGCAGAGCTACTTTCTTGCTTGAATACAAAATAGTATTCTAAAGAAGAAACGCTTTGCGCGAAAACAATGCCCGGGTGGCGTTTTTGTTGCTCTAGGTAAGTATTTTGTAGGTTTTTTTGAGTCTGTGTGCATGTTTTTCAATCTCAAGTAGTTTTTTGTAGAACTTTCTATGTAAGTCACACATTTTTGTTGAAAACGTCGACTTGAATAGAAATTTTATAAGTACGATTTGCGCCAAATCAAACACGGGTTTATTTTGACTGTAACGTTTAATGCTTTTTCATATTGGAAATAGTTGAAAATTTCCAAACTCAAAATGAGTTCAACGTGTCTTTCACTTTGAAAACAAAAAACAAAAAAAAACAACAACAACAACAACAACAACAACAACAAAACTCTACAACAATAATAATAAACCAACACACCAAAAAAGGCCGTCTGGATGATTTGATCCGACTCGGAACAAAACTATGGAACTTAGGTTTGGTCGTGCTAGCACATTGTGCCATCGATGTAGGCGTGGATTTGCATTAACATAGCACCCTAATTCCTTTGGGATATGTACTGCATATACTACAGATTTTAGACTTGCTGATGTGGACAGTTGCCCAATTGGCCAAGGGGTTAGTCGTACATAGTCTAGGGGCTGATTAACTTCTCCCTCGGTGGCGCTGTTTGGAACACCTGTCGGGATAGCGTGGATGAGGCCGAAATCTTCATCCGTAACGTAAGTCGATTCGCTGCTCCAGCATCTTTGATAGTCTCGGAGGAATCGTCCCATTGTTTTGACAATTAAAATAAATAAATGAGTGGTTGAGAGTTCGATCCCCACGTTAATCATCTGTTTTTTGGTTCTTCTTATTTTTTCTAAATTTCATTTTTCTTTCTCTAATTTGTTTCTCCTTTTAATATTTTCTTCCTTTCTCTTTCTGTTGTTTTGTTATATTTATTTATTTATTAATTTTTTGCGTTTTATCTATGGTTTGTTGTAACTTCCTGTAAAATTGAATTTTGTCCCCGGATTCCTCCCCCTCCCCCATGGAATAAAGCTAGTATTAAAAACAACGGTGAGTGTCGGCAATTAATCAAATAGAATAATAATGATGGATAGAATCATGGAAAATCAATACGAAACGAGTCAACAAAGTCAAACAAGACTGAATGAAAACATTGGGACAAACGATTATATGCTACCAATTAATTCATTTGAAATGGGATTGAAACAGACGTAACCGCAATAGCGAATGGATTGCTTGATAACGTGAGTCTTAAAACCTATCCCATTGCGATAATTAGAGATCCGCGTTAGTTCTATTTGCTCTTCAGAAATATAAACTTAGTAAAATAATAACGGTTTGTCATGTGGAAGACCGCGTGAGAAGTGTTACGCCGCGGAAAACGTCTGGGCTTAGAATTATTTATTTTACCAAAAACGTCTTTACTTATACAGTTTTACATCCTCAAGGGATGCGACGCTGTTACATAACTTACATATTTGTCGGACAATCACAATGAACAAACGTAAACACATAACATTGCCTCCCCCCCAAAATTAATGTTCGTCCCCGGACAAAAATTGAACCTATGTGAAAAAATAAGGCTCATGAGTTCAAATAGTAAAGTTCAAATATTATAGCATTCACTTTTTTTTTTTGTTTTTTGTTTTTTTTGCTTGTTTTTTGTTTGTTTGTTCGTTTGTTTTCCTATGTCTCCTCTTCTGTTTCTTTTCCTCTTCTGTTTCTCATCTTCTGTTTGTCTTCTTCTGTTTCTTTTCTGTTTCTCTTCTGTTTCTCTTCTTCTGTTTCTCATCTTCTGTTTCTCATGTTCTGTTTCTCTTTCGTTTCTCTCCTGTTTCTCTTCTTCTGTTTCTCTTCTTCTGTTTCGCTTCTGTTTCTCTTCTTCTGTTTCTCATCTTCTGTTTCTCTTCTTCTGTTTCACTTCAAATATTTTAATGTTAAATGTTTTTTTTTTGCTTGTCTTTTTTGTTTTGTTTTTGTTTTCGTTTTTTATTATTTTTTTTATATTGCTTCTACCACTTCAAGTGATAGTCTTGAAATTTAACTGGAAATTTTATTGGTCTTTTCCCCGGTCTTGTTCGGTCGGTGGTAGTTGTCTTCATCTCAGCTTGCTCTTTCGGTGTTTGCTTACTTTTTGTTGTTTTTTTAGCTTGATCTTGTTTTGAAGTCTTAGGCCTTGTCTCTTCGTCGGCAACTTTATCCACTTTATCAGCTTTGGATTTCATAACGGTTGCAAACCACTCCGGGTATTCACGATTAAACTTGCAAAGTCGATCTTTATGAACTATTTTTGGCCTGTCTCTAGGTGCTCTCTGTATTTCATAGATCAGGTCATTTATCCTTCGTCTTACCAGATATGGCCCGTCCCAATTGCTCTGGAGTTTTGGTGTGATTCCTTTTCTTCGTCTAGGAACGCAGTATCTTACAGCCTCTCCTGGTTTGTATGTTTCGCTTGCAGCGTTGATGTCGTATCTGGTTTTCATCTTTTCAGACGAACACTTTAAGTTCAATCGTGCAAAGTCGTGAGCCTCTTCCAGGTCACTTTCCAGTCTGCGAACATAGTCGTCTACATTGGTCTGTTGCTCATCTCGACAACCAAACATTAAATCTATGGGAAGGCGGATTTCCCTGCCAAACACCAGTTTTGATGGACTTTCGCCAGTAGCTTGGTGGGTGGCTGACCTGTAAGCCATCATCATGTAGGGCACATGACGATCCCAATCCGTTTGGTGGTCGTCAATATACTTGGCTATCTGATCTTCAAGTGTTCTGTTAAACCTTTCCACCATTCCATCCGATTGTGGACGATATGGGGTAGTCCGTGTTTTTTGGATTCCAAGTAATGTACACATCTCAGAAAAGACTTTGGACTCGAAATTTCTACCTTGATCGGAGTGTAGTTGCTTTGGAACTCCAAATCGTGTCACCACTTGGGTCACCAAGGCGTCTGCCACGGTCTTTGCTTCTTGATTAGGTAAAGGAATAGCCTCCATCCACTTTGTAAAATAATCTCCAACAATCATCAAATACCTATTGCCAGCCTGGCTTCTTGGGAGGGGTCCTAGAATATCCACTGCCCATCTCTCCATCGGAGCTCCCGATACATAGGTCCTGAGGGGTACTTTATTTCTTTTCTGTGGCCCTTTTCTTTTTGCACAAGGTTCGCAGCGTTTGCACCAGTTTTCTACGTCTCGTCTACTGTGTATCCAATAAAATCTGTTCTTCAATCGTGACAAGGTCTTTGCTACACCTAAATGTCCACGAGTAGGTTCGTCATGCATTTCTCTCAATACATCGGCCTGAAGGGTATGAGGTACAACTAATTGGAAAATTGACGACGCGCATGGATTTTCCAGTCTTCTATGAAGTACACCATCTATTAGTTCAGTGAATCCCACTGCGCCCAGTAACCTTTAACTTTAGGACTTAGATGTGAAATTTCATTCCAACTTGGTCTTTGCTTTACTTGCAGCCATTGCATTATATGACTTAATACAGGATCTTTCCACTGTGCATCTTGCAACTCATTTGTCGACCAACACTTTCCTTTGTTTACTTCTTTCGCAGTATCTTGATCCACTTCATCATTTTGTACTAGAAGTACCTTTCTTGAACCAACAGGTTGGTCGGCTGTCATTCCATCCTCGATTTCTCTTTTTTCGCAGTATCTGCAAGATGTGATAACACATGGTCGTCTTGACAACGCATCTGCATTTCCATGCTTTCGACCAGCTCGATGAATTACCTTGAAAGTGTATTGTTGCAGTTTTGCCAGCCATCTAGCTAACTGATCTTTTGGATTCTTAAACGTGAGCAGCCACTGCAAGGCAGAGTGATCGGTTCTAACCTCAAATTCTGACCCATAAAGATAGGCATTAAAGTGTTCCACAGCATTAACCATTGCCAATAACTCTCTCCTAGTAACGCAGTAGTTTTCTTCTTGTTTTGACAACGTTCTACTATAGAAAGCGATGACATGTTCTTTCCCATCAATTATCTGAGACAATACTGCTCCGATGCCACATTTGCTGGCATCGGTATCCAGAATGTACTTCTTACTAGTATCCGGGTAGGTAAGAATTGGACTCTCTTGAAGTGCTGTTTTAAGGCTTTCAAATGCAATTTCACATTCTTCATTCCAAGTGAAATCTTTGTTCTTTTCAGTCAATTTATGTAAAGGTTTGGCTATTTCAGCAAAATTCCAGATAAATCGTCTGTAGTATGAGCAAAGTCCCACAAATGTTCGTACTTCTTTACTGCATGTCGGTATCGGCCAGTCTTGGATAGTTTGCACTTTGGCAGGATCCACTGAGATTCCACTTCCACTAACAATATGGCCAAGGTAATTAACTTCCTTTGCAAACAGAACACATTTCTTGGGATTCAGCTTGAGATTTGCTTCCCTTATTCTCTGAAATACCAACTTTAGATTCTTAACCTCTTCATCAAACTCTTTACCATGTACGAGAATATCGTCAATGTAAACAAGGACAGTCTCAATAGGAAGTTGCGACAAAACTACTTCCATTAGTCGTTGGAATGTAGGAGCACTATTACACAGTCCAAATGGCATGACTTTAAACTGCCAAAGTCCTTTACCATGGGAAAAAGCGGTAAATTATTTGCTGCGTTCTTCCATTTCTACTTGCCAGTATCCTGCTTTCATATCTAGAGTTGAAAACCAATTTGATCCACTTAGGCTATCCAGCGTTGCGTCTAGTCTCGGTAATGGATAGGCGTCCTTTTGGGTCACTGCATTCAGTTTCCTATAGTCAACACAAAATATTGTGCTACCGTCCTTCTTCTTGACTAAAACAATCGGTGAACACCATGGGCTTGATGAAGGCTCAATGACGTCATTCTCCAACATATCCTTGACCGTACGATCTGCTTCCTCAAACTTTCCTATGGGTAGACGACGAGGATATTGCCTTATAGGTGGTGCGTCCTTTGTATCTATAGCATGCTTAACGACGGTACTTCTTCCCAAATCCTGGGGGCCTTTCGAGAATATATCCTGTTCTTCCATTAGTAACTGTTTCAGGTCCTTTTGTTGTGAAGGAGAAAGATGTTTACTTTTCTCCAATATAACTTGTAAATGTTCAGGTAATTCTTTACTATCTTGAAAATGAGTCTTATCCAGTTCAGGATCTTCAACAATACCTTCACATGCCTCACATGTTGCAACTTCAGTTCTTTTTCTCAGTTACTTTCTCCCTGGTGACATGTTCACTAGACGCACAGGTACACGGCCATTCTTGACATTGACAAGACTCTTTCCAACCAGCACTCCACCAGTTTCACTTAGATTAGATCCATCAGTAGGTCCAACAATACTCAGTCCTGTTCCTTCGTCTGCTCCTTCTACCTTTGCAAAAACAACTGCTTCAGTATAGGGTCGTAATTTCACATTTTGTTCCAGTATAACACGAAAAACTTGATGAGTCTCTTGTGCATTTACTTGTTTCAATGGGACTTTTTCATCATTCATGGTGAAACCCATGTCTTTGTAATCAATAATACAGCGATGAATTCGAAGAAAATCTCCTCCAAGAAGACAATCGGTTGCCATAGGAACAACCCAAAATTCATGAGTGATATCAATGTTTCCAATCTTCAAAGGCAAAATACACCTTGCGTTGACTTCCACAGTTCCACCTCCTAGCACTTTTACTGACTCGTGTATAAGCTCCAATTTAATGGGAATTTGTTCAGAAATATTGTTCACAAATGTTGAACTTAACAATGAAACATCTGCTCCATTGCACTCCTTGTATGCACAATGACACGAATAATCCTCCATAGTTTGAGCTCTTCGGGGCCATATTTAGGAAGGTCGACCTCGGCCCCTTGACATCGACCTCTACTCCAGCTCTATCTTGTAACGGTAAACTTGATGAATTCATTGTAGTTTGATTGCTTGTATTGTGGTAAGAACCAATGTTCTGTTGCACTCCAGTTACATTAGGCGAGAGGTAGGTGTTTTGATTGAACATTCCTGAAGATGGCAGAGTAGGTGTGTTAGGAACAGATTTCATATAGTTTCCATGTTGTGGCGGTGGTCCTCTTTCACTGCTACTCCTATAAGGGCATGACACTTTAAAATGTCCAATTTCATTACAGTTGAAACACCTCTGGGGCCTTTGTTTATCAACAATGTACTTGTTTTGACCCTTTTGTCTCACTTCATCGAGCACTTTACCAATCATTGATGTCAATTTATGCATTTCGCTTTCAACACCACTATCAATGGACGGTGCAGCTTCCCCCAGGCGTGTTACCTGTCGAGCGTACGAGGCACGTGAGTGTACATGCCCCCAGCGATCAGCAAGATGATAGGACTCCAATTCAAGAGCAATTTCCAAAGCTGCTTGTATACTCTTTGGTCGACCTTGACGCACTTTCATACGTGTTTCTTCATCAGCAATTGCATCGACAAATTGATCCTTTGCCAGCGTGTCTTGCAGTTCAGGCTCAGCTCCAGGGTATGCAAGTTTAACAAGTCTTTCCAAATCAGACACAAGTTCCGGGTACGATTCATCCCTCTTTTTGACACGAGTTTTAAACTTTGCACGAGCCAATTCTGACTGATGTGTAGTGCCAAATCGATTAGACAAAGCCTTTGAAAGCAAATCAAAATTTCTTCTATTCTCCTCGGGTAGGTTGCTTAATACCATTGTTGCATTTCCTTTTAAGCTTGAGGCTAAAAATGATGCCTTTTCCTGCATATTCCATCCATTCATCTCAGCAATTATGTCAAACTGGGCACTAAAAAATTCCCAGGGTGTTGAACCATCATAAGCAGGCGGTAGCTGCACGGGTTTTACACTACTTCTGGAAGATGTTCCTTCCGGTTTCGACAACTTCAAATTCAGCTTTCCTTCCAGCTCTTTCACCCTTTCAATTGATGTATTTACTTGATTTAATTTCTTATCAATATGATTAAGTAATTCAGTTTGATTGTCATTATCTTTGTCCTGATTATCCATAGAGTACTCAATTCTTGATACACGTACTTCCATCACTCGAACTTGATCCTCATGCATAGAACGTATTCTATTTATTAAATGTTTTTGGCTCTCGATTATACAAAATAGATTGTCTATTTGGTTTCTTAATTCCTGATTTTCTTCCTTTGATGTTACGATAAACTTTTGTACTTCTTCCGACGTTGTTGTAATTGTTTGCTCAAAATCGGTATTGTCTCGGTTGTCCTGTTCATTTTCTTCCATGTTTCTCTTTTTTTCAGCTTGCAATCGAGTTTCCATAGGCCTACTCCGGGACCTAAAGTCGCCGAAATTTTGTGCGACTTGAGGCGATTATAGGCGATTTTAGCAAAATTTGCCAAAAAGTCCTCTAATTAAAAGGCGATTTTAGGCAAATTTGTGCGATTATAGGCAATTTTGAGCGATTTTAGGCAACTTTGAGCGATTATAGGCGACTTTGGGACAAATTTTTCAAATATTGTTTGAGCGTGTGCTTACTTTTTTACAGGTATAGTACAATAAAGCCAATCCATGATTATAATCATGTCTTAATGTGAATATTAGGCTATTCAAGTATATCACTGACACACAAGTATCATTAAGTGAACAAAATATTTTGAATTTACATCAAAGTGAGCAACCACATCTGGCTTGTAGATTTTGTAAATTGTAAACATTAGTTTGCTGTATGTTAATATACAGAAAGCTACTAATGCTGCTCATTATTTTTTATTTAATGCATTTAAAATGGAGAATAATGATGCTAAGAAGTACAACTGGAGCCGGTTGAATAAAGGGTGAATAGCGCTATCCACAGATAAATCCTTATACAATGATTAAAATCTATAACAATAAACAATACAGTGGATAGGTCTTATCTGATAGATAACTTTGTCCACCTTTCGTACAACTGCCCCCATGTTGTCTTGAATATTGATAATAATTATTCATTAGCTTAAAATATATATAAAAAAAAACTGCAAACAAATAGATATAGAGCTTATTTATTCATGCACTAAATTTCAGTAAAAAAGTTTGAATAAAGTTTTCCTAATTATTTCATGATTTCATGAATTGACACAATTGGTTTAAAATACGAAAATCACAAACTTGAAAAGAAAGTGCATAAATACAAGTTATTTGATTGTTTGCAATCATTATTTCAGTATATAAGCATTTTACCAAATCATCTGCAGAGGAACTTCCTATCCTGATTGCTTTTCAACTGAACAGACGATCGAAACTTTGATCTTTGTAAACTTTTCGTTGATAACTTTCTTGCTAGCATGACGAATAATTCCTCGAAAATTTGGAAGTAAACACCAACTTTCAATTTCTTTGTATAATCGGTAGTCCTTCACAGGAACCCATACAATTTGAACTTCTCCTTCCTTCAAGAGACAAAAAACGCCAATATACTTTGAACTATTTCGGAAAATTTCCCTTCATTCGATTGTATTCTCTTTAGCAACTACATCAAACTTAAAACGATCCCAAGGTTTGTTCGCCATTTTGTTTTACCCGTCATGCATTACGACACAGGGTTATTTTTGTGGTTGACAAATGCAATATTATTTTTGGAATTCCTATGGTCTCAAATAGACTGGGACCAACTGGGACCAGTCCACAAGAAGTGTTTTTCAAAATGGCGGACGTGGCTACTACTAGCAAAAATGTTAGCTATTGATCGGAGTGTAGACATGATTTTGCTGCATCCACTTTTCCATAAAAGAAAGAAAAAAATATTGGAATGAATCTGTGAACAGGAGAGCTGGTAAGATTTGTTACCTCAGTCTAAACACGCGCCAAATGAGTATTAAAGTTAATTATTAAGTTAACTTGTACTTGATATTATTTTTTACGATATTGATTAACTTCAGTCATTCACTTCAGCTTGGATTATAGCTGAACAAAGTCCATGGATCGGTGATTTTTTTTGAAAGTTTTATTGATGCATTTTGATTTTTATCGAAACGATTTGTATTTTCAGATAGTTTTAAATTTATCATTGGTTGAAATGCTCTCAGATCTTCAATGCACCCTTATCAAAATTCATAAAAAATACTGGCTCACAGTCCAAGTTAAACGCTTTAGCCTTATCTAGATCTTAAAATTCTAAAAATAATGAATGAGTGTTATAACTGGGATTGTTTTCTAATAACTTGGAAAAAGTCCAACCAAAATCATGGTTTCTAAACTAGTCGAGTTAAGAAAATGTTTCTATATCGACAAATAAGGTGTTTTTTTCTTCTTGGATAGTATAGTTGCGAAAAAAAACTTTAACTGAGGACCTAAGAAAAACTCTTACATTAAGAAATAATCCAGTTTAAAAGTGTTTATTAATATTTAAATCTGAATAAAATTCATTAAAATAATGGCAATTAGGATTCAGAGTGCTTGTAATTAAGGATTTTTTTTGTAAAAACTCTCTCAGTTCTACCAAGATAATGTCAAACACTTCTTAGTAAAAAATGTAATTATGAAATGTAATATCAAAATACAATGTATGTAGCATATATTTGCTTGTGTCAATTTTAAACAATTTTGGCTCTTTTCTGTTTTGTTTGTAAGGTGTTATTAGTACTGAGGTATCAAGATACTTCAGTAAACAAATAAATAAACTTTTAATTACTAATATAACTACTTGCCCTTATGATCAAATAGATAACCATAGATACATTATATAGAATATTCCTTTAAATATCAAACTTTAATATTAAGCTGAAATTGGTAAATGATCTATTAATTTTAAACAAATGTGAATAAAAGGTATATAGTTCTGTAATAGGTCTAAACTTGGATATATGATTAAAAAAAAGGAAAACAAGAGAACAACAAAAAATAATAAGATTAATGAAAATGTTAAATATATCTAAAAGTAATTTTATTGCCTATGGAATTATTAAATTTAAAATCGTCAACAATGTTTATGTTTTTGAAAGGAGTTCAAGTAAATGCTATCTTTGACTTCTATGCCTGGTGTGGCTTCCATTGACTTATTGTGGCTAGAGGTAGTTTTAGGCGGCTTGAAGCAGGTTAAGGCATCCCAAGGTAGCTTAAGGTGGCTTGCTGGCCCAGAGTAGGCCTTTAATTGTTTATGTCATAATAAGTAATTTGGCTACATAAATTTAACCTTCCTGGGTAATTTCGTTCAGGACAAACAGATTTCGAGACAGTAAATCCGCTGTTAATTTAAGGCAATTTTGCCAAACTATAGGCGACTATGAGCGATTTTAGGCGATTTTGTGCGACTTTAGCCAACTTTAGGTCCCGGAGTAGGCCTTTCCATTATGTAAATACACCAGTCAAAATAATTGTAATATCCGTAAATTAGAAAAAAAATATATATAGCAGTGCCTCCAATGTAGTTAGACGGACTATCGATGTTTCCAATAAAAATGAAATACAATAATGATTCCATGTAGTAAATTGAATGATCGTCACGGTTATGAAAGCAATTAAAGCAATTGCTTGAAAGAAGACCCGGAAAAAAATCCGGGCTTCAATGAGATTCTATATACGAATAAGGATTCCGTAAATTTCGTGTTAATAACAATATTTCCACTGCAAAGTTAATCCAACGCCATAAATAAAAGTATTGCACATCCAAATATAAGCGCTTGAAATATCCAGCAATCACAGTTGAAAGGAAGTATAAACAAGTAGCACAATAACCATAGAAATAGTAATCAATCAACTGTACAATAAAGCTTTTTCCATTCCATTATATATATCCGGTTAACAGTCGCAGAAAATATTTGGAACTTGGTTCAATAGCCGTCACAAACGGTTAAGTCACAATTTCCTTTTAAACCACACTGATATTGTAGTAGTAGTAGCTGTGAACTGTAAAAAGATTAAATTCAGCAATCGTTGCACAATCGTGGATAATATCCGATCGAATAATAACTGTGAGCCATCTCAATCTGTATGCAAAAATCCAAACAACGTAGTTCCACAAAACAATGTACACAATTCCAAATTGTAAGTTTAGTGTAAACTCGGTACAAAATCACGGCGATAACGGTATAAAACCTTGCTCTGCTACCAAATGTTACGCCGCGGAAAACGTCTGGGCTTAGAATTACTTATTTTACCAAAAACGTCTTTACTTATACAGTTTTACATCCTCAAGGGATGCGACGCTGTTACATAACTTACATATTTGTCGGACAATCACAATGAACAAACGTAAACACATAACAGAAGTTTAAAGGAAATTTTATTGATATTTTCCACCGGGATTTGTGTAAATCGAATGATCTTCAATGCTTTTGGAAAAGAATTTGTCCGATTGAAAAGGTTCTTGGGAAAATCATTTGCGATTAGAGAATTGAGGGGATTTTACAATACAGCCTACACTGATATATAACCAATTACGGAGCACGTAAAAGAAGGACCGACCAAGGACGCAGGTCCCTGGTGATAGACCTACTCTAATACATACTAACTACTAATCAACCTAATGATTGTAAAATGGAATTGCATGCTATAAATGTTAGAGATTGTAAAGCGCATTGAGACAATAGGTGAAATGAGCTATAAAGCACCTTAGTTCACTTCATGATTTTCTTCTCGTTTATATCCGTCAATTTATTTCTTTTTTTATTTCTTACTCATTTTTTAAATCTTTCATTTGCGCATTATTAAAGTCATATATTTTAGAGCTATTTTTTTAACTATTATCTTTTATGCTTTGCCTAGAGTTTTTTCACATAATCAGCATTCATTTTGATTCTCAGTCCTCAAGATTTTTAGCTATTTATTCATCCCTTTGCTTATACATTTTTTCAAACATTCATTTTCTCATTTCATGTTATATTTGTTTGTTTCTTTGCAAATTGTTTACTTTAGTCCAGCTATGAGCCTCAATCGTATCATGATTAGATGATAGCGATTGCAAAGGATCATGGGAAACTCATCACAACTGCGGCATGGAGTCCAGCCTTTTCCACTTGAAAAAATCGTACTAAGTCTAGAGCAATGGCCGATTTCAAACAATTCGTTGCGCTCTTTGTGTTATTAGAAGATCACAACATTGAAAAATCGCACAACCCGCATTCTAGTGGTGGCCTTTAATCGAGTTCCAAGCTTCACTTTGCATACCTGACCGTCGAATCAAAATGGCCGAAATGCATTCAAATAAACAAACCTACCACTTTTAATTTAGCGAGGCAAAGTGATCCTCCCTTCTGTTTTCTTTCAGAAAGTGAACTCTTTGCTACTTTTCAAACTTCATGATGTTTGAAAAGTAGTAATTAAAGGCCTACCATGGCTCCAAACTTTGTCGAATTTGTTGCTGTTTGCAGTTCGTCCTATAGATGCACCAAACTGTTGACTTTTTTGGACAATCTGAGCCCTTATTATCATCAAACAGCAGTGGCTTTCATCCAGAAACGTCACGCGCGTGCAAGCGTCAACGGGCTTCCTGTGCAGTTGTTCGAATCACAACATCACAAAGCGCTAGAAAATCACTTTGTCAAGATTTTTTTAGCGACAACATGTTGGCTTTTTACGCACAAACAAATGGTGCTGCAGTCACTGCAAGGCATTGATTCGTAGCTCTTTGGACAAACGTCAAAATTGACAAAGATGCAGAGCTACTTTCTTGCTTGAATACAAAATAGTATTCTAAAGAAGAAACGTTTTGCGCGAAAACAATGCCCGGGTGGCGTTTTTGTTGCTCTAGGTATTTTGTAGGTTTTTTTGAGTCTGTGTGTATGTTTTTCAATCTCAAGTATTTTTTTGTAGAACTTTCTATGTAAGTCACACATTTTTGTTGAAAACGTCGACTTGAATAGAAATTTTATAAGTACGATTTGCGCCAAATCAAACACGGGTTTATTTTGACTGTAACGTTTAATGCTTTTTCATACTGGAAGTAGTTGAAAATTTCCAAACTCAAAATGGGTTTAACGTGTCTTTCACTTTGGAAAAAAAAACAAAAACAAAAAAAAAACAACAACAACAACAACAACAATAATAATAAACCAACACACCAAAAAAAGCCGTCTGGATGATTTGATCCGACTCGGAACAAAACTATGGAACTTAGGTTTGGTCGTGCTAGCACATTGTGCCATCGATGTAGGCGTGGATTTGCATTAACATAGCACCCTAATTCCTTTGGGATATGTACTACATTGACTACAGATTTTAGACTTGCTGATGTGGACAGTTGCCCAATTGGCCAAGGGGTTAGTCGTACATAGTCTAGGGGCTGATTAACTTCTCCCTCGGTGGCGCTGTTTGGAACACCTGTCGGGATTGCGTGGCCAATATAGAAAGAACTCATAAACGAACAACATTGTTTACACTAATACCAAAAACAACAATCGTCCAGAAAAACGCATTGCGGCCTGCTTTAAAATTGGGCTTAGGGTTAGGGTTAGGGTTTATTTACTTGAAAGTCGTTGCAACCCAGCGAACTTCTTGTGAAAGGAAAGCGCCTCAAAGGTCCCAGAATAATGCATCCTAAAGCATTTTGGCGGGTTAAATCTGCATACCACAAAGAACTGATGGATATGTGGGGAGAATGATGGAATTGTTGCATTGTTATAGTCATTTTTTTCTGTGAATGACTAACTATTTTTGCAGACATAACATTGACTTATTCCACATTTAGACCTTAGAGCCTTAGAAGCGAATTCTTTCTTTTGTCAGAGCTAAATTTGCTAAAAATCAACGCAAAAAAATGCATTTTTTGAAAAAAAAATTTGCATAAATTTGCATTAAAGTGGAACTTTTGATTTCTTCATTAATAGATCAATCTTGTGGAACTAATTTTTACAAAAACAGCTGTGATTATGCAAATGCTTGAAAAAAGTAGCAAAAAAAACGCAAAAAATGCATTTTTTGAAAAAAAAATTTGCATAAATTTGCATTAAAGTGGAACTTTTGATGTCTTCATTAGTAGATCACTCTTGTGCAACTCATTTTTGCAAAAACAGCTGTGATTATGTAAATGCCCGAAAAGAGTAGCAAAAAAACGCAAAAAATGCATTTTTTGAAAAAAAATTTACATAAATTTGCATTAAAGGTGAACTTTTGATTTCCTCATTAGTAGAGCACTCTTGTGGAACTAATTTTTACAAAAACAGCTGTGATTATGCAAATGCCCGAAAAAAGTAGCAAAAAAACGCAAAAAATGCATTTTTTGAAAAAAAAATTTGCATAAATTTGCATTAAAGTGGAACTTTTGATGTCTTCATTAGTAGATCACTCTTGTGTAACTAATTTTTACAAAAACAGCTGTGATTATGCAAATGCCCGAAAAAAGTAGCAAAAAAACGCAAAAAATGCATTTTTTGAAAAAAAAATTTACATAAATTTGCATTAAAGTGGAACTTTTGATTTCTTCATTAGTAGATCACTCTTGTGGAACTAATTTTTACAAAAACAGCTGTGATTATGGAAATGCCCGAAAAAAGTAGCAGAAAAACGCAAAAAATGCATTTTTTGAAAAAAAAATTTGCATAAATTTGCATTAAAGTGGAACTTTTGATTTCCTCATTAGTAGATCACTCTTGTGGAACTAATTTTTACAAAAACAGCTGTGATTATGCAAATGCCCGAAAAAAGTAGCAAAAAAACGCAAAAAATGCATTTTTTGAAAAAAAATTTACATAAATTTGCATTAAAGGTGAACTTTTGATTTCTTCATTAGTAGATCACTCTTGTGGAACTAATTTTCACAAAAACAGCTGTGACTTTGCAAATGCCCGAAAAAAGTAGCAAAAAAACGCAAAAAATGCATTTTTTGAAAAAAAAATTTGCATAAATTTGCATTAAAGTGGAACTTTTGATTTCTTCATTAGTAGATCACTCTTGTGGAACTAATTTTTACAAAAACAGCTGTGATTATGCAAATGCCCGAAAAAAGTAGCAAAAAAACGCAAAAAATGCATTTTTTGAAAAAAAAATTTACATAAATTTGCATTAAAGTGGAACTTTTGATTTCTTCATTAGTAGATCACTCTTGTGGAACTAATTTTTACAAAAACAGCTGTGATTATGGAAATGCCCGAAAAAAGTAGCAAAAAAACGCAAAAAATGCATTTTTTGAAAAAAAAAATTTGCATAAATTTGCATTAAAGTGGAACTTTTGATTTCCTCATTAGTAGATCACTCTTGTGGAACTAATTTTTACAAAAACAGCTGTGATTATGCAAATGCCCGAAAAAAGTAGCAAAAAAACGCAAAAAATGCATTTTTTGAAAAAAAAATTTACATAAATTTGCATTAAAGTGGAACTTTTGATTTCTTCATTAGTAGATCACTCTTGTGGAACTAATTTTTACAAAAACAGCTGTGATTATGCAAATGCCCGAAAAAAGTAGCAAAAAAACGCAAAAAATGCATTTTTTGAAAAAAAAATTTGCATAAATTTGCATTAAAGTGGAACTTTTGATGTCTTCATTAGTAGATCATTCTTGTGGAACTAATTTTTACAAAAACAGCTGTGATTATGCAAATGCCCGAAAAAAGTAGCAAAAAAAACGCAAAAAATGCATTTTTTGAAAAAAAAATTTACATAAATTTGCATTAAAGTGGAACTTTTGATTTCTTCATTAGTAGATCACTCTTGTGGAACTAATTTTTACAAAAACAGCTGTGATTATGCAAATGCCCGAAAAAAGTAGCAAAAAAACGCAAAAAATGCATTTTTTGAAAAAAAAAATTGCATAAATTTGCATTAAAGTGAAACTTTTGATCTCTTCATTAGTAGATCACTCTTGTGGAACTAATTTTTACAAAAACAGCTGTGATTATGCAAATGCCCGAAAAAAGTAGCAAAAAAACGCAAAAAATGCATTTTTTGAAAAAAAAATTTCACTCTTGTGGAACTAATTTTTACAAAAACAGCTGTGATTATGGAAATGCCCGAAAAAAGTAGCAAAAAAACGCAAAAAATGCATTTGTTGAAAAAAAAATTTGCATAAATTTGCATTAAAGTGGAACTTTTGATTTCTTCATTAGTAGATCACTCTTGTGGAACTAATTTTTGCAAAAACAGCTGTGATTATGCAAATGCCCGAAAAAAGTAGCAAAAAAACGCAAAAAATGCATTTTTTGAAAAAAAAAATTGCATAAATTTGCATTAAAGTGGAACTTTTGATTTCTTCATTAGTAGATCACTCTTGTGGAACTAATTTTTACAAAAACAGCTGTGATTATGCAAATGCCCGAAAAAAGTAGCAAAAAAACGCAAAAAATGCATTTTTTGAAAAAAAAAATTGCATAAATTTGCATTAAAGTGGAACTTTTGATCTCTTCATTAGTAGATCACTCTTGTGGAACTAATTTTTACAAAAACAGCTGTGATTATGCAAATGCCCGAAAAAAGTAGCAAAAAAACGCAAAAAATGCATTTTTTGAAAAAAAAAATTGCATAAATTTGCATTAAAGTGGAACTTTTGATTTCTTCATTAGTAGATCACTCTTGTGGAACTAATTTTTACAAAAACAGCTGTGATTATGCAAATGCCCGAAAAAAGTAGCAAAAAAACGCAAAAAATGCATTTTTTGATAAAAAAAAATTGCATAAATTTGCATTCAAATGGAACTTTTGATTTCTTCATTAGTAGATCACTCTTGTGGAACTAGTTTTTACAAAAACAGCTGTGATTATGCAAATGCCCGAAAAAAGTAGCAAAAAAACGCAAAAGATGAATTTTATGAAAAAAAAATTTACATAAATTTGCATTAAAGTGGAACTTTTGATTTCTTCATTAGTAGATCACTCTTGTGGAACTAATTTTTACAAAAACAGCTGTGATTATGCAAATGCCCGAAAAAAGTAGCAAAAAAACGCAAAAAATGCATTTTTTGAAAAAAAAAAATTGCATAAATTTGCATTAAAGTGGAACTTTTGATTTCTTCATTAGTAGATCACTCTTGTGGAACTAATTTTTACAAAAACAGCTGTGATTATGCAAATGCCCGAAAAAAGTAGCAAAAAAAACGCAAAAAATGCATTTTTTGAAAAAAAAATTTACATAAATTTGCATTAAAGTGGAACTTTTGATTTCTTCATTAGTAGATCACTCTTGTGGAACTAATTTTTACAAAAACAGCTGTGATTATGGAAATGCCCGAAAAAAGTAGCAAAAAAACGCAAAAAATGCATTTTTTGAAAAAAAAATTTGCATAAATTTGCATTAAAGTGGAACTTTTGATTTCCTCATTAGTAGATCACTCTTGTGGAACTAATTTTTATAAAAACAGCTGTGATTATGCAAATGCCCGAAAAAAGTAGCAAAAAAACGCAAAAAAATGCATTTTTTGAAAAAAAAATTTGCATAAATTTGAATTAAAGTGGAACTTTTGATTTCTTCATTAGTAGATCAATCTTGTGGAACTAATTTTTACAAAAACAGCTGTGATTATGCAAATGCCCAAAAAAAGTAGCAAAACAACGCAAAAAATGCATTTTTTGAAAAAAAAAATTGCATAAATTTGCATTAAAGTGGAAATTTTGATTTGTTCATTAGTAGATCACTCTTGTGGAACTAATTTTTACAAAAACAGCTGTGATTATGCAAATGCATGAAAAAAGTAGCAAAAAAACGCAAAAAATGCATTTTTTGAAAAAAAAATTTACATAAATTTGCAATAAAGTGGAACTTCTGATGTCTTCATTAGTAGATCACTCTTGTGGAACTACTTTTTACAAAAACAGCTGTGATTATGCAAATACATGAAAAAAGTAGCAAAAAAAACCCAAAAAATGCATTTTTTGAAAAAAAAAAATTTACATAAATTTGCATTAAAGTGGAACTTTTGATGTCTTCATTATTAGATCACTCTTGTGGAACTAATTTTTACAAAAACAGCTGTGATTATGCAAATGCCCGAAAAAAGTAGCAAAAAAACGCAAAAAATGCTTTTTTTGAAAAAAAAATTTACATAAATTTGCATTAAAGTGGAACTTTTGATTTCTTCATTAGTAGAGCACTCTTGTGGAACTAATTTTTACAAAAACAGCTGTGATTATGCAAATGCCCGAAAAAAGTAGCAAAAAAAACGCAAAAAATTTTTTTTTGAAAAAAAAATTTACATAAATTTGCATTAAAGTGGAACTTTTGATTTCTTCATTAGTAGATCACTTGTGGAACTAATTTTTACAAAAAGAGCTGTGATTATGGAAATGCCCGAAAAAAGTAGCAAAAAAACGCAAAAAATGCATTTTTTGAAAACAAAAATTGCATAAATTTGCATTAAAGTGGAACTTTTGATTTCCTCATTAGTAGATCACTCTTGTGGAACTAATTTTTATAAAAACAGCTGTGATTATGCAAATGCCCGAAAAAAGTAGCAAAAAAACGCAAAAAATGCATTTTTTGACAAAAAAAATTGCATAAATTTGCATTAAAGTTGAACTTTTGATTTCTTCATTAGTAGATCACTCTTGTGGAACTAATTTTTACAAAAACAGCTGTGATTATGCAAATGCCCGAAAAAAGTAGCAAAAAAACGCAAAAAATGCATTTTTTGAAAAAAAAATTTACATAAATTTGCATTAAAGTGGAACTTTTGATTTCTTCATTAGTAGATCACTCTTGTGGAACTAATTTTTACAAAAACAGCTGTGATTATGGAAATGCCCGAAAAAAGTAGCAAAAAAACGCAAAAAATGCATTTTTTGAAAAAAAAATTTGCATAAATTTGCATTAAAGTGGAACTTTTGATTTCCTCATTAGTAGATCACTCTTGTGGAACTAATTTTTACAAAAACAGCTGTGATTATGCAAATGCCCGAAAAAAGTAGCAAAAAAAACGCAAAAAATGCATTTTTTGAAAAAAAATTTACATAAATTTGCATTAAAGTGGAACTTTTGATTTCTTCATTAGTAGATCACTCTTGTGGAACTAATTTTCACAAAAACAGCTGTGACTTTGCAAATGCCCGAAAAAAGTAGCAAAAAAACGCAAAAAATGCATTTTTTGAAAAAAAAATTTGCATAAATTTGCATTAAAGTGGAACTTTTGATTTCTTCATTAGTAGATCACTCTTGTGGAACTAATTTTTACAAAAACAGCTGTGATTATGCAAATGCTTGAAAAAAGTAGCAAAAAAACGCAAAAAATGCATTTTTTGAAAAAAAATATGCATAAATTTCCATTAAAGTGGAACTTTTGATGTCTTCATTAGTAGATCACTCTTGTGGAACTAATTTTTACAAAAACAGCTGTGATTATGCAAATGCCCGAAAAAAGTAGCAAAAAAACGCAAAAAATGCATTTTTTGAAAAAAAAATTTGCATAAATTTCCATTAAAGTGGAACTTTTGATGTCTTCATTAGTAGATCACTCTTGTGGAACTAATTTTTACAAAAACAGCTGTGATTATGCAAATGCCCGAAAAAAGTAGCAAAAAAACGCAAAAAATGCATTTTTTGAAAAAAAAAATTGCATAAATTTGCATTAAAGTTGAACTTTTGATTTCTTCATTAGTAGATCACTCTTGTGGAACTAATTTTTACAAAAACAGCTGTGATTATGCAAATGCCCGAAAAAAGTAGCAAAAAAACGCAAAAAATGCATTTTTTGAAAAAAAAATTTACATAAATTTGCATTAAAGTGGAACTTTTGATTTCTTCATTAGTAGATCACTCTTGTGGAACTAATTTTTACAAAAACAGCTGTGATTATGGAAATGCCCGAAAAAAGTAGCAAAAAAACGCAAAAAATGCATTTTTTGAAAAACAAATTTGCATAAATTTGCATTAAAGTGGAACTTTTGATTTCCTCATTAGTAGATCACTCTTGTGGAACTAGTTTTTACAAAAACAGCTGTGATTATGCAAATGCCCGAAAAAAGTAGCAAAAAAACGCAAAAAATGCATTTTTTGAAAAAAAATTTACATAAATTTGCATTAAAGTGGAACTTTTGATTTCTTCATTAGTAGATCACTCTTGTGGAACTAATTTTCACAAAAACAGCTGTGACTTTGCAAATGCCCGAAAAAAGTAGCAAAAAAACGCAAAAAATGCATTTTTTGAAAAAAAAATTTGCATAAATTTGCATTAAAGTGGAACTTTTGATTTCTTCATTAGTAGATCACTCTTGTGGAACTAATTTTTACAAAAACAGCTGTGATTATGCAAATGCTTGAAAAAAGTAGCAAAAAAACGCAAAAAATGCATTTTTTGAAAAAAAATTTGCATAAATTTCCATTAAAGTGGAACTTTTGATGTCTTCATTAGTAGATCACTCTTGTGGAACTAATTTTTACAAAAACAGCTGTGATTATGCAAATGCCCGAAAAAAGTAGCAAAAAAACGCAAAAAATGCATTTTTTGAAAAAAAAATTTGCATAAATTTGCATTAAAGTGGAACTTTTGATGTCTTCATTAGTAGATCATTCTTGTGGAACTAATTTTTACAAAAACAGCTGTGATTATGCAAATGCCCGAAAAAAGTAGCAAAAAAACGCAAAAAATGCATTTTTTGAAAAAAAAATTTACATAAATTTGCATTAAAGTGGAACTTTTGATTTCTTCATTAGTAGATCACTCTTGTGGAACTAATTTTTACAAAAACAGCTGTGATTATGCAAATGCCCGAAAAAAGTAGCAAAAAAACGCAAAAAATGCATTTGTTGAAAAAAAAATTTGCATAAATTTGCATTAAAGTGGAACTTTTGATTTCCTCATTAGTAGATCACTCTTGTGGAACTAATTTTTGCAAAAACAGCTGTGATTATGCAAATGCCCGAAAAAAGTAGCAAAAAAACGCAAAAAATGCATTTTTTGAAAAAAAAAATTGCATAAATTTGCATTAAAGTGGAACTTTTGATTTCTTCATTAGTAGATCACTCTTGTGGAACTAATTTTTACAAAAACAGCTGTGATTATGCAAATGCCCGAAAAAAGTAGCAAAAAAACGCAAAAAATGCATTTTTTGAAAAAAAAAATTTCATAAATTTGCATTAAAGTGGAACTTTTGATTTCTTCATTAGTAGATCACTCTTGTGGAACTAATTTTTACAAAAACAGCTGTGATTATGCAAATGCCCGAAAAAAGTAGCAAAAAAACGCAAAAAATGCATTTTTTGAAAAAAAAAATTGCATAAATTTGCATTAAAGTGGAACTTTTGATTTCTTCATTAGTAGATCACTCTTGTGGAACTAATTTTTACAAAAACAGCTGTGATTATGGAAATGCCCGAAAAAAGTAGCAAAAAAACGCAAAAAATGCATTTTTTGAAAAAAAAAATTGCATAAATTTGCATTAAAGTGGAACTTTTGATTTGTTCATTAGTAGATCACTCTTGTGGAACTAGTTTTTACAAAAACAGCTGTGATTATGCAAATGCCCGAAAAAAGTAGCAAAAAAACGCAAAAGATGAATTTTTTGAAAAAAAAATTTACATAAATTTGCATTAAAGTGGAACTTTTGATTTCTTCATTAGTAGATCACTCTTGTGGAACTAATTTTTACAAAAACAGCTGTGATTATGCAAATGCCCGAAAAAAGTAGCAAAAAAAACGCAAAAAATGCATTTTTTGAAAAAAAAATTTGCATAAATTTGCATTAAAGTGGAACTTTTGATGTCTTCATTAGTAGATCATTCTTGTGGAACTAATTTTTACAAAAACAGCTGTGATTATGCAAATGCCCGAAAAAAGTAGCAAAAAAACGCAAAAAATGCATTTTTTGAAAAAAAAATTTACATAAATTTGCATTAAAGTGGAACTTTTGATTTCTTCATTAGTAGATCACTCTTGTGGAACTAATTTTTACAAAAAAAGCTGTGATTATGGAAATGCCCGAAAAAAGTAGCAAAAAAACGCAAAAAATGCATTTGTTGAAAAAAAAATTTGCATAAATTTGCATTAAAGTGGAACTTTTGATTTCCTCATTAGTAGATCACTCTTGTGGAACTAATTTTTGCAAAAACAGCTAAGATTATGCAAATGCCCGAAAAAAGTAGCAAAAAAACGCAAAAAATGCATTTTTTGAAAAAAAAAATTGCATAAATTTGCATTAAAGTGAAACTTTTGATTTCTTCATTAGTAGATCACTCTTGTGGAACTAATTTTTACAAAAACAGCTGTGATTATGCAAATGCCCGAAAAAAGTAGCAAAAAAACGCAAAAAATGCATTTTTTGAAAAAAAAAATTGCATAAATTTGCATTAAAGTGGAACTTTTGATTTCTTCATTAGTAGATCACTCTTGTGGAACTAATTTTTACAAAAACAGCTGTGATTATGCAAATGCCCGAAAAAAGTAGCAAAAAAAACGCAAAAAATGCATTTTTTGAAAAAAAAAAATCGCATAAATTTGCATTAAAGTGGAACTTTTGATTTCTTCATTAGTAGATCACTCTTGTGGAACTAATTTTTACAAAAACAGCTGTGATTATGGAAATGCCCGAAAAAAGTAGCAAAAAAACGCAAAAAATGCATTTTTTGAAAAAAAAATTGCATAAATTTGCATTAAAGTGGAACTTTTGATTTGTTCATTAGTAGATCACTCTTGTGGAACTAGTTTTTACAAAAACAGCTGTGATTATGCAAATGCCCGAAAAAAGTAGCAAAAAAACGCAAAACATGAATTTTTTGAAAAAAAAATTTACATAAATTTGCATTAAAGTGGAACTTTTGATTTCTTCATTAGTAGATCACTCTTGTGGAACTAATTTTTACAAAAACAGCTGTGATTATGCAAATGCCCTAAAAAAGTAGCAAAAAAACGCAAAAAATGCATTTTTTGAAAAAAAAAAATTGCATAAATTTGCATTAAAGTGGAACTTTTGATTTTTTCATTAGTAGATCACTCTTGTGGAACTAATTTTTACAAAAACAGCTGTGATTATGCAAATGCCCGAAAAAAGTAGCAAAAAAACGCAAAAAATGCATTTTTTGAAAAAAAAATTTACATAAATTTGCATTAAAGTGGAACTTTTGATTTCTTCATTAGTAGATCAATCTTGTGGAACTAATTTTTACAAAAACAGCTGTGATTATGCAAATGCCCAAAAAAAGTAGCAAAACAACGCAAAAAATGCATTTTTTGAAAAAAAAAATTGCATAAATTTGCATTAAAGTGGAACTTTTGATTTGTTCATTAGTAGATCACTCTTGTGGAACTAATTTTTACAAAAACAGCTGTGATTATGCAAATGCATGAAAAAAGTAGCAAAAAAACGCAAAAAATGCATTTTTTGAAAAAAAAATTTACATAAATTTGCAATAAAGTGGAACTTCTCATGTCTTCATTAGTAGATCACTCTTGTGGAACTACTTTTTACAAAAACAGCTGTGATTATGCAAATACATGAAAAAAGTAGCAAAAAAAACCCAAAAAATGCATTTTTTGAAAAAAAAAAATTTACATAAATTTGCATTAAAGTGGAACTTTTGATGTCTTCATTATTAGATCACTCTTGTGGAACTAATTTTTACAAAAACAGCTGTGATTATGCAAATGCCCGAAAAAAGTAGCAAAAAAACGCAAAAAATGCTTTTTTTGAAAAAAAAATTTACATAAATTTGCATTAAAGTGGAACTTTTGATTTCTTCGTTAGTAGATCACTCTTGTGGAACTAATTTTTACAAAAACAGCTGTGATTATGGAAATGCCCGAAAAAAGTAGCAAAAAAACGCAAAAAATGCATTTTTTGAAAAAAAAAAATTGCATAAATTTGCCTTAAAGTGGAAATTTTGATTTGTTCATTAGTAGATCACTCTTGTGGAACTAATTTTTACAAAAACAGCTGTGATTATGCAAATGCATGAAAAAAGTAGCAAAAAAACGCAAAAAATGCATTTTTTGAAAAAAAAAATTGCATAAATTTGCATTAAAGTGGAACTTTTGATTTCCTCATTAGTAGATCACTCTTGTGGAACTAATTTTTATAAAAACAGCTGTGATTATGCAAATGCCCGAAAAAAGTAGCAAAAAAACGCAAAAAATGCATTTTTTGAAAAAAAAAATTGCATAAAGTTGCATTAAAGTGGAACTTTTGATTTCTTCATTAGTAGATCACTCTTGTGGAACTAATTTTTACAAAAACAGCTGTGATTATGCAAATGCCCGAAAAAAGTAGCAAAAAAACGCAAAAAATGCATTTTTTGAAAAAAAAATTTACATAAATTTGCATTAAAGTGGAACTTTTGATTTCTTCATTAGTAGATCACTCTTGTGGAACTAATTTTTACAAAAACAGCTGTGATTATGGAAATGCCCGAAAAAAGTAGCAAAAAAACGCAAAAAATGCATTTTTTGAAAAAAAAATTTACATAAATTTGCATTAAAGTGGAACTTTTGATTTCCTCATTAGTAGATCACTCTTGTGGAACTAATTTTTATAAAAGCAGCTGTGATTATGCAAATGCCCGAAAAAAGTAGCAAAAAAACGCAAAAAAATGCATTTTTTGAAAAAAAAAAATTACATAAATTTGCATTAAAGTGGAACTTTTGATTTCTTCATTAGTAGATCACTCTTGTGGAACTAATTTTTACAAAAACAGCTGTGATTATGCAAATGCCCGAAAAAAGTAGCAAAAAAACGCAAAAAATGCATTTTTTGAAAAAAAAAATTGCATAAATTTGCATTAAAGTGGAACTTTTGATTACATCATTAGTAGATCACTCTTGTGGAACTAATTTTTACAAAAACAGCTGTGATTATGCAAATGCATAAAAAAAGTAGCAAAAAAAACGCAAAAAATGCATTTTTTGAAAAAAAAATTTACATAAATTTGCATTAAAGTGGAACTTTTGATGTCTTCATTAGTAGATCACTCTTGTGGAACTAATTTTTACAAAAACAGCTGTGATTATGCAAATGCATGAAAAAAGTAGCAAAAAAACGCAAAAAATGCATTTTTTGAAAAAAACATTTTCATAAATTTGCATTAAAGTGGAACTTTTGATGTCTTCATTAGTAGATCACTCTTGTGGAACTAATTTTTACAAAAACAGCTGTGATTATGCAAATGCCCGAAAAAAATAGCAAAAAAACGCAAAAAATGCTTTTTTTGAAAAAAAAATTTGCATAAATTTGCATTAAAGTGGAACTTCTGATGTCTTCATTAGTAGATCACTCTTGTGGAACTAATTTTTACAAAAACAGCTGTGATTATGGAAATGCATGAAAAAAGTAGCAAAAAAACGCAAAAAATGCATTTTTTGAAAAAAAAAATTTACATAAATTTGCATTAAAGTGGAACTTTTGATGTCTCCATTAGTAGATCACTCTTGTGGAACTAATTTTTACAAAAACAGCTGTGATTATGCAAATGCCCGAAAAAAGTAGCAAAAAAAAACGCAAAAAATGCATTTTTTGAAAAAAACATTTGCATAAATTTGCATTAAAGTGGAACTTTTGATTACATCATTAGTAGATCACTCTTGTGGAACTAATTTTTACAAAAACAGCTGTGATTATGCAAATGCCCGAAAAAAGTAGCAAAAAAACGCAAAAAATGCATTTTTTGAAAAAAAAATTTACATAAATTTGCATTAAAGTGGAACTTTTGATTTCTTCATTAGTAGATCACTCTTGTGGAACTAATTTTTACAAAAACAGCTGTGATTATGGAAATGCCCGAAAAAAGTAGCAAAAAAACGCAAAAAATGCATTTTTTGAAAAAAAAATTTACATAAATTTGCATTAAAGTGGAACTTTTGATTTCCTCATTAGTAGATCACTCTTGTGGAACTAATTTTTATAAAAGCAGCTGTGATTATGCAAATGCCCGAAAAAAGTAGCAAAAAAACGCAAAAAAATGCATTTTTTGAAAAAAAAAAATTACATAAATTTGCATTAAAGTGGAACTTTTGATTTCTTCATTAGTAGATCACTCTTGTGGAACTAATTTTTACAAAAACAGCTGTGATTATGCAAATGCCCGAAAAAAGTAGCAAAAAAACGCAAAAAATGCATTTTTTGAAAAAAAAAATTGCATAAATTTGCATTAAAGTGGAACTTTTGATTACATCATTAGTAGATCACTCTTGTGGAACTAATTTTTACAAAAACAGCTGTGATTATGCAAATGCATGAAAAAAGTAGCAAAAAAACGCAAAAAATGCATTTTTTGAAAAAAAAATTTACATAAATTTGCATTAAAGTGGAACTTTTGATGTCTTCATTAGTAGATCACTCTTGTGGAACTAATTTTTACAAAAACAGCTGTGATTATGCAAATGCATGAAAAAAGTAGCAAAAAAACGCAAAAAATGCATTTTTTGAAAAAAAAATTTTCATAAATTTGCATTAAAGTGGAACTTTTGATGTCTTCATTAGTAGATCACTCTTGTGGAACTAATTTTTACAAAAACAGCTGTGATTATGCAAATGCCCGAAAAAAATAGCAAAAAAACGCAAAAAATGCTTTTTTTGAAAAAAAAATTTGCATAAATTTGCATTAAAGTGGAACTTTTGATGTCTTCATTAGTAGATCACTCTTGTGGAACTAATTTTTACAAAAACAGCTGTGATTATGCAAATGCATGAAAAAAGTAGCAAAAAAAACGCAAAAAATGCATTTTTTGAAAAAAAAAATTTACATAAATTTGCATTAAAGTGGAACTTTTGATGTCTCCATTAGTAGATCACTCTTGTGGAACTAATTTTTACAAAAACAGCTGTGATTATGCAAATGCCCGAAAAAAGTAGCAAAAAAACGCAAAAAATGCATTTTTTGAAAAAAACATTTGCATAAATTTGCATTAAAGTGGAACTTTTGATTACATCATTAGTAGATCACTCTTGTGGAACTAATTTTTACAAAAACAGCTGTGATTATGCAAATGCCCGAAAAAAGTAGCAAAAAAACGCAAAAAATGCATTTTTTGAAAAAAAAATGTGCATAAATTTGCATTCAAATGGAACTTTTGATTACATCATTAGTAGATCACTCTTGTGGAACTAATTTTTACAAAAACAGCTGTGATTATGCAAATGCCCGAAAAAAGTAGCAAAAAAAACGCAAAAAATGCATTTTTTGAAAAAAAAAATTGCATAAATTTGCATTAAAGTGGAACTTTTGATTACATCATTAGTAGATCACTCTTGTGGAACTAATTTTTACAAAAACAGCTGTGATTATGCAAATGCATAAAAAAAGTAGCAAAAAAACGCAAAAAATGCATTTTTTGAAAAAAAAATTTACATAAATTTGCATTAAAGTGGAACTTTTGATGTCTTCATTAGTAGATCACTCTTGTGGAACTAATTTTTACAAAAACAGCTGTGATTATGCAAATGCATGAAAAAAGTAGCAAAAAAACGCAAAAAATGCATTTTTTGAAAAAAACATTTTCATAAATTTGCATTAAAGTGGAACTTTTGATGTCTTCATTAGTAGATCACTCTTGTGGAACTAATTTTTACAAAAACAGCTGTGATTATGCAAATGCCCGAAAAAAATAGCAAAAAAACGCAAAAAATGCTTTTTTTGAAAAAAAAATTTGCATAAATTTGCATTAAAGTGGAACTTCTGATGTCTTCATTAGTAGATCACTCTTGTGGAACTAATTTTTACAAAAACAGCTGTGATTATGCAAATGCATGAAAAAAGTAGCAAAAAAACGCAAAAAATGCATTTTTTGAAAAAAAAAATTTACATAAATTTGCATTAAAGTGGAACTTTTGATGTCTCCATTAGTAGATCACTCTTGTGGAACTAATTTTTACAAAAACAGCTGTGATTATGCAAATGCCCGAAAAAAGTAGCAAAAAAACGCAAAAAATGCATTTTTTGAAAAAAACATTTGCATAAATTTGCATTAAAGTGGAACTTTTGATTACATCATTAGTAGATCACTCTTGTGGAACTAATTTTTACAAAAACAGCTGTGATTATGCAAATGCCCGAAAAAAGTAGCAAAAAAAACGCAAAAAATGCATTTTTTGAAAAAAAAATTTACATAAATTTGCATTAAAGTGGAACTTTTGATTTCTTCATTAGTAGATCACTCTTGTGGAACTAATTTTTACAAAAACAGCTGTGATTATGGAAATGCCCGAAAAAAGTAGCAAAAAAAACGCGAAAAATGCATTTTTTGAAAAAAAAATTTACATAAATTTGCATTAAAGTGGAACTTTTGATTTCCTCATTAGTAGATCACTCTTGTGGAACTAATTTTTATAAAAGCAGCTGTGATTATGCAAATGCCCGAAAAAAGTAGCAAAAAAACGCAAAAAAATGCATTTTTTGAAAAAAAAAAATTACATAAATTTGCATTAAAGTGGAACTTTTGATTTCTTCATTAGTAGATCACTCTTGTGGAACTAATTTTTACAAAAACAGCTGTGATTATGCAAATGCCCGAAAAAAGTAGCAAAAAAACGCAAAAAATGCATTTTTTGAAAAAAAAAAATGCATAAATTTGCATTAAAGTGGAACTTTTGATTACATCATTAGTAGATCACTCTTGTGGAACTAATTTTTACAAAAACAGCTGTGATTATGCAAATGCATAAAAAAAGTAGCAAAAAAACGCAAAAAATGCATTTTTTGAAAAAAAAATTTACATAAATTTGCATTAAAGTGGAACTTTTGATTTCTTCATTAGTAGATCACTCTTGTGGAACTAATTTTTACAAAAACAGCTGTGATTATGGAAATGCATGAAAAAAGTAGCAAAAAAACGCAAAAAATGCATTTTTTGAAAAAAACATTTTCATAAATTTGCATTAAAGTGGAACTTTTGATGTCTTCATTAGTAGATCACTCTTGTGGAACTAATTTTTACAAAAACAGCTGTGATTATGCAAATGCCCGAAAAAAATAGCAAAAAAACGCAAAAAATGCTTTTTTTGAAAAAAAAATTTGCATAAATTTGCATTAAAGTGGAACTTCTGATGTCTTCATTAGTAGATCACTCTTGTGGAACTAATTTTTACAAAAACAGCTGTGATTATGCAAATGCATGAAAAAAGTAGCAAAAAAACGCAAAAAATGCATTTTTTGAAAAAAAAAATTTACATAAATTTGCATTAAAGTGGAACTTTTGATGTCTTCATTAGTAGATCACTCTTGTGGAACTAATTTTTACAAAAACAGCTGTGATTATGCAAATGCCCGAAAAAAGTAGCAAAAAAACGCAAAAAATGCATTTTTTGAAATAAAAATTTGCATAAATTTGCATTAAAGTGGAACTTTTGATTACATCATTAGTAGATCACTCTTGTGGAACTAATTTTTACAAAAACAGCTGTGATTATGCAAATGCCCGAAAAAAGTAGCAAAAAAACGCAAAAAATGCATTTTTTGAAAAAAAAATGTGCATAAATTTGCATTCAAATGGAACTTTTGATTACATCATTAGTAGATCACTCTTGTGGAACTAATTTTTACAAAAACAGCTGTGATTATGCAAATGCATGAAAAAAGTAGCAAAAAAACGCAAAAAATGCATTTTTTGAAAAAAAAAATTTACATAAATTTGCATTAAAGTGGAACTTTTGATGTCTTCATTAGTAGATCACTCTTGTGGAACTAATTTTTACAAAAACAGCTGTGATTATGCAAATGCCCGAAAAAAGTAGCAAAAAAACGCAAAAAATGCTTTTTTTGAAAAAAAAATTTACATAAATTTGCATTAAAGTGGAACTTTTGATTTCTTCATTAGTAGATCAATCTTGTGGAACTAATTTTTACAAAAACAGCTGTGATTATGCAAATGCCCGAAAAAAGTAGCAAAAAAAACGCAAAAAATGCATTTTTTGAAAAAAAAATTTACATAAAATTGCATTAAAGTGGAACTTTTGATTTCTTCATTAGTAGATCACTCTTGTGGAACTAATTTTTACAAAAACAGCTGTGATTATGGAAATGCCCGAAAAAAGTAGCAAAAAAACGCAAAAAATACATTTTTTGAAAAAAAAATTTGCATAAATTTGCATTAAAGTGGAACTTTTGATTTCCTCATTAGTAGATCACTCTTGTGGAACTAATTTTTATAAAAACAGCTGTGATTATGCAAATGCCCGAAAAAAGTAGCAAAAAAACGCAAAAAAATGCATTTTTTGAAAAAAATTTTGCATAAATTTGCATTAAAGTGGAACTTTTGATTTCTTCATTAGTAGATCAATCTTGTGGAACTAATTTTTACAAAAACAGCTGTGATTGTGCAAATGCCCAAAAAAAGTAGCAAAAAAACGCAAAAAATGCATTTTTTGAAAAAAAAAATTGCATAAATTTGCCTTAAAGTGGAAATTTTGATTTGTTCATTAGTAGATCACTCTTGTGGAACTAATTTTTACAAAAACAGCTGTGATTATGCAAATGCATGAAAAAAGTAGCAAAAAAACGCAAAAAATGCATTTTTTGAAAAAAATTTACAGAAAATTTGCATTAAAGCGGAACTTCTGATGTCTTCATTAGTAGATCACTCTTGTGGAACTAATTTTTACAAAAACAGCTGTGATTATGCAAATGCATGAAAAAAGTAGCAAAAAAACGCAAAAAATGCATTTTTTGAAAAAAAAAATTTACATAAATTTGCATTAAAGTGGAACTTTTGATGTCTTCATTAGTAGAACACTCTTGTGGAACTAATTTTTACAAAAACAGCTGTGATTATGCAAATGCCCGAAAAAAGTAGCAAAAAAACGCAAAAAATGCTTTTTTTGAAAAAAAAATTTGCATAAATTTGCATTAGAGTGGAACTTTTGATTTCCTCATTAGTAGATCACTCTTGTGGAACTAATTTTTATAAAAACAGCTGTGATTATGCAAATGCCCGAAAAAAGTAGAAAAAAACGCAAAAAAATGAGTTTTTTGAAAAAAAAATTTGCATAAATTTGCATTAAAGTGGAACTTTTGATTTCTTCATTGGTAGATCAATCTTGTGGAACTAATTTTTTACAAAAACAGCTGTGATTATGCAAATGCCCGAAAAAAGTAGCAAAAAAAACGCAAAAAATGCATTTTTTGAAAAAAAAAATTGCATAAATTTGCATTAAAGTGGAACTTTTGATTTGTTCATTAGTAGATCACTCTTGTGGAACTAATTTTTACAAAAACAGCTGTGATTATGCAAATGCCCGAAAAAAGTAGCAAAAAAACGCAAAAAATGCATTTTTTGAAAAAAAAATTTACATAAATTTGCATTAAAGTGGAACTTTTGATGTCTTCATTAGTAGATCACTCTTGTGGAACTAATTTTTACAAAAACAGCTGTGATTATGCAAATGCATGAAAAAAGTAGCAAAAAAACGCAAAAAATGCATTTTTTGAAAAAAACATTTGCATAAATTTGCATTAAAGTGGAACTTTTGATGTCTTCATTAGTAGATCACTCTTGTGGAACTAATTTTTACAAAAACAGCTGTGATTATGCAAATGCCCGAAAAAAATAGCAAAAAAACGCAAAAAATGCTTTTTTTGAAAAAAAAATTTGCATAAATTTGCATTAAAGTGGAACTTCTGATGTCTTCAGTAGTAGATCACTCTTGTGGAACTAATTTTTACAAAAACAGCTGTGATTATGCAAATGCATGAAAAAAGTAGCAAAAAAACGCAAAAAATGCATTTTTTGAAAAAAAAAATTTACATAAATTTGAATTAAAGTGGAACTTTTGATGTCTTCATTAGTAGATCACTCTTGTGGAACTAATTTTTACAAAAACAGCTGTGATTATGCAAATGCCCGAAAAAAGTAGCAAAAAAAACGCAAAAAATGCTTTTTTTGAAAAAAAAAATTACATAAATTTGCATTAAAGTGGAACTTTTGATTTCTTCATTAGTAGATCAATCTTGTGGAACTAATTTTTACAAAAACAGCTGTGATTATGCAAATGCCCGAAAAAAGTAGCAAAAAAAACGCAAAAAATGCATTTTTTGAAAAAAAAATTTACATAAATTTGCATTAAAGTGGAATTTTTGATTTCTTCATTAGTAGATCACTCTTGTAGAACTAATTTTTACAAAAACAGCTGTGATTATGGAAATGCCCGAAAAAAGTAGCAAAAAAACGCAAAAAAATGCATTTTTTGAAAAAAAATTTGCATAAATTTGCATTAAAGTGGAACTTTTGATTTCTTCATTAGTAGATCAATCTTGTGGAACTAATTTTTACAAAAACAGCTGTGATTGTGCAAATGCCCAAAAAAAGTAGCAAAAAAACGCAAAAAATGCATTTTTTGAAAAAAAAAATTGCATAAATTTGCCTTAAAGTGGAAATTTTGATTTGTTCATTAGTAGATCACTCTTGTGGAACTAATTTTTACAAAAACAGCTGTGATTATGCAAATGCATGAAAAAAGTAGCAAAAAAACGCAAAAAATGCATTTTTTGAAAAAAATTTACAGAAAATTTGCATATTAAAGCGGAACTTCTGATGTCTTCATTAGTAGATCACTCTTGTGGAACTAATTTTTACAAAAACAGCTGTGATTATGCAAATGCCCGAAAAAAGTAGCAAAAAAACGCAAAAAATGCATTTTTTGAAAAAAAAAATTTACATAAATTTGCATTAAAGTGGAACTTTTGATGTCTTCATTAGTAGATCACTCTTGTGGAACTAATTTTTACAAAAACAGCTGTGATTATGCAAATGCCCGAAAAAAGTAGCAAAAAAACGCAAAAAATGCTTTTTTTGAAAAAAAAATTTACATAAATTTGCATTAAAGTGGAACTTTTGATTTCTTCATTAGTAGATCAATCTTGTGCAACTAATTTTTACAAAAACAGCTGTGATTATGCAAATGCCCGAAAAAAATAGCAAAAAAACGCAAAAAATGCTTTTTTTGAAAAAAAAATTTGCATAAATTTACATTAAAGTGGAACTTCTGATGTCTTCATTAGTAGATCACTCTTGTGGAACTAATTTTTACAAAAACAGCTGTGATTATGCAAATGCATGAAAAAAGTAGCAAAAAAACGCAAAAAATGCTTTTTTTGAAAAAAAAATTTACATAAATTTGCATTAAAGTGGAACTTTTGATTTCTTCATTAGTAGATCAATCTTGTGCAACTAATTTTTACAAAAACAGCTGTGATTATGCAAATGCCCGAAAAAAATAGCAAAAAAACGCAAAAAATGCTTTTTTTGAAAAAAAAATTTGCATAAATTTACATTAAAGTGGAACTTCTGATGTCTTCATTAGTAGATCACTCTTGTGGAACTAATTTTTACAAAAACAGCTGTGATTATGCAAATGCATGAAAAAAATAGCAAAAAAACGAAAAAATGCATTTTTTGAAAAAAAAAATTTACATAAATTTGCATTAAAGTGGAACTTTTGATGTCTTCATTAGTAGATCACTCTTGTGGAACTAATTTTTACAAAAACAGCTGTGATTATGCAAATGCCCGAAAAAAGTAGCAAAAAAACGCAAAAAATGCTTTTTTTGAAAAAAAAATTTACATAAATTTGCATTAAAGTGGAACTTTTGATTTCTTCATTAGTAGATCAATCTTGTGGAACTAATTTTTACAAAAACAGCTGTGATTATGCAAATGCCCGAAAAAAGTAGCAAAAAAAACGCAAAAAATGCATTTTTTGAAAAAAAAATTTACATAAATTTGCATTAAAGTGGAACTTTTGATTTCTTCATTAGTAGATCACTCTTGTGGAACTAATTTTTACAAAAACAGCTGTGAATATGCAAATGCCCGAAAAAAGTAGCAAAAAAACGCAAAAAATGCTTTTTTTGAAAAAAAAATTTACATAAATTTGCATTAAAGTGGAACTTTTGATTTCTTCATTAGTAGATCACTCTTGTGGAACTAATTTTTACAAAAACAGCTGTGATTATGGAAATGCCCGAAAAAAGTAGCAAAAAAACGCAAAAAAATGCATTTTTTGAAAAAAAAATTTGCATAAATTTGCATTAAAGTGGAACTTTTGATTTCCTCATTAGTAGATCACTCTTGTGGAACTAATTTTCATAAAAACAGCTGTGATTATGCAAATGCCCGAAAAAAGTAGCAAAAAAACGCAAAAAAATGCATTTTTTGAAAAAAAAATTTGCATAAATTTGCATTAAAGTGGAACTTTTGATTTCTTCATTAGTAGATCACTCTTGTGGAACTAATTTTTACAAAAACAGCTGTGATTGTGCAAATGCCCAAAAAAAGTAGCAAAAAAACGCAAAAAATGCCATTTTTTGAAAAAAAAATATTGCATAAATTTGCCTTAAAGTGGAAATTTTGATTTGTTCATTAGTAGATCACTCTTGTGGAACTAATTCTTACAAAAACAGCTGAGATTATGCAAATGCATGAAAAAAGTAGCAAAAAAACGCAAAAAATGCATTTTTTGAAAAAAATTTACAGAAAATTTGCATTAAAGCGGAACTTCTGATGTCTTCATTAGTAGATCACTCTTGTGGAACTAATTTTTACAAAAACAGCTGTGATTATGCAAATGCATGAAAAAAGTAGCAAAAAAACGCAAAAAATGCATTTTTTGAAAAAAACATTTGCATAAATTTGCATTAAAGTGGAACTTTTGATGTCTTCATTAGTAGATCACTCTTGTGGAACTAATTTTTACAAAAACAGCTGTGATTATGCAAATGCCCGAAAAAAATAGCAAAAAAACGCAAAAAATGCTTTTTTTGAAAAAAAAATTTGCATGAATTTGCATTAAAGTGGCACTTCTGATGTCTTCAGTAGTAGATCACTCTTGTGGAACTAATTTTTACAAAAACAGCTGTGATTATGCAAATGCCCGAAAAAAGTAGCAAAAAAACGCAAAAAAAGCATTTTTTGAAAAAAAAAATTTACATAAATTTGCATTAAAGTGGAACTTTTGATGTCTTCATTAGTAGATCACTCTTGTGGAACTAATTTTTACAAAAACAGCTGTGATTATGCAAATGCCCGAAAAAAGTAGCAAAAAAACGCAAAAAATGCATTTTTTGAAAAAAACATTTGCATAAATTTGCATTAAAGTGGAACTTTTGATGTCTTCATTAGTAGATCACTCTTGTGGAACTAATTTTTACAAAAACAGCTGTGATTATGCAAATGCCCGAAAAAAATAGCAAAAAAACGCAAAAAATGCTTTTTTTGAAAAAAAAATTTGCATAAATTTACATTAAAGTGGAACTTCTGATGTCTTCATTAGTAGATCACTCTTGTGGAACTAATTTTTACAAAAACAGCTGTGATTATGCAAATGCATGAAAAAAGTAGCAAAAAAACGCAAAAAATGCATTTTTTGAAAAAAAAAATTTACATAAATTTGCATTAAAGTGGAACTTTTGATGTCTTCATTAGTAGATCACTCTTGTGGAACTAATTTTTACAAAAACAGCTGTGATTATGCAAATGCCCGAAAAAAGTAGCAAAAAAACGCAAAAAATGCTTTTTTTGAAAAAAAAATTTACATAAATTTGCATTAAAGTGGAACTTTTGATTTCTTCATTAGTAGATCAATCTTGTGGAACTAATTTTTACAAAAACAGCTGTGATTATGCAAATGCCCGAAAAAAGTAGCAAAAAAAACGCAAAAAATGCATTTTTTGAAAAAAAAATTTACATAAATTTGCATTAAAGTGGAACTTTTGATGTCTTCATTAGTAGATCACTCTTGTGGAACTAATTTGTACAAAAACAGCTGTGATTATGCAAATGCATGAAAAAAGTAGCAAAAAAACGCAAAAAATGCATTTTTTGAAAAAAACATTTGCATAAATTTGCATTAAAGTGGAACTTTTGATGTCTTCATTAGTAGATCACTCTTGTGGAACTAATTTTTACAAAAACAGCTGTGATTATGCAAATGCCCGAAAAAAATAGCAAAAAAACGCAAAAAATGCTTTTTTTGAAAAAAAAATTTGCATAAATTTGCATTAAAATGGAACTTCTGATGTCTTCAGTAGTAGATCACTCTTGTGGAACTAATTTTTACAAAAACAGCTGTGATTATGCAAATGCATGAAAAAAGTAGCAAAAAAACGCAAAAAATGCATTTTTTGAAAAAAAAAATTTACATAAATTTGAATTAAAGTGGAACTTTTGATGTCTTCATTAGTAGATCACTCTTGTGGAACTAATTTTTACAAAAACAGCTGTGATTATGCAAATGCCCGAAAAAAGTAGCAAAAAAAACGCAAAAAAATGCATTTTTTGAAAAAAAATTTGCATAAATTTGCATTAAAGTGGAACTTTTGATTTCTTCATTAGTAGATCAATCTTGTGGAACTAATTTTTACAAAAACAGCTGTGATTGTGCAAATGCCCAAAAAAAGTAGCAAAAAAAACGCAAAAAATGCATTTTTTGAAAAAAAAAATTGCATAAATTTGCCTTAAAGTGGAAATTTTGATTTGTTCATTAGTAGATCACTCTTGTGGAACTAATTTTTACAAAAACAGCTGTGATTATGCAAATGCATGAAAAAAGTAGCAAAAAAACGCAAAAAATGCATTTTTTGAAAAAAATTTACAGAAAATTTGCATATTAAAGCGGAACTTCTGATGTCTTCATTAGTAGATCACTCTTGTGGAACTAATTTTTACAAAAACAGCTGTGATTATGCAAATGCCCGAAAAAAGTAGCAAAAAAACGCAAAAAATGCATTTTTTGAAAAAAAAAATTTACATAAATTTGCATTAAAGTGGAACTTTTGATGTCTTCATTAGTAGATCACTCTTGTGGAACTAATTTTTACAAAAACAGCTGTGATTATGCAAATGCCCGAAAAAAGTAGCAAAAAAACGCAAAAAATGCTTTTTTTGAAAAAAAAATTTACATAAATTTGCATTAAAGTGGAACTTTTGATTTCTTCATTAGTAGATCAATCTTGTGGAACTAATTTTCATAAAAACAGCTGTGATTATGCAAATGCCCGAAAAAAGTAGCAAAAAAACGCAAAAAAATGCATTTTTTGAAAAAAAATTTGCATAAATTTGCATTACAGTGGAACTTTTGATGTCTTCATTAGTAGATCACTCTTGTGGAACTAATTTTTACAAAAACAGCTGTGATTGTGCAAATGCCCAAAAAAAGTAGCAAAAAAACGCAAAAAATGCCATTTTTTGAAAAAAAAATATTGCATAAATTTGCCTTAAAGTGGAAATTTTGATTTGTTCATTAGTAGATCACTCTTGTGGAACTAATTCTTACAAAAACAGCTGAGATTATGCAAATGCATGAAAAAAGTAGCAAAAAAAACGCAAAAAATGCATTTTTTGAAAAAAATTTACAGAAAATTTGCATTAAAGCGGAACTTCTGATGTCTTCATTAGTAGATCACTCTTGTGGAACTAATTTTTACAAAAACAGCTGTGATTATGCAAATGCATGAAAAAAGTAGCAAAAAAACGCAAAAAATGCATTTTTTGAAAAAAACATTTGCATAAATTTGCATTAAAGTGGAACTTTTGATGTCTTCATTAGTAGATCACTCTTGTGGAACTAATTTTTACAAAAACAGCTGTGATTATGCAAATGCCCGAAAAAAATAGCAAAAAAACGCAAAAAATGCTTTTTTTGAAAAAAAAATTTGCATGAATTTGCATTAAAGTGGCACTTCTGATGTCTTCAGTAGTAGATCACTCTTGTGGAACTAATTTTTACAAAAACAGCTGTGATTATGCAAATGCCCGAAAAAAGTAGCAAAAAAACGCAAAAAAAAGCATTTTTTGAAAAAAAAAATTTGCATAAATTTGCATTAAAGTGGAACTTTTGATGTCTTCATTAGTAGATCACTCTTGTGGAACTAATTTTTACAAAAACAGCTGTGATTATGCAAATGCCCGAAAAAAGTAGCAAAAAAACGCAAAAAATGCATTTTTTGAAAAAAACATTTGCATAAATTTGCATTAAAGTGGAACTTTTGATGTCTTCATTAGTAGATCACTCTTGTGGAACTAATTTTTACAAAAACAGCTGTGATTATGCAAATGCCCGAAAAAAATAGCAAAAAAACGCAAAAAATGCTTTTTTTGAAAAAAAAAATTTGCATAAATTTACATTAAAGTGGAACTTCTGATGTCTTCATTAGTAGATCACTCTTGTGGAACTAATTTTTACAAAAACAGCTGTGATTATGCAAATGCATGAAAAAAGTAGCAAAAAAAACGCAAAAAATGCATTTTTTGAAAAAAAAAATTTACATAAATTTGCATTAAAGTGGAACTTTTGATGTCTTCATTAGTAGATCACTCTTGTGGAACTAATTTTTACAAAAACAGCTGTGATTATGCAAATGCCCGAAAAAAGTAGCAAAAAAACGCAAAAAAT